>OZ010799.1:281051082-281488582 GCA_963932465.1 Maratus speciosus | reverse complement strand
GGGGGGGGTGGTCTCGAGCGAATCCAGCCCGGATTCGAGCGGCCCCAAGTTTTTCTGACCCCCCCCCTCCCCGGCGCCAGGGAGCGGGGGGGGGATTCGGTGGCCCTCGGCACTCGAAGCGACTCGAGCTCGGGACCCTCCCCCTTGGTTCCAAGACTTTCCGTCACCTACCTTTTTTTCAGATGCCACACACGGAGAGGGGGAGTATGTCCGGTGGTCCTCGGCACTCGAGCGAATCTAGCCCCGGATTCGAGCAGCCCCGCCCCTGAGGGGGGAATTCGGTGGCCCTCGTCACTCGAAGCGACTCGAGCTCGGATTCAAGCGACCCCGCTCGGACCCCGCTCGTGGTGGGAGGAGAGCGAGATGGGTTTTTTTTTGGGCGAGAGGAGGGCGGGTGGCCCTCGGCACTCGGAGCGAATCAAGCCCGGAAGACCTTCCCCACCCCGGACAACCGGTACAAATGAAAATGCAATATATAGATCTCTTTACTATATATGCAGGTGTCGGGGAGGGGGGTGGGCCCTCCGAGCGACTCCAGCTCGGATTCGAGCGGCCCCCTGTCTCTAATGAAACTCTCGATCCCTCCAATGCCCCCCGGGGCTCCCTTCCATCTTCTTTTTCCCCTCTCTCTCTATCCAGCGACCGTGGCCCGTCCTTTCCTCCTGCGAACCGCCGAAAGGGGTCAAGCGACTCTTTACACCACGGAGGTTCTCCCACTCCATACAAGGCCCAGGGCCCCACTAGGGGGGGGTGAGCACCTTTGGACCACTTGCCGCAGATTTGTTAAACCTCACCCTTCCCCAGCCGT
Organism: Maratus speciosus; assembly: GCA_963932465.1. Classification (NCBI taxonomy): domain Eukaryota; kingdom Metazoa; phylum Arthropoda; class Arachnida; order Araneae; family Salticidae; genus Maratus; species Maratus speciosus. The sequence continues at coordinate 281,487,774 of OZ010799.1, read as the reverse complement.
GGCACCTCCCGCCCATTCACGCTCCTGGACCGCAGTGCAACAAAAGCATGCATGAGCGGGAAGCCTCTTCCACCGAAAAGGCGCGTCTCCACGCCTGTCACCCCCCATAGAAGGGGGGGAGTCGTTGCTCTCTGACAGGGCCCCAGACACCACACACACAAGCAATGTCCATGCAAGGCACCGAGCATCTATCAAAGTCTCCGTATCATCGGGTACCGTTTAGGCGCTATGCCTAGTCTGGAACTAGAAGAAGGGTTGAATCCTTTTCCGCTCCAGTGTCCCGGGTAACCCGGATAAGGGGTTCCTTGCCAGAGACCTCTAAAGACCCCGTCGAGAGAACAAAACTCGTTCGGTAGCCTCAGGGAAGTCCGCAGTCGAGAACGGGCCCAACAGTCACCGGGGAGGGGGGCGAGAGAGGGTACACGAGAAAAACAGAATCGAGCCGCCCCAAGAGGAGGGGGGGAGTGGCCCTCGGCACTCGGACGAATCCAGCCCGGATTCGAGCGGCTCCCCCGCAGTTTATGACCCCGGCAACTGGAAATAAAGGGAGGGCATTTATAAAAAAATGCGATATATAGATAGCTTCACTATATATGCATGAGGTGGGGGATGTTGCCATACACGGGGAGGGGGGGGTAGCCCTCGGCACTCGAAGCGACTCTAGCCCGGATTCAAGCGGCCCTCCCGAGTCTCGGACTCTTGTGGTCTGGGAGCACTGGAGGTGGAACACCTAAAAGGCACACGGCAATGGCACACATCGACTGGAGGTGGAACACACAAAGGAACTCTTCTCAAATCTTTGTTTTCATACGAAGGAATCTGGAGCGCTGCAATGAGAATGGAAAACGACATTTTAAAAACAAAAAACAATTTTTAATAACATTTTCAAAAAAGTTGCATGAAATTTCAAAGACTCGAGATAATATAAGCTGAAAAGGCTTTGGATTGGAACAATCAACATTTCTTGTCCCGATCCATGAGTGTCACATTTAAAGAATAGAGAGAAAATACATTTCAGCCAAAATATTATATTAGATACTTAAAATTAAAAAATTCCTTCAAGACACGACAAAGTTCCTGTAGAAATTAAAACATAGAGATACCAGTTTTTGATATACTATTATAAAGTTATAGTGTCTGGGAGTATTTTTAATGTGTATTACTCATTAATATATTATTTAATTCATTACTCATTTGCGGGTATGGAGTATTTTTAATGTGTATTACTAATTAATATATTATTTAATTCATTACTCGTTTGCGTATTGTTTAATGAAATCAAGAAAATTTTCGCAATGATTGCTTAAATTATAACTGTATTAAATTTCAAAACAATTGAATTTAAAACATTTCAAAAACCTTAATCCATTAAAAATAGTTTTTATGAAGGGGTCTCTCACTGAATATCAATCAAAACATCCAAAGTGTGAATGAGTGTATTTTTAATGCCTGTCTAAGTATAAACATGAACATTTGATAAAACAGATTTTGCCTTTTAATATACTACTATTAGAAACTGAACAGATCTTCAAAGAATTTCTTTATTGTGGGAAAAAAAAAATCAACTTTTTTTCTTTTTTATTGAATAACAATAATCATAACAAAAAATCTTACCCAGAGTTGTCAAGTCTCCGGCACACCACTATTATTTTAGAGAAAATGTTGTTCCTTTAAATCGCCCAATTGTTCTAATTAAATAAAACAACATTTTCTGTCTTAAAATACTTGTATCTAAAAGGCCGGAGACTTGGCAGCTCTGCTTACCATAGCAAATAATTAAAAGTAGGTCATTTTAAACGAGCCATCTATTTAAAATTTTATAGAAATCCATACATATGTTCTCAAAATATCATGCGCGCGCAATGACTTACAGAGTAATAAAAAGAGTTCTTTTAAATTCAATAATCCATCAATTCTGAAAAGGTCTGCTCAACAAGCGCAAAAACGTTTTGACACATTCATTTTTTTTAACGGAAAGTCATAAAAGTGGAAGGCGATTTGGAATCGAACTGTGTTTTTCATTATTTCTTTTTTGATAAAGCACCTATTGAGCTTATAAGCGCTTTTGATCGCGTGACATTCATTTTTTAACGGAAAGTCATAAAAGTGGAAGGCGATTTGGAATCGAACTGTGTTTTTCATTATTTCTTTTTTGATAAAGCACCTATTGAGCTTATAAGCGCTTTTGATCGCGTGACATTCATTTTTTAACGGAAAGTCATAAAAGTGGAAGGCGATTTGGAATCGAACTGTGTTTTCCATTATTTTTGATAAATGACCTATTGAGCTTATAAGCGCTTTTGATCGCGTGACATTCATTTTTTAACGGAAAGTCATAAAAGTGGAAGGCGATTTGGAATCGAACTGTGTTTTCCATTATTTTTGATAAATGACCTATTGAGCTTATAAGCGCTTTTGATCACGTGACATTCATTTTTTTAACGGAAAGTCATAAAAGTGGAAGCTGGAATCGAACTGTGTTTTCCATTATTTTTGATAAATGACCTATTGAGCTTATAAGCGCTTTTGATCACGTGACATTCATTTTTTAACGGAAAGTCATAAAAGTGGAAGGCGATTTGGAATCGAACTGTGTTTTCCATTATTTTTGATAAATGACCTATTGAGCTTATAAGCGCTTTTGATCACGTGACATTCATTTTTTTAACGGAAAGTCATAAAAGTGGAAGCTGGAATCGAACTGTGTTTTCCATTATTTTTGATAAATTACCTATTGAGCTTATAAGCGCTTTTGATCACGTGACATTCAGTTTTTTAACGGAAAACCATAAAATTGGAAGGTGGAATCGAACTGTGTGTTCCATTAATTTTTTTCGATAAATTACCTATTGAGCTTATGAGCGCTTTTGATCACGTGACATTCAGTTTTTTAACGGAAAGTCATAAAATTGGAAGGTGGAATCGAACTGTGTGTTCCATTATTTCTTTTTTTTGATAAATTACCTATTGAGCTTATAAGCGCTTTTGATCACGTGACATTCAGTTTTTTAACGGAAAGTCATAAAATTGGAAGCTGGAATCGAACTGTGTGTTCCATTATTTCTTTTTTTTTGATAAATTACCTATTGAGCTTATAAGCGCTTTTGATCACGTGACATTCAGTTTTTTAACGGAAAGTCATAAAATTGGAAGGTGGAATCGAACTGTGTGTTCCATTATTTCTTTTTTGATAAATTACCTATTGAGCTTATGAGCGCTTTTGATCACGTGACATTCAGTTTTTTAACGGAAAGTCATAAAATTGGAAGGTGGAATCGAACTGTGTTTTCCATTATTTCTTTTTTTTGATAAAGCACCTATTGAGCTTATGAGCGCTTTTGATCACGTGACATTCAGTTTTTTAACGGAAAGTCATAAAATTGGAAGGTGGAATCGAACTGTGTTTTCCATTATTTCTTTTTTTTGATAAAGCACCGATCACGTGACATTCAGTTTTTTAACGGAAAGTCATAAAATTGGAAGGTGGAATCGAACTGTGTTTTCCATTATTTCTTTTTTTTGATAAAGCACCTATTGAGCTTATAAGCGCTTTTGATCACGTGACATTCAGTTTTTTAACGGAAAGTCATAAAATTGGATTGGAAGGTGGAATCGAACTGTGTTTTCCATTATTTCTTTTTTTTTGATAAAGCACCTATTGAGCTTATAAGCGCTTTTGATCGCGTGACATTCAGTTTTTTAACGGAAAGTCATAAAATTGGAAAGTGGAAGCGATTTGGAATCGAACTGTGTTTTCCATTATTTTTGATAAATTACCTATTGAGCTAAAGCGCTTTTGTTCACGTGACAAAGACGTTTTCCACCCTTTCTTGCGTGTGATTATTTTTCTTTCGCGCCGGAGTTTGGTTCAAAACACTCACTTTGATACTATTTTCTGACAGATCTGTTGCGTTTGCAAAACAAGCGGGTAAGTGGGATCACAGATTGCACAGAGGGTTCCGTTTAATATTTCTTTTAAAACACTTTAATCCTTTTGCGAAATCTGCTTTAAAGCTTAAAATACACACAAATTGGAGCCCAGAGGGTTAAATATAAGACTTTCTCAAAATTGTATGATTTGTCGTTTGATGTGAGGTTTTCAGCTATAAGTAACCAAAATTTCAAGTCTTCAACTTAATTAGGGGCTCAGTTAGAAAAAAAAGCTTAAAATACACAAGTTGGAGCCCGAAGGGTTAAATAGAAGACTTTCTCAAAATTGACTAATTTGTCGTTTGATGTGAGGTATTCAGCTATAAGTATGCAAAATTTCAAGTCTTCAACGTAATTAGGGGCTCAGTTAAAAGCTTAAAATACACACAAGTTGGAGCCCAAAGGGTTAAATATAAGACTTTTTCAAAATTGACTAATTTGTCGTTTGATGTGAGGTGTTCAGCTATAAGTAACCAAAATTTCAAGTCTTCAACGTAATTAGGGGCTCAGTTAGAAAAATAAAGCTTAAAATACACAAGTTGGAGCTCGAAGGGTTAAATAGAAGACTTTTTCAAAATTGACTAATTTGTCGTTTGATGTGAGGTGTTCAGCTATGAGTATGCAAAGTTTCAAGCCTTCAACGTAATTAGGGGCTCAGTTAGAAAAATAAAGCTTAAAATACACACAAGTTGGGGACCGAAGGGTTAAATAGAAGACTTTTTCAAAATTGACTAATTTGTCGTTTGATGTGAGGTGTTCAGCTATAAGTATGCAAAATTTCAAGTCTTCAACGTAATTAGGGGCTCAGTTAGAAAAAAAAAAAGCTTAAAATACACAAGTTGGAGCCCGAAGGGTTAAATAGAAGACTTTTTCAAAATTGACTAATTTGTCGTTTGATGTGAGGTGTTCAGCTATAAGTATGCAAAGTTTCAAGTCTTCAACGTAATTAGGGGCTCAGTTAGAAAAATAAAGCTTAAAATACACAAGTTGGAGCTCGAAGGGTTAAATATAAGACTTTTTCAAAATTGACTAATTTGTCGTTTAATGTGAGGTGTTCAGCTATAAGTATGCAAAGTTTCAAGTCTTCAACGTAATTAGGGGCTCAGTTAGAAAAAAAACTTAAAATACACAAGTTGGAACCGAGAGGGTTAAATATAAGATTTTTGTCAAAGTACATTATAATATTTATATTTATATGAATATATAATATATAACGATTTGTCGTTTGATGTGTGGTGTTCAGCTATAAGTATGCAAAAATTTCAAGTCTTCAACGTAATTAGGTCATCAGAAAAAAAAAAAAGCTTAAAATAGTTGTTATATGCAATTTTTAATACATGAACGTCATATTTTGCCTTTCTCAGCTGCTCTGCTCAACAAGCGCAAAACGTTGGGAAGCTTGACTATGGAAGCGATCGATCTGCGTTTTTCCATTTTGTTTTTCAATAAAATAAATTACCTATTGAGTTATAAGCGATTTTGATCACGTGACAAAGACGTTTTTCACCCTTCCTTGTATGGTATTCTTCTTTCGTGTGGGTTCAAAACTCCCACTTTGACACTATCTATTGCGTTTGCAAAAAGCGGAAAACACAGTTCAATTACATAGTTTCTGAACAACAACACCTGCTAGTTTCATGCATCTCCGAACAAAACTAAATTAAAACTTATGCCATAAAGTTGCCCTTTTGGATTTGAGAACAGCTTTAAATAAATGTTTTCGTTTTACCTTTTTATTTTGTTAGGATATATTTAACTAAAATGATTTTTTAATTTAGTATTAATAGTTGTATATGCAATTCTTAATACATGAACGTCATATTTTGCCTTTTTATGTAGTGAATTTTTTTTTCCTTTTTATTGGAAAAGCAATATACCCAAAGTTCGAAAAAATCTGAAGTTCGGATTTAGTAAAGTGTTGAGGATTCCGGAAAAGTGAGATCCGGCAATCAAATCATATCGATTTTTTTTCAAAACATGTATATTTATACAATTCTTAATTATTTAAAAATATATAAACTTTGCGAACGATTTTCACTAAATTTAAACATTGTGGGTGGTGATCATACAAAAATAAATAATAACAATGTTTACCGGTTTCACTATTTTACAGAATCTTTTTCCTTCAATAATATATTTTACATTCATCACAGAATAGCTTTTACAGAAAACTTTCTGGTTAGAAATTACAAAGTATTTTGTTAAAAAAAAAGTTGAAAAGTGTTTATGCATTCGGTTTGTCTGGCCGTCTGCTCACGCTCTAACTCCCTTAAATATGTTTGGATTTTTCTGAAACTGATAGGGGTTATTTGGGATCACCAAAGCATGTTTGGTATTGTACATGCAGTAGGTAGGATTCACCGTTCATTTACAGGGGGCGCTCAAAAGTATTCCGTTACATTAGGGTATATGGGGGTGCCGTAAATATACTCGGATTTTTCTGAAACTGAAGGGTCACCAAAGCATGTTTGGTATTGTACATGCAGTAGGTAGGATTCACCGTTCCTTTACAGGAGGCGCTCAAAAGTATTCCGTTACATTAGGGTATATGGGGGTGCCGTCTCGGATTTTTCTGAAACTGATAGGGGTTATTTAGGGTCACCAAAACATGTTTGGTATTGTACATGCAGTAGGTAGGATTCACCGTTCATTTACAGGAGGCGCTCAAAAGTATTCCGTTACATTAGGGTATATGGGGGTGCCGTCTCGGATTTTTCTGAAACTGATAGGGGTTATTTGGGATCACCAAAGCATGTTTGGTATTGTACATGCAGTAGGTAGGATTCACCGTTCATTTACAGGGGGCGCTCAAAAGTATTTCATTAAATCACTGTATATAATAAATTAATAAAATTGATAAAATATAATAATTAATAAAATTAATAATATAAATCACTGTATTTCACTACAATCACATTAGAACAGGACATTCATAGCATTTTTTATTCATTTACAGGGACACGTATAAGAAATCGGTTACAGTACAGTACCGTCTTTAAGTAATAAATGTTGGAGCGCACGGTTTAAAATTCGGTGTGCGTTTTTAAATTTAATTAATTTTTTGCATCTTACCCGTTATATATAAATTCCGTACCTCAAATACAGGGCTGTATAAAAGTATCCATGTACCGTTCTCCTTATGAGAGGAAATTGCTGAGGGTACATTTTTAACTAAAGTATAAGTAGCTCTTAAGTGAACTAAATTTTGGCTTGCATGTAGCTAATAGATTCAAATTTATAAATCCTATACAGGGCTGCAATTCGCATAATTTTCCGATTGAGGATGGGAACAGCTGAAATTGGGCTCTGAAATGTATTATGCGTTTCCATAGGGTTGAATTAGATGTAATATTTTAATTTTTTAAACGGTGTAGTTTTGTTACATTATTCTAAATCTGTTGGAAAGTGTTTCATAATCTATGCTTCACGCATGATTTTTTTATTACTTGTTTATATATAATTTACTTCAGTTGACATATAAAAATAGTTAAATGTTATTCAAAACAATTTTAAAAACTATCGTCCACTTAATCAAAAATAGTTTAGAAAATGTTTAAAAAAAAATAAGAATTACCTTTCATTGCAACATTCGTAGCACATCTGTTGTCGGGAATAGAACAGCACACACTTCCACAGGCACGGATTTTTTTTGCGAGGGGCAGGTGCCCCCACTTTGCCTTGCATGAGATCGAGAGAACAGCACACACTTCCACAGGCACGGTTTTTCTTTGCGCGGGGCAGGTGCCCCCACTTTCACTGCAGTAGTTATTTAGACTGTCGATGGAGAGACTAACTTGAACCATTCACAAGTACGAGTGACACGGAAGACGGAAAAAGTTCCATTTATATAGCTTGCGTCCGTGAATTGTCTGCATAGCTTTAAAAAAAAAAAAAAAAAAAAAAAAAAAAAAAAAAATTTCTTTTTTTTTTTTTTTTTTTTTTTTTTTTTTTTTTTTTTTAGCTATGCAGACAATTCACTGACAATTCACTGACAATTCACTAACAATTCACTGAAAAAAAAAAAAAAAAAAAAAAAAAAAAATATTAAAAAATAATTTTTTAATAATTTTTTAATAATTTTTTTTTTTTTTTTTTTTTTTTTTTTTTTTTTTTTTTAAGGGTCCACTGGTCATGGATCATTTCTTTTCATTTCAGTATCAAACCATCAACAACTTAAAAAATTTTAACTCCCATATGTGCTTTGCATATGTTAATAATATGTAATTAATAGTCTTAAGGAATATAGTAAATATTGAAATATTATTTCAAGACTTTGAATGAAATATATGAATCTTTTTCTATCTAAAATTTAAAATATGTAATATTGAACTACGTAATATACAATGGCAAATTCAAGGGAGGCTCGGAGTTCATAAATCCCCTCTGAACATCAACAAAAATATTCTAAACGTCATTTTAAAAATGAAATATACAGTAACCCTCAGTTATCAGCTGTTATTATTATAAAAATAAATCCACAAAGTGATAACACAACATGGCGGTGGGGCTGAAAACATCATTTTTAAAATGAAGCACGACATGACTTTAAATTATTGTAAAGTCGAAATCTTTGATTGTTTCAGGTAGAGGAATGTTTAAAGTGGGGGAGGGGGAGTCTGGACCCCCCGCCCCCTTTCGTTAGGGTACTTTAAAAAAATTTTCAAAGTGAGAGCAAAATCACAACATGCTTCGGGCCGAGAGCAACTACACTGTAATACGGATGCCCATAACTTAAGATATAAGATTAATCCAGATATAAGATTGGCCACAAAAGTTCAGAAACACTTTTTTTTAGAATTCACAATCCATGCATTTATGCACAAGAAAATTATTATAAGATAAATAGGGGACGAGTGTGCCCCCCCCCGGCATTTCCATTATTTCATTTTTTTCTCTCTCTCTCTCTAATGGACTGGTGGCTTCTATTATTATAAAACAGCCATTATAAATGAGGTGTTAGGTGAAGATGAAAGAGCAGCCGTAAAAAGTTAGAACTCTGATTTTCTAGTCGGCCCCACCTGTGGCCGAGAGGTTCTGCTCTCGAATCTGGTAGACGGGAGGTGCTGGGTTCGAACCCAATCGCGCCCGTCGGCCTAATCGTTCGGAGTTTTCTTCGAGCCATGGATTTCCATGCGTCAATACGGATTAGGTTCCCCTAGAAAGCCCCCCCCCCCCTCGTGCCTATAACCCTAGAGTAGATAATCGGCCGTCAAAAATCGACCCGATTTTCTAGTCCAAAAAAGGGGGGAGGGCTATTTTTCTTTTGCGGCTGCTCTTTCATCTTCACCGAACACTTGATTTATAATGGCTGTTTCATAATCACAACATGCTTCGGGCCGAGAGCAACTACACTGTAATACGGATGCCCATAACTTAAGATATAAGATTAATCCAGATATAAGATTGGCCACAAAAGTTCAGAAACACTTTTTTTTAGAATTCACAATCCATGCATTTATGCACAAGAAAATTATTATAAGATAAATAGGGGACGAGTGTGCCCCCCCCCCGGCATTTCCATTATTTCATTTTTTTCTCTCTCTCTCTCTAATGGACTGGTGGCTTCTATTATTATAAAACAGCCATTATAAATGAGGTGTTAGGTGAAGATGAAAGAGCAGCCGTAAAAAGTTAGAACTCTGATTTTCTAGTCGGCCCCACCTGTGGCCGAGAGGTTCTGCTCTCGAATCTGGTAGACGGGAGGTGCTGGGTTCGAACCCAATCGCGCCCGTCGGCCTAATCGTTCGGAGTTTTCTTCGAGCCATGGATTTCCATGCGTCAATACGGATTAGGTTCCCCTAGAAAGCCCCCTCCCCTCCTTCACGAAGAGCACGACCGTGCCTATAACCCTAGAGTAGATAATCGGCCGTCAAAAATCGACCCGATTTTCTAGTCCAAAAAAAGGGGGGAGGGCTATTTTTCTTTTGCGGCTGCTCTTTCATCTTCACCGAACACTTGATTTATAATGGCTGTTTCATAATAATAGAAACCACCAGTCCATCAGAAAAAAAATAACTCGGTTAAAGCGGGACTCTACTAATACTACTAGTTTCATAGGAAATCTGACAAGTCGCAGGCGATTTTTCCCACTTGCAATTTTTACGTGTAATAACACTATTAATCTTTAATTCATGGAGTACTTAATGTATGACCAGCTCCGTAGAAGTTTAAAAATTTACAGTACCAAAAATTGTAAAACTGAAATTTCTTTTAAAATTTGATCATGATGGATTCAAGAATGTTATCGTTTAATCCATGGCGTACGTAATGCAGGATCAACTCCGTGCGATTTTTTATGTCTTAAATTTTAGTCTTTGAAAAAATAATTTTCCAAATGGTCGGTGTACTTTGTTAAATTATTATTATTATTATTATTATTATTATTATTATTATTATTATAAAATGTATTAAAATATTCATACTAAGTTATACTAATTCACTATATAATATGCTATCCCCACGATAGGTATTGATTACATTTTTCAATAAATATTTAGAAAGTATTCTGGAAAAATAATTTTCATTGTATATTAAGAAAAAACGGAACACTTTATTTAATTCTCTTTTTACTTATTGTAACAACTCGTCAGTCAGTTTTGACCTTGTGAAAAACTGACTGACACGATTTACACCAAAATACAAATAACACTAATTCATATCAAAGTATACTGGAATCTCGGGTTTGTTTCAAAATCCAAGGATTAGTCCTTGAGATAGAGCTGTTGCGGAAATAGTAAGAAATGCAAGCCTTTCACGGATTTAGATCATTGCACAAATTTTCATCGAAGCGTGAAAAACCACATTCCCTTTTCACAGTTTTGAAGGACACAGGTTTCTCTCTCTGAAGTACAATTTAAAGAATGGAATGCACAAAATAATTTTTTTTTTTTTTTTTTTTTTTTTTTTTTTTTTTCCTTCAACATAGTTAAATTTATATATATAAATATTATATACAAGAGTATTTCACACAGTATGAGATGAAATTTATCAGAGCCACTGAAAAAAATGTAGGTTTTTCAGTTTCCTAATGCACTTGTATTTCAGGGTTAAATATAAGTTTTATACTCAGTCAATTTTTAAGTCAGTAATTTAAGTCAACTTTTATACCGTCGTATTGGAAAAAAAAAAGTTCTTTTAAATACATTTTGCTTGAAAACTGTATCTCCATTTATTTTTGAAATATTAATTTCTTTGTAGTTTTTGAAGCCATATTGTATACGATAATCGTAAATATGGAATTCTTAAGCGGATGGGAATGACATCATTTTAGATAAAATAAAACGTGTGCTTTAAGTCTTAAAATTGAAATATGTTTTGTACTGCAGTAGAGTCCCGCTTTAACCGAGTTATTTTTTTTCTGATGGACTGGTGGTTTCTATTATTATGAAACAGCCATTATAAATCAAGTGTTCGGTGAAGATGAAAGAGCAGCCGCAAAAGAAAAATAGCCCTCCCCCCTTTTTTTGGACTAGAAAATCGGGTCGATTTTTGACGGCCGATTATCTACTCTAGGGTTATAGGCACGGTCGTGCTCTTCGTGAAGGAGGGGAGGGGGCTTTCTAGGGGAACCTAATCCGTATTGACGCATGGAAATCCATGGCTCGAAGAAAACTCCGAACGATTAGGCCGACGGGCGCGATTGGGTTCGAACCCAGCACCTCCCGTCTACCAGATTCGAGAGCAGAACCTCTCGGCCACAGGTGGGGCCGACTAGAAAATCAGAGTTCTAACTTTTTACGGCTGCTCTTTCATCTTCACCTAACACCTCATTTATAATGGCTGTTTTATAATAATAGAAGCCACCAGTCCATTAGAGAGAGAGAGAGAAAAAAATGAAATAATGGAAATGCCGGGGGGGGGCACACTCGTCCCCTATTTATCTTATAATAATTTTCTTGTGCATAAATGCATGGATTGTGAATTCTAAAAAAAAGTGTTTCTGAACTTTTGTGGCCAATCTTATATCTGGATTAATCTTATATCTTAAGTTATGGGCATCCGTATTACAGTGTAGTTGCTCTCGGCCCGAAGCATGTTGTGATTATGAAACAGCCATTATAAATCAAGTGTTCGGTGAAGATGAAAGAGCAGCCGCAAAAGAAAAATAGCCCTCCCCCCTTTTTTGGACTAGAAAATCGGGTCGATTTTTGACGGCCGATTATCTACTCTAGGGTTATAGGCACGAGGGGGGGGGGGCTTTCTAGGGGAACCTAATCCGTATTGACGCATGGAAATCCATGGCTCGAAGAAAACTCCGAACGATTAGGCCGACGGGCGCGATTGGGTTCGAACCCAGCACCTCCCGTCTACCAGATTCGAGAGCAGAACCTCTCGGCCACAGGTGGGGCCGACTAGAAAATCAGAGTTCTAACTTTTTACGGCTGCTCTTTCATCTTCACCTAACACCTCATTTATAATGGCTGTTTTATAATAATAGAAGCCACCAGTCCATTAGAGAGAGAGAGAGAAAAAAATGAAATAATGGAAATGCCGGGGGGGGGGCACACTCGTCCCCTATTTATCTTATAATAATTTTCTTGTGCATAAATGCATGGATTGTGAATTCTAAAAAAAAGTGTTTCTGAACTTTTGTGGCCAATCTTATATCTGGATTAATCTTATATCTTAAGTTATGGGCATCCGTATTACAGTGTAGTTGCTCTCGGCCCGAAGCATGTTGTGATTTTGCTCTCACTTTGAAAATTTTTTTAAAGTACCCTAACGAAAGGGGGCGGGGGGTCCAGACTCCCCCTCCCCCACTTTAAACATTCCTCTACCTGAAACAATCAAAGATTTCGACTTTACAATAATTTAAAGTCATGTCGTGCTTCATTTTAAAAATGATGTTTTCAGCCCCACCGCCATGTTGTGTTATCACTTTGTGGATTTATTTTTATAATAATAACAGCTGATAACTGAGGGTTACTGTATATTTCATTTTTAAAATGACGTTTAGAATATTTTTGTTGATGTTCAGAGGGGATTTATGAACTCCGAGCCTCCCTTGAATTTGCCATTGTATATTACGTAGTTCAATATTACATATTTTAAATTTTAGATAGAAAAAGATTCATATATTTCATTCAAAGTCTTGAAATAATATTTCAATATTTACTATATTCCTTAAGACTATTAATTACATATTATTAACATATGCAAAGCACATATGGGAGTTAAAATTTTTTAAGTTGTTGATGGTTTGATACTGAAATGAAAAGAAATGATCCATGACCAGTGGACCCTTAAAAAAAAAAAAAAAAAAAAAAAAAAAAAAAAAAAAAATTATTAAAAAATTATTAAAAAATTATTTTTTAATAATTTTTTTTTTTTTTTTTTTTTTTTTTTTTTTTTTTCAGTGAATTGTTAGTGAATTGTCAGTGAATTGTCAGTGAATTGTCTGCATAGCTAAAAAAAAAAAAAAAAAAAAAAAAAAAAAAAAAAAAAAAAAAAATTATTTTTATTTTTTTTTTATTTATTTATTTTTTTTTTTTAAGCTATGCAGACAATTCACGGACGCAAGCTATATAAATGGAACTTTTTCCGTCTTCCGTGTCACTCGTACTTGTGAATGGTTCAAGTTAGTCTCTCCATCGACAGTCTAAATAACTACTGCAGTGAAAGTGGGGGCACCTGCCCCGCGCAAAGAAAAACCGTGCCTGTGGAAGTGTGTGCTGTTCTCTCGATCTCATGCAAGGGAAAGTGGGGCGCCTGCCCCGCGCAAAGAAAAACCGTGCCTGTGGAAGTGTGTGCTGTTCTCTCGATCTCATGCAAGGGAAAGTGGGGCACCTGCCCCGCGCAAAAAAATCCGTGCCTGTGGAAGTGTGTGCTGTTCTCTCGATCTCATGCAAGGCAAAGTGGGGGCACCTGCCCCTCGCAAAAAAAATCCGTGCCTGTGGAAGTGTGTGCTGTTCTATTCCCGACAACAGATGTGCTACGAATGTTGCAATGAAAGGTAATTCTTATTTTTTTTTAAACATTTTCTAAACTATTTTTGATTAAGTGGACGATAGTTTTTAAAATTGTTTTGAATATCATTTAACTATTTTTATATGTCAACTGAAGTAAATTATATATAAACAAGTAATAAAAAAATCATGCGTGAAGCATAGATTATGAAACACTTTCCAACAGATTTAGAATAATGTAACAAAACTACACCGTTTAAAAAATTAAAATATTACATCTAATTCAACCCTATGGAAACGCATAATACATTTCAGAGCCCAATTTCAGCTGTTCCCATCCTCAATCGGAAAATTATGCGAATTGCAGCCCTGTATAGGATTTATAAATTTGAATCTATTAGCTACATGCAAGCCAAAATTTAGTTCACTTAAGAGCTACTTATACTTTAGTTAAAAATGTACCCTCAGCAATTTCCTCTCATAAGGAGAACGGTACATGGATACTTTTATACAGCCCTGTATTTGAGGTACGGAATTTATATATAACGGGTAAGATGCAAAAAATTAATTAAATTTAAAAACGCACACCGAATTTTAAACCGTGCGCTCCAACATTTATTACTTAAAGACGGTACTGTACTGTAACCGATTTCTTATACGTGTCCCTGTAAATGAATAAAAAATGCTATGAATGTCCTGTTCTAATGTGATTGTAGTGAAATACAGTGATTTATATTATTAATTTTATTAATTATTATATTTTATCAATTTTATTAATTTATTATATACAGTGATTTAATGAAATACTTTTGAGCGCCCCCTGTAAATGAACGGTGAATCCTACCTACTGCATGTACAATACCAAACATGCTTTGGTGATCCCAAATAACCCCTATCAGTTTCAGAAAAATCCGAGACGGCACCCCCATATACCCTAATGTAACGGAATACTTTTGAGCGCCTCCTGTAAATGAACGGTGAATCCTACCTACTGCATGTACAATACCAAACATGTTTTGGTGACCCTAAATAACCCCTATCAGTTTCAGAAAAATCCGAGACGGCACCCCCATATACCCTAATGTAACGGAATACTTTTGAGCGCCTCCTGTAAAGGAACGGTGAATCCTACCTACTGCATGTACAATACCAAACATGCTTTGGTGACCCTTCAGTTTCAGAAAAATCCGAGTATATTTACGGCACCCCCATATACCCTAATATAACGGAATACTTTTGAGCGCCCCCTGTAAATGAACGGTGAATCCTACCTACTGCATGTACAATACCAAACATGCTTTGGTGATCCCAAATAACCCCTATCAGTTTCAGAAAAATCCAAACATATTTAAGGGAGTTAGAGCGTGAGCAGACGGCCAGACAAACCGAATGCATAAACACTTTTCAACTTTTTTTTTAACAAAATACTTTGTAATTTCTAACCAGAAAGTTTTCTGTAAAAGCTATTCTGTGATGAATGTAAAATATATTATTGAAGGAAAAAGATTCTGTAAAATAGTGAAACCGGTAAACATTGTTATTATTTATTTTTGTATGATCACCACCCACAATGTTTAAATTTAGTGAAAATCGTTCGCAAAGTTTATATATTTTTAAATAATTAAGAATTGTATAAATATACATGTTTTGAAAAAAAATCGATATGATTTGATTGCCGGATCTCACTTTTCCGGAATCCTCAACACTTTACTAAATCCGAACTTCAGATTTTTTCGAACTTTGGGTATATTGCTTTTCCAATAAAAAGGAAAAAAAAATTCACTACATAAAAAGGCAAAATATGACGTTCATGTATTAAGAATTGCATATACAACTATTAATACTAAATTAAAAAATCATTTTAGTTAAATATATCCTAACAAAATAAAAAGGTAAAACGAAAACATTTATTTAAAGCTGTTCTCAAATCCAAAAGGGCAACTTTATGGCATAAGTTTTAATTTAGTTTTGTTCGGAGATGCATGAAACTAGCAGGTGTTGTTGTTCAGAAACTATGTAATTGAACTGTGTTTTCCGCTTTTTGCAAACGCAATAGATAGTGTCAAAGTGGGAGTTTTGAACCCACACGAAAGAAGAATACCATACAAGGAAGGGTGAAAAACGTCTTTGTCACGTGATCAAAATCGCTTATAACTCAATAGGTAATTTATTTTATTGAAAAACAAAATGGAAAAACGCAGATCGATCGCTTCCATAGTCAAGCTTCCCAACGTTTTGCGCTTGTTGAGCAGAGCAGCTGAGAAAGGCAAAATATGACGTTCATGTATTAAAAATTGCATATAACAACTATTTTAAGCTTTTTTTTTTTTCTGATGACCTAATTACGTTGAAGACTTGAAATTTTTGCATACTTATAGCTGAACACCACACATCAAACGACAAATCGTTATATATTATATATTCATATAAATATAAATATTATAATGTACTTTGACAAAAATCTTATATTTAACCCTCTCGGTTCCAACTTGTGTATTTTAAGTTTTTTTTCTAACTGAGCCCCTAATTACGTTGAAGACTTGAAACTTTGCATACTTATAGCTGAACACCTCACATTAAACGACAAATTAGTCAATTTTGAAAAAGTCTTATATTTAACCCTTCGAGCTCCAACTTGTGTATTTTAAGCTTTATTTTTCTAACTGAGCCCCTAATTACGTTGAAGACTTGAAACTTTGCATACTTATAGCTGAACACCTCACATCAAACGACAAATTAGTCAATTTTGAAAAAGTCTTCTATTTAACCCTTCGGGCTCCAACTTGTGTATTTTAAGCTTTTTTTTTTTCTAACTGAGCCCCTAATTACGTTGAAGACTTGAAATTTTGCATACTTATAGCTGAACACCTCACATCAAACGACAAATTAGTCAATTTTGAAAAAGTCTTCTATTTAACCCTTCGGGCCCCAACTTGTGTGTATTTTAAGCTTTATTTTTCTAACTGAGCCCCTAATTACGTTGAAGGCTTGAAACTTTGCATACTCATAGCTGAACACCTCACATCAAACGACAAATTAGTCAATTTTGAAAAAGTCTTCTATTTAACCCTTCGAGCTCCAACTTGTGTATTTTAAGCTTTATTTTTCTAACTGAGCCCCTAATTACGTTGAAGACTTGAAATTTTGGTTACTTATAGCTGAACACCTCACATCAAACGACAAATTAGTCAATTTTGAAAAAGTCTTATATTTAACCCTTTGGGCTCCAACTTGTGTGTATTTTAAGCTTTTAACTGAGCCCCTAATTACGTTGAAGACTTGAAATTTTGCATACTTATAGCTGAATACCTCACATCAAACGACAAATTAGTCAATTTTGAGAAAGTCTTCTATTTAACCCTTCGGGCTCCAACTTGTGTATTTTAAGCTTTTTTTTCTAACTGAGCCCCTAATTAAGTTGAAGACTTGAAATTTTGGTTACTTATAGCTGAAAACCTCACATCAAACGACAAATCATACAATTTTGAGAAAGTCTTATATTTAACCCTCTGGGCTCCAATTTGTGTGTATTTTAAGCTTTAAAGCAGATTTCGCAAAAGGATTAAAGTGTTTTAAAAGAAATATTAAACGGAACCCTCTGTGCAATCTGTGATCCCACTTACCCGCTTGTTTTGCAAACGCAACAGATCTGTCAGAAAATAGTATCAAAGTGAGTGTTTTGAACCAAACTCCGGCGCGAAAGAAAAATAATCACACGCAAGAAAGGGTGGAAAACGTCTTTGTCACGTGAACAAAAGCGCTTTAGCTCAATAGGTAATTTATCAAAAATAATGGAAAACACAGTTCGATTCCAAATCGCTTCCACTTTCCAATTTTATGACTTTCCGTTAAAAAACTGAATGTCACGCGATCAAAAGCGCTTATAAGCTCAATAGGTGCTTTATCAAAAAAAAAGAAATAATGGAAAACACAGTTCGATTCCACCTTCCAATTTTATGACTTTCCGTTAAAAAACTGAATGTCACGTGATCAAAAGCGCTTATAAGCTCAATAGGTGCTTTATCAAAAAAAAGAAATAATGGAAAACACAGTTCGATTCCACCTTCCAATTTTATGACTTTCCGTTAAAAAACTGAATGTCACGTGATCAAAAGCGCTCATAAGCTCAATAGGTGCTTTATCAAAAAAAAGAAATAATGGAAAACACAGTTCGATTCCACCTTCCAATTTTATGACTTTCCGTTAAAAAACTGAATGTCACGTGATCAAAAGCGCTCATAAGCTCAATAGGTGCTTTATCAAAAAAAAGAAATAATGGAAAACACAGTTCGATTCCACCTTCCAATTTTATGACTTTCCGTTAAAAAACTGAATGTCACGTGATCAAAAGCGCTCATAAGCTCAATAGGTAATTTATCAAAAAAGAAATAATGGAACACACAGTTCGATTCCACCTTCCAATTTTATGACTTTCCGTTAAAAAACTGAATGTCACGTGATCAAAAGCGCTTATAAGCTCAATAGGTAATTTATCAAAAAAAAAGAAATAATGGAACACACAGTTCGATTCCAGCTTCCAATTTTATGACTTTCCGTTAAAAAACTGAATGTCACGTGATCAAAAGCGCTTATAAGCTCAATAGGTAATTTATCAAAAAAAAGAAATAATGGAACACACAGTTCGATTCCACCTTCCAATTTTATGACTTTCCGTTAAAAAACTGAATGTCACGTGATCAAAAGCGCTCATAAGCTCAATAGGTAATTTATCGAAAAAAATTAATGGAACACACAGTTCGATTCCACCTTCCAATTTTATGGTTTTCCGTTAAAAAACTGAATGTCACGTGATCAAAAGCGCTTATAAGCTCAATAGGTAATTTATCAAAAATAATGGAAAACACAGTTCGATTCCAGCTTCCACTTTTATGACTTTCCGTTAAAAAAATGAATGTCACGTGATCAAAAGCGCTTATAAGCTCAATAGGTCATTTATCAAAAATAATGGAAAACACAGTTCGATTCCAAATCGCCTTCCACTTTTATGACTTTCCGTTAAAAAATGAATGTCACGTGATCAAAAGCGCTTATAAGCTCAATAGGTCATTTATCAAAAATAATGGAAAACACAGTTCGATTCCAGCTTCCACTTTTATGACTTTCCGTTAAAAAAATGAATGTCACGTGATCAAAAGCGCTTATAAGCTCAATAGGTCATTTATCAAAAATAATGGAAAACACAGTTCGATTCCAAATCGCCTTCCACTTTTATGACTTTCCGTTAAAAAATGAATGTCACGCGATCAAAAGCGCTTATAAGCTCAATAGGTCATTTATCAAAAATAATGGAAAACACAGTTCGATTCCAAATCGCCTTCCACTTTTATGACTTTCCGTTAAAAAATGAATGTCACGCGATCAAAAGCGCTTATAAGCTCAATAGGTGCTTTATCAAAAAAGAAATAATGAAAAACACAGTTCGATTCCAAATCGCCTTCCACTTTTATGACTTTCCGTTAAAAAATGAATGTCACGCGATCAAAAGCGCTTATAAGCTCAATAGGTGCTTTATCAAAAAAGAAATAATGAAAAACACAGTTCGATTCCAAATCGCCTTCCACTTTTATGACTTTCCGTTAAAAAAAATGAATGTGTCAAAACGTTTTTGCGCTTGTTGAGCAGACCTTTTCAGAATTGATGGATTATTGAATTTAAAAGAACTCTTTTTATTACTCTGTAAGTCATTGCGCGCGCATGATATTTTGAGAACATATGTATGGATTTCTATAAAATTTTAAATAGATGGCTCGTTTAAAATGACCTACTTTTAATTATTTGCTATGGTAAGCAGAGCTGCCAAGTCTCCGGCCTTTTAGATACAAGTATTTTAAGACAGAAAATGTTGTTTTATTTAATTAGAACAATTGGGCGATTTAAAGGAACAACATTTTCTCTAAAATAATAGTGGTGTGCCGGAGACTTGACAACTCTGGGTAAGATTTTTTGTTATGATTATTGTTATTCAATAAAAAAGAAAAAAAGTTGATTTTTTTTTTCCCACAATAAAGAAATTCTTTGAAGATCTGTTCAGTTTCTAATAGTAGTATATTAAAAGGCAAAATCTGTTTTATCAAATGTTCATGTTTATACTTAGACAGGCATTAAAAATACACTCATTCACACTTTGGATGTTTTGATTGATATTCAGTGAGAGACCCCTTCATAAAAACTATTTTTAATGGATTAAGGTTTTTGAAATGTTTTAAATTCAATTGTTTTGAAATTTAATACAGTTATAATTTAAGCAATCATTGCGAAAATTTTCTTGATTTCATTAAACAATACGCAAACGAGTAATGAATTAAATAATATATTAATTAGTAATACACATTAAAAATACTCCATACCCGCAAATGAGTAATGAATTAAATAATATATTAATGAGTAATACACATTAAAAATACTCCCAGACACTATAACTTTATAATAGTATATCAAAAACTGGTATCTCTATGTTTTAATTTCTACAGGAACTTTGTCGTGTCTTGAAGGAATTTTTTAATTTTAAGTATCTAATATAATATTTTGGCTGAAATGTATTTTCTCTCTATTCTTTAAATGTGACACTCATGGATCGGGACAAGAAATGTTGATTGTTCCAATCCAAAGCCTTTTCAGCTTATATTATCTCGAGTCTTTGAAATTTCATGCAACTTTTTTGAAAATGTTATTAAAAATTGTTTTTTGTTTTTAAAATGTCGTTTTCCATTCTCATTGCAGCGCTCCAGATTCCTTCGTATGAAAACAAAGATTTGAGAAGAGTTCCTTTGTGTGTTCCACCTCCAGTCGATGTGTGCCATTGCCGTGTGCCTTTTAGGTGTTCCACCTCCAGTGCTCCCAGACCACAAGAGTCCGAGACTCGGGAGGGCCGCTTGAATCCGGGCTAGAGTCGCTTCGAGTGCCGAGGGCTACCCCCCCCTCCCCGTGTATGGCAACATCCCCCACCTCATGCATATATAGTGAAGCTATCTATATATCGCATTTTTTTATAAATGCCCTCCCTTTATTTCCAGTTGCCGGGGTCATAAACTGCGGGGGAGCCGCTCGAATCCGGGCTGGATTCGTCCGAGTGCCGAGGGCCACTCCCCCCCTCCTCTTGGGGCGGCTCGATTCTGTTTTTCTCGTGTACCCTCTCTCGCCCCCCTCCCCGGTGACTGTTGGGCCCGTTCTCGACTGCGGACTTCCCTGAGGCTACCGAACGAGTTTTGTTCTCTCGACGGGGTCTTTAGAGGTCTCTGGCAAGGAACCCCTTATCCGGGTTACCCGGGACACTGGAGCGGAAAAGGATTCAACCCTTCTTCTAGTTCCAGACTAGGCATAGCGCCTAAACGGTACCCGATGATACGGAGACTTTGATAGATGCTCGGTGCCTTGCATGGACATTGCTTGTGTGTGTGGTGTCTGGGGCCCTGTCAGAGAGCAACGACTCCCCCCCTTCTATGGGGGGTGACAGGCGTGGAGACGCGCCTTTTCGGTGGAAGAGGCTTCCCGCTCATGCATGCTTTTGTTGCACTGCGGTCCAGGAGCGTGAATGGGCGGGAGGTGCCACGGCTGGGGAAGGGTGAGGTTTAACAAATCTGCGGCAAGTGGTCCAAAGGTGCTCACCCCCCCCTAGTGGGGCCCTGGGCCTTGTATGGAGTGGGAGAACCTCCGTGGTGTAAAGAGTCGCTTGACCCCTTTCGGCGGTTCGCAGGAGGAAAGGACGGGCCATGGTCGCTGGATAGAGAGAGAGGGGAAAAAGAAGATGGAAGGGAGCCCCGGGGGGCTTTGGAGGGATCGAGAGTTTCATTAGAGACAGGGGGCCGCTCGAATCCGAGCTGGAGTCGCTCGGAGGGCCCACCCCCCTCCCCGACACCTGCATATATAGTAAAGAGATCTATATATTGCATTTTCATTTGTACCGGTTGTCCGGGGTGGGGAAGGTCTTCCGGGCTTGATTCGCTCCGAGTGCCGAGGGCCACCCGCCCTCCTCTCGCCCAAAAAAAAACCCATCTCGCTCTCCTCCCACCACGAGCGGGGTCCGAGCGGGGTCGCTTGAATCCGAGCTCGAGTCGCTTCGAGTGACGAGGGCCACCGAATTCCCCCCTCAGGGGCGGGGCTGCTCGAATCCGGGGCTAGATTCGCTCGAGTGCCGAGGACCACCGGACATACTCCCCCTCTCCGTGTGTGGCATCTGAAAAAAAGGTAGGTGACGGAAAGTCTTGGAACCAAGGGGGAGGGTCCCGAGCTCGAGTCGCTTCGAGTGCCGAGGGCCACCGAATCCCCCCCCCCGCTCCCTGGCGCCGGGGAGGGGGGGGGGTCAGAAAAACTTGGGGCCGCTCGAATCCGGGCTGGATTCGCTCGAGACCACCCCCCCCCTTCTGAAAGGTAGGTGGTGAAATAAAAAAAATGTTTTTTTTTCTCTGGTGTGTGTGTTTTCTTTGACTCTGTTTTTTGTTTCAGGGCGAGAGAAAAGAATACAGTGAGTTCTTTTTCAGGGCGATGGAGAGAGAAAAAAATAAAAGTTCAGGGCGATGTTTCAGAGAGAGAAAAGTATAAAATGGGTTTCAGGGAGAGAGAGAGAAAGAATAAAGAGAAAGTTTTTCTTTTTCAGGGCGATGTTTTCTTTTTCAGGGAGAGAAAAGTATAAAATGGGTTTCAGGGAGAGAGAGAAAAAGAATAAAGAGAAAGTTTTTCTTTTTCAGGGCGATGTTTTCTTTTTCAGGGAGAGAAAAGTATAAAATGGGTTTCAGGGAGAGAGAGAAAAAGAATAAAGAGAAAGTTTTTCTTTTTCAGGGCGATGTTTTCTTTTTCAGGGTGAGAAAAGTATAAAATGGGTTTCAGGGAGAGAGAGAGAAAGAATAAAGAGAAAGTTTTTCTTTTTCAGGGCGATGTTTTCTTTTTCAGGGAGAGAAAAGTATAAAATGGGTTTCAGGGAGAGAGAGAGAAAGAATAAAGAGAAAGTTTTTCTTTTTCAGGGCGATGTTTTCTTTTTCAGGGAGAGAAAAGTATAAAATGGGTTTCAGGGAGAGAGAGAGAAAGAATAAAGAGAAAGTTTTTCTTTTTCAGGGCGATGTTTTCTTTTTCAGGGTGAGAGAAAGATTAAAGTCTTCTTTTTCAGGGATCGGGTCCTAACTGTCGAAGGTTTTACTGTGGTTTTCCTTCGACCTCGAGCGTGAATACGGGTTAGGTCCACCCCCCGCAAAAGACCCTGCCACAGAGGGCACCCCACACACAAAAGTCCCTTTTTTTATTTCGGCGGGGGTGGTGGCCGTCCGCCTAACCGTCGAAGGTTTTACTGTGCTTTTCCTTCGACCTCGAGCGTGAATACGAGTTGGGATGTTTCGAAAAAGACCCTACCACAGAGGGCACCTCCCCCAAAACAAAACTGTGAAACCCATTCTATGAAAGGACCCCTATAAAAACATCGGAAAACCATATGAAACCCACTCCACGATAAACACAACTTTGAAACCCTTACACGGACAACAACCCACTCCACGATAAACACAACTTTGAAACCCTCACACGGACAACAACCCTCACACTGAAAACAACCCACTCCACGATAAACACGACTCTGAAACCCTCACACGGACAACAACCCTCACACTGAAAACAACCCACTCCACGATAAACACGACTTTGAAACCCTCACACGGACAACAACCCACTCCACGATAAACACGACTTTGAAACCCTCACACTCAAAACATATGAAACCCACTCCACACAACCCACTCCACGATAGTCACAACTCTGAAACCTTCACACTGAAAACAACCCTCACACTCAAAACATATGAAACCCACTCCATGATATTTACAACTCTGAAACCCACTCCATGATATTTACAACTCTGAAACCCACTCCACACAACCCACTCCACGATATTTACAACTCTGAAACCCACTCCACGATATTTACAACTCTGAAACCCACTCCACACAACCCACTCCACGATAGTCACAACTCTGAAACCTTCATACTGAAATCAACCCTCACACTCAAAACATATGAAACCCACTCCATGATATTTACAACTCTGAAACCCACTCCACACAACCCACTCCACGATAGTCACAACTCTGAAACCTTCACACTGAAATCAACCCTCACACTCAAAACATATGAAACCCACTCCATGATATTTACAACTCTGAAACCCACTCCACACAACCCACTCCACGATAGTCACAACTCTGAAACCCACTCCACACAACCCACTCCACGATAGTCACAACTCTGAAACCCACTCCACGATATTTACAACTCTGAAACCCACTCCACACAACCCACTCCACGATAGTCACAACTCTGAAACCCACTCCACGATAGTCACAACTCTGAAACCCACTCCACGATATTTACAACTCCGAAACCCACTCCACACAACCCACTCCACGATAGTCACAACTCTGAAACCCACTCCACACAACTCACTCCACGGCACCAGAAACCCATGACACGATCCAAAATCAGTCCAAAACAGGAGTTTCCCCCCCTCGCCGACTCTTTTTAATTCTCCAACCCCCCCCCCCCCCCCCTAACCACTTTTAACTCAATATTTTTTCTTGTGTTTTTTCCCTATTGTGTCAGGAATCGTCATGGGTCCGGTGCTCAACATATAAATCAGTCGACTGTAAAATGTCTGGGCAGTAATATTTCGCTGAGTATTAGCCTTCGCTTCGCTCAGACAATTATATTCAGTGTTTATGGACTTAAAATATGTTTTATGTAGTTTAAAGTACTTTAAAAGATGACTCTCTATTTAACGAATTTTCCATATAACGAACTTTTTTTCAGGATTTAGCTACTTCGTTAAATAGAGGTCCGACTGTATAACGCCCTTTTTTGGTGCACACTCTTTTTATAACAGGTTTCAAGTGAATTTTTAATCTTCTTTTTTATCTGATATCTGGTACGAAATACTTAAACTCTAGCCAATTTGTCATTATAACATAATCGCTTATCACTTTCCTCGAGGTTAAAGAAAAAGAGTCTTTCGCATTAGACTGTTAGAGTCACGTGAGCTCGCAATGCACCTGTTTTCGTGCATCACGTGACTCAAACTGTCTGAAAATAGTGGTAAGCGAAACACACCTCGGCAGTCTGTCTCTTTCGTTCGCCTAGGATTTCCCCATAATGACGTAATGACAATATTTATTGTACCATTTTGATTGTTACAGCATAGTTTCCAATCTTCAGATTTTTAAATACCACTAACTTTTTGTACAGAAATAGTTTTTTATTCAATTATAGAAATTCTGCTATCCTAGAAATAAAATATTTCTACACGAAAATAAAAGTACGTAAAAATTCGTAGTTTGGCCATAATGGTTTGCAATATAAAATATTAGGAATAATTTAAACAATAATCATGGTATTAATGACAATACTTTTGAAAAGCGTAGGTTTTATATCGCATAACTATTAGAACATGTCAGATTATAAAATATAATTTTATTTATATTATTATGGAGAACTGAGTATCATACCTAAAATTGTTTCTTTCACCCTTCACACCTACATGATGGCCGAATACCCCCCCCCCCCATTTAAACTTTACAAATTCATAAGAAAATAACAAATAATGATACAAAATCTCGTTTTGCACTAGTGGAGACTACTGTAAGAGTTGCAGGTATGTTTCAACCCTTTCAGGGGCAAAGCACTTCTATTC
The DNA here is from genome assembly GCA_963932465.1 of Maratus speciosus. Classification (NCBI taxonomy): domain Eukaryota; kingdom Metazoa; phylum Arthropoda; class Arachnida; order Araneae; family Salticidae; genus Maratus; species Maratus speciosus. The sequence continues at coordinate 281,462,256 of OZ010799.1, read as the reverse complement.
GAAAAGAGCTGAAGTAATTGACTGGAACAAGAATTTATAAAGAAATTCACTTTAAAATAAGTACCTGATTTATTTTTTTATTTTATTTTATTTTTTATCACGTACTTAATAAAAGGAAAAGTTTCTTTCTAAAATTCTGGTGCTAATGTGGCGTTTAGGAATTAAAATTAAGTGGTCCAAAAATGAACCACCACACTTCAAGGGGTTGAACATTAAAAAATATATATACATATATCTCTAAAAGTAACCTAACGAAGTGCTAACGAAATGCATTTTCCGGAAGTATGCGAATTAGAGTGATTACTCTGCGTCACTTATTTGATTTACTCTAAAGTTTCGACACCTAAAAGCACAGATGTGCTATATCCATAGCTGCCACCTTCCCACAAATCTGAAGTATTATCTGGATCAATTTGACACAGGTTAACCACGTTTTGAACCATAGCTTTTATTTCAGGAATCTTTATTTATTTAATTTCAGGTTTCTAAGTGGAAGATGTTTAATTTCATTTCTTTGAAAAAGATTCTAGTTTGAAACTCATTAAACCAGGGTCAAATTAACGCATGTATTACGGAACACATGTATATCCATCTTTTGCAAATCTGAGACTTTAGCACAACTAGAAACATTATCAGGTATAATTTAATCATTATCAGAGTACATATGAGAAGCATTATACGTCCATATTGCAATTACAAAACATAAAAATGAGGAAAAACAAATAAAGATTTCTAACAGCAGAATTTTGATTGTAAGACATTGAACATTGTTTTTCGTATACATAATTTAATTTAAATTGTTAGTAATTTCAGGGAAAATTCATTCTTATTATGTTGATGGTGATATCAAGTTCGAATCATTAAAACATTTTTATGCCTACCTATATTTACGAGTAATTATATAACCAATAGCGTTTCTATTTGCATTTTCTAACATTATTTTGCTTTACTATATGAATGCGAATCCAGAAAACATTTTTCATGAAACACTACTGAGAATTGTATTCGTAATAACTTATTGCATACAAGAATTTTCGCATATGATCAAAATTCCTTCATTGGATTTAATAAATATTGTTTGATGAAACATCGAGTAAAATATGGTTTGTTTTGCTCCACTATTTGATTATATCCCATTTGTATGTATAAACTATGCGTAGGAGTTTATGAATATGCATGGCACAAATATTTGTTTTCAGATTTTACAATAAAATTGACACGTTGATTTATGACACGAAATATTATTTAATTCAATTTATAAAAATATCAAATATCTATGGAAAAATAGGGAAATATTCGTCCGGTTTACATCTTTTTCTGCAAACAATAATTGAATACAGAAACTAAAAATAAACAAGGCAAAACTAAAAAATATTAAACCAGTTGTATTTTTCAAGGATCCTTTAATAATACAAATCCGAAATTTAAAAGGCAGTTTTTTTTTATTGAATGACAATTAAACTTTTACAATAATGATATAGCATAAAAAATATTTATCCAATGCAATTAAACTGATCGCTGTTTCATTTCTGATCAAATTTCTCCCTCTTCAACTTTTATATAGCTCGCCTCTCCGTCCGCCTCAAGTATGCAAAAATTTTTTAGAAACAAAAACTTTTAGTGAAAAAATAAAAACATCTTAACGGGGTTTTTTCTTACACTTTTCCAGTGATATTTGCCCACTGCACACCAGGTGGCGCATGTCAGCGAGCGTATGAAAACAAAACAGTGTTTGTGCCAGATCTTTATTGTTCATTCAGTTTAAATAGCATTGTTGCTAATATCGCCCATTATTATGTACATTAGACTATGATATATTATTATTTTTGACGTGTATTTGTAATGTATATATATATTACGAACCAATTTAATGGGTTAAGTCGAACAATGACGTCGGGTTTTTTATTTCATATTCCTGGATTAGTACCACATATTAATCAGCCGCTGGTGATGTTGTATGGCAATCATACCACTTAGCACAAGCATCGCTAGTGGAGGTATCAACTCTGTGAAAATTTAGCAGCTGTAGAGCATGATAATATTGGTAGAGTCCAATCAAACTCTTATTTATTCATGATGAAGATAAGGCAGATTAGGCTGCGTGAGTGGTGAAAAAAGGTGTATGAAGAAATCTGGGGTTTTCCGAATTAAAAACCTGGAAACGTAGTCATAGGAAACTGTTTATTCCATCAGAACATACCAACATTAAACAATTCCCACTGTATGAGAAATCAGAGCATTCCACTCGAGCATGAACTAGTTACTCATGCGAAATAGATGTTAATTCACGAAAGGAGTATTCTACATGGCTTAGGACACCGGGTAACAAATTAAGTGTACAATTCAACAGCACAAAAAATCTACTACTGAACTCATGCTCTAGCTATTTATCAGAATGCGCGGAGGAATTCCGATTGAAATGAAAACTTCAGGCTAGCAAAACCAAATCACGAACGAGACTCTAAGTGAAACTGCGATCCGTCATACAACCAATGGAAAGCGACCGAGAAACGTCACAGAAAAGAATCCCGGCGCCGCTAATGGATGGATTTCGATGTGAAAATGCTATCGCCTAGCGGGCGGGAAAATGAGATGAAATAGAATAAAAATGTAAAAATGGCTTTGATAAACATTCGAAAAATAAGTAACTGCGTTCAGAACCTTACAGTTTGGTAGACGATAAAAATTAATGAAGGGATTAAAAGTTTAGATTACGTTTTGGAATAAATCTATTATTAAGATACGCGTTTTAAATTTATAGGAATTTAACTAGAAATAAATAATAGAGCGTATTTAAAAAAAAGGAAATAATGAATATGCCGGCAATTTAGAATAATTTAAATGAATAGTAAAAGTAAAATTTTTTATATAACATATATATATATATATATATATATGTTACAATATTAGATCTATCTCCGCGATTTCCCTGTACTATTCTAAATTAATTATCTATATTCACTAAATCCTTATTCTTAAATAATCTCTATCATTAATTCTGTTAAATTGCCTTTAATTTAATGTCTCACTTGTCTAATTTACTTAATTATTACGCTTTTAGTATTCTTAAATTAAATGTTCCATTTCCGATCTTTCGCATTTTAGAATGTTCTTCGGTAGCCATTTTTATTTTTATTCCAGCCGAGATTTACCTTCCCGCGCTTTATTACGGGGTTCATTTTTGCTTTATTATTCCTTCACCCGCTCTGTCAGTACTGTTTTCAAGGCGTGATTTCTTTGCATCCTAATTGGTTTAGAGCGCGTACTACGTCAAAATTGTATTCCTACGCTTGTAAATTAAAAATCAGTTACGTACGTTTCTCAAGCGGATTTTGCTGAGTTTTTTGAAATGTAAACTGCCGCCTAGCTGTGTGTCTGACAAAAATGATGTTTTTTCTAAAGATTTTACCTTTTTGATGTAATCAAATGATTACTATTGATTATAGATGTTTCCACATCGACGTTATTGATGACACTGCATCGTGAGTTGTGACAACTGCTGCCCGATCTTATTGAATAAAATCCTGTGAACAGTATTGCATTCGTTACTCGTCTCCTGGAGAAATCCCACTCTTCATTTCCATTGTTTTTGTCATAAGCCACTTGATTGCCAATCATCTTTAATGAGAAATTATCATCGTATACAAAGATTAAACTGTTCAATTAAATAGGCGAAGCTGTTGCTCTATTTTCCTTTACTACATGTTCGTTCATCTATGCGCCAACTCCATGCTACGTTCAACTTCTTCATCTACATCGCTATGAGATCGACGAATTTGTTTTCCAGTAACCCGATATCGTAACATATATACCGGGTGTCCCAAAAATGACTGATGGATTTTAAAATTCAATAACTTCCAAACGGTGACAGATTTTATGCATGATGTTAGGAGTTTTTGTAGTGTGAATCTTGATTTTAGTTCGAATTTCAAACAATAGATGGCACTAAGAGCAATAGGCGCTCAGTCCAGAACCGATTTTTGGCACTTCGGGATCCATTCAATACATTTTAATCTCTTTTTTTTCCCATGGAAGAAGAGAGAGGCCGAAAAATCGAGCCTGGATTTAGCGGTTATTGCTTTCAGCGCCATCTATCGATGCTATTTGTAACTCAAACTGAGACTCGCAGCATAAAAACTCCTGACATCTTACATAACACAGCTGCAAGATTTTTTTATATCGCCGCTTGCAAGTTATGGAATTTTAATTCCATCAGTCATTTTTGGGGCACCCGATACATATATATACCGGGTGTCCTAAAAAGGACTGACTGATTTTAAAATTCAATAACTTGCAAACGGTGACAGATATTTAAAAATTTCTTGCAGGAGGGTTATGCATAAGGTCAAAAGTTTTATTACAGTGATTTTCGATTTTAGTTCGAATTACAAACAATAGATGGCGTTGTAAGCAATAGTCGCTAAATACAGGCTCGATTTTTGGTCCTTTCTCTTGTTCCATGCGGAAAAAAGGAGATGGAAATGTATTGAGCGGGCCACGAAGTACAAAAAATCGAGCCTGAATTTAGTGTCTATTGATCGCAGCCACCGTTTACAAGTAATTGAATGTTAAAATCAGTCAGTCCTTTTTAGGACACCCGGTATATATATATATATATATATATATATGTATGAATAGAGGGTGTTTCAGAAAAGATGGGCAAAACTTTAAGAGGTGATACTACACATCCAAACAAAAAAATTTCATCAAAGAATGCAGGGTCGGCAATAAAACGTAAAAGTGCTGGCACATTTAAAAACTTGGTCCAGTTTTCCCAGTATGTTACTTTTTTAAAATTCAGATTTATTGATCGTCACCATTTTTTTTTTTTTTTTTTTTTTTGAAATAGCGAAATTCGACTTATTTAATGACAGATTAAAATAAGGTGAAAACATGACGAATTATCAGTTTTAAAAGACTGGTGGCAATAAAAAAAAATCAATTTTAAAAAAGTAGCTCACTTGCAACACTGACTTGGCCCATGAAATCGTTAAAGCTCCATTGCTATTTGCAGTTATCGGGAGAAGAATGACACTAATAGCATGCAAATGTGACACGGGGAAGAAGAAGAACGCGTATGCAAAATTTCGCCTAAATTAATACATAAAAGCAGCTGATCCGAGTGTGAAATTGTCAATCGCAATAGGAACGTAACGGAAGATGATGCCCTTCACTAATAGGGTAAATGCCGATATGCATTTTATTTATAGAACTGGGAAGGGAAATGGCTCAGAGTCTCAACGATTGTACGGAGAGGGGTTTTCCCATATTGCTTTTGTCACTTATTCGTTCTTTGTTTGCTTTTGCCTCGCATGAAACATATCCAGTGTTGCCAGTGCGCTACTATTTTTTAAATTCAGATTCCTTGATCGACACCAGTTTTTTTAAAATTGTAAACATCGCTTTATTTAATGACATATTAATTAAGGCTAAAACAAGGGGAATTTTACCATTTCAAATTAGTTGTACCAATCAGTAAATCTGAATTAAAAAAAAAAAAAAAAGTAGCCCTCTAGCAACACTGAATATATCCTTTGGCTGCATCTAGCACCTTTCGTTTAATTTCAGACCATACATTCTGCGATGAAAATTGTTTGTTTTGATGTGTACTATCATCTCTAAAAGTTTTGCCCATATTTTATGAAACACCCTGTATATATATACATATTTATATACATATATGTGTGTGTGCGTATTACCCCCGTTGCAGTATGCTATTTCTTTCTCCCAGCTTTTTTTGTTTCGTCTTCAAAAAATAACGTTACGTTACAGAAGGCAACCGTAAAACAAAGCAGTACGTTTAAATATTCTACAGCAATATTTTAAACTTCTAAGCATCGCACATTTTCAATTTTTATAACGTCGTATTGGAAAAAAAAAAGTCCTTTCAAATGCAATTTGTTTGAAAAGTGCATCTCCATTTATTTTTGAAATATTAATTTTTTTGTAGTTTTTGGAGTCATTTGCTTAATATTGGCAACGGAAGTACTCCATTTCTGTCGAAAGTAAGAAAAAATAGTTGTAAAATATTAATTATATATTTTTGTTTCCCTCTTTTCATAACAACCGAAAGAAAATGTTATTAAAAATACGTGTTATTTTGGAAAAAATATAAACGAAATATTTCTGTTAAAACATGGAGCTATTATAAACTGTATTTAATTTTAAGCATATCTATATTAATGTTACGAACAAATGAAAGCTTGTGAATCAGGAGATAGTCGTATTTTTTGTCGAGTTGTTTGTCGAGTTTAATGACGGCATCTTTTTGCTGCATATGTGTATTATTTCGCGATAGTGACGTCCTATGCCTACTTTACTGTGGATGTTTAAGAATGGATCGTAAATGTGGAATTCTTAAGCGGTTGCGAAGGACGTCATTTTACATAAAATAAAAGCGTGTGCTGTAAGTCTTAAAATTGAAATATGTTTTGTACTATTTATATATACATTTTTTTTTCATTGAGGGGGGCGACACTAAATTATGAAAAAGCGGAATCCCTGTTTTCTAGTTTTATGATTGTTTCAATATAAATTTTATTTATTTATTTTTGTACCTATTTACAATTGGTTAAATTAACTTCAAACTGTATGTTTGCTGTAACTCTATGTGCTTCTCAGTTTTAAGTTAATATGCTGGCGTTATATCTATGTGTTCAGAATTTATCTATGGAATTAGTAAATACTGTTTTATGTCAATTTGCTATTAATTAAAATTTCCATTCATAATTTTTCATGAAATTTAGAAGCTTTGCTTAGTTCTGTTTATTTATTTTATTTTGGTTTTTTTTATTTCTAGTAAATTCATCATCACAATTGATTGAGCAATTTGAGAAATAGCTCTTAACACTTAAACGCGCGATTTTCTATTTTGTTTCGAAAATATTATATATGATTCTCTGAAAGATTTGTTGCACAGGAAAAATAATGAAAAAAATCAGAGATATATTTTTCCTATAATACGTCAATCTTTTCTTCCGTTGCACATCTGCAATACAAGTAAAAACTACAATCGTGTGGTTGTTTTACGGTAAGATATTCCAAATTGAAAAATATTTTAATACGTATGTCCCCAAATACCTTATTTTATATAATTAATTATTTTTTTTAACTTAACCTTAATCCTTTAATTCCCATGATAGAATATGTACTAGAAATTATGTAGTTTAGTGAATCTGACTTAACAACAGAAAGTTTCAATGGTTAATTCGCTTTTTTTAAATACGAAATGTAATTTATTAAATAAAGCATATATTGCTATTTTAATTTTCTGGTATGAATTAGGTATATAAGAATTTAAAAAAGATCTATTAAATTCAAAACACTGTTGTTGGCACAGATGCAAAGCTGCGCACTAAAGGGATAAATTCAATACATGCTTTTCTTAATTAGAAATTAATTGTGTTTTACTTTCTGGGATACTGACCCTGATTAAAAGTTCCCAAATATAAGTGTTATTCATTTTCATTCCTTTTGTGATTGCTACTACTACATTTCTAACTCGGACTTCCCTCAGAGGGATTAGTCTGGGCGATATTGCCGAAAACATAGATTTAATAATAACTTGTTGCAAGTATAGAAAATGAGATACTATCTTTAATTGGCCATATAATAGTTACTAATTCAAATGATGAAATATCTAGATTAGTGAACCTAAAAAAAAATCCATATCAATTTTAAACCTGCTCTTCCCTCTATTAAGGGCCCTGGCAAGAGATAGAATAGCCTAGAAAAGGAACACATTTACAAGTACTTTCGGACAACCTATTCGTTGTTTCATACCGACATTTTTGCATTTTTTAAAATACATATATAAACCAGTATAATACTTATTCAGTTTTTATTTTCATAGTCGTTTATATCATCTCTCTATTCTAAAAAAAAGTAACTACCGCTGTCACCGCCGCCGCCGCCGCCGGTTTTGAATTTTTTGTGACCGGAGGTCTTTCTTCGTTAATATTAAGAAAAATAATGCATACAAAAATATGAAAATCGGTAGTATTATACAGAAATGTTTGATAAACACGCTGATGCAGACAGTTTTCAGATCGAAGAATTATTTTAAGAGATATTTAATGCTAAAGTTGGACAAAATCGTTCCACTAAAAAAGTTTTATAGGAGCAAAAACTGTTCATAGGAATTTAATCATTTTTAGATCATTTTATGCGTTAGAATTTGCCGGAGTGCAGGTTGCATTAATTTTTTTATTTTGACTAATTTTTTGAGGTTTTATTTCTATTTTAAATTCAGATTTTCAGCATTTCTAGAGATATTTTTAACAGATTTTAGAAAGTGATATTAATTTAAACTGTTGCCAACTGTATAAACAGCGGAAACAATAATGTTTGCTTCAAAAAAAAATATATTTATACGTGTAAATAAATTAAAAATTTATTTACACGGGACTATTATAAACAGAAAAAAAACATTTGGAATTAGAATTAAATAATTATGTAAAAAAAGCAGGAACTTATTAAAAATTACGTCATAAAAACTATAATTACACGTGAATTTTAAGAGAGAAAGGAATTTGTAAAACAATAAATTTATTAACATGCGTTAGAAGTCTTAAATAGGAGAAATTACGTCATATTTACGTCACATTACAGTTATTTCATAAAATGGACACAAAATAATATTGCAAAACGGTTTAAATTTAGAAATTGCGCTAGACATTTATTTGATATTTTAAGAGGATACTTTTCAACTATTTTTGTTAGAAAAGAGCAATTAATATTTCATTTCTAACACAAGCATTTTCACGTGAATATTAAAAAGAGAAAGAATAGTTTGGTCAAAATTACGTCAGATTAAAAACGATTAATTTAAAATGTCTCATTTAAAAGAACTTTCTTTTCACTTTGTTAAAAAATACCAGGAGACAAAGACTCTGTTTACTTAATTCCTTTTATATTAGCTTATTTTGAAATGTTGTTACACGTGTCTACGTCATCAAGTTATTTTTATTTCGACGTTTTATTTGTATTTTTATTAATGTTGTACTAATTTATTTGTTTTTTCGTTATTTAAAATAAAAATTATGTCAATTTGTATAATTTGGCGATTTATATAATTTGGCAAAATTGGTCGACGGGATAATCAAGTAGTACCGCAACGGATTTGGCGTTAAAATTCCCCAATCAAAGAGAAATGAATAGAAATCCGTTTATAGAGAGATCGCCACTGTTTTTTAAATTATAATTCAATCTTTCGAAATCTTTTTAAAGCCGATCAAATTAGCGTGCATTTAGAGTCTACGGTGTCTGGACGGGGGTTGGCGAGCGTAGCTCGTAGGGGGCCGAGCCCCCTAGTTTGACAAAAAATCTCACTTTCTTAAACTCGAATTGCGTCAGGCTTTTTTAAAAAAGCAAAGTCCATATAACAATGAAATTCCAAGAAGGGAATTAAACACATGGTAATAAAGCATTTAGGTAAGCGTAATTGATAAATCGTCAAATATTGTTCTTATCGCCATCTTTCGTAATGCATTCTTTTAATTTAAAATACACATTAAATAAATTTATAAACACGATTTGACTCATTTAAATAAAAATAATAAGAAGAGATAATAGGATAAGTTAAAACATTTATTTCAACATCAACACAAGTTACACTTGCGGGGAAAAAATGCGGCTTTTGACAAAAAATAAAAATAAAATACTCTTGGCAAAATCTGAACCGGGCTAAAAAAAATGTACCATGATTAATTCAAATATTATAGGAATATTCCGTAATCTGGTTTTCAACCAATATCGTATTTTAAAAAGCTTCGCTTAACTCCAATTAAATTTCATTGCTGTAACATTTTATTTTTTATTATTTATTTATTTTTTATTTATTTTTTATTTTATTTTATTTTTTATTTTATTTTATTTTTTTTTTTTTTTGGGGGGGGGGGGATGCAAGATTGCATATATTTTCATTTAAATTTTAAACTTTCGTTATGTAACGGTTGCTTGTATGAATAATTAGCACCTTGATGATCGAGCTTCACTCACAACATATGTAAAAATCTGCTTGTGTGGTATGTGTGCTTAAAGCCATTATTACTTAGCTGTTATAACTTCAGTCCGTTATAACAATGCTGCTGTTAGTATTACTCTTGTTTGACGTCAACCTTGCCTGTGTATCTGAATACAAATTATTGTCCATTTTTCTTGCACGAAGAGTGGTTATAACATAATTGCTTCATTTTGCAGTATGTACCAATTGCAATATTGATACTTTTAAGTTAGTTAAGCACAGGTGATAAATTGACAATATTTTTCCATACAATATATTCAACTTGCATTCATTTCATTTAAAATATAAAGCTTTCATTCATTCCATTTAAAATACACGTTTTTAACTAATTGCACTGTACTTTTACAACATTACTTTGCATTGGCGTTTTTTTTTTTTTTTTTTTTTTTTTTTTATAGCTTTATGCAGTTTTGGCTGCAGAAAGTGAGATTTGTTACAAAAACATACAAACCTGACAATTTATTACAAACCCGATGAACGTTTATGTTTATTTTTTACAAATAAATATAAACCTTTTTGGCACAGATGTCACATACGCACCACGTTGGCGCGATTTTTTTCTGACGCCAATTGGCGAAAACCTCGTTTTCGAATTCCAGTTACATATATATTTTTAAAAAGAGAATAACAATAAATAAAAAAAGTTTAATTAATAACTATAGAACAAAACAATTTATATAATTAAAAAAGGTAAATAAAAGTAAATAAACAATTTATTAATAAATAAACAACAACATCTAGGTTACCATCAAGCAAAATAACGACACTTTGGCGCCAGTTAAGTACCCTGGTGCGTATATGACATTAGCGTCAGAAAAAAATCGCGCCAACGTGGTGCGCATGTGACATCTGTGCGTAAATGTCTTGTTTACACTAAATTAATTGTTTAAATCCTTAAAAAATTGCTTGGGTACATGAAAGAATGAGTAGGTTACCAGAAAATATGCATGAAAAGTTTACTTCTCTCGCCAAACCCATTTTCTTTACCTATAAGACGCCTATTCTGGAAAAGTACAAATTTCGGTACTTGTTAGTTATCACGTCGACCAAATTACTGTCGCCAAATTGTAAGATTAAATGCCAATAATGGTTGATCGTAAATGTCACATTCACTTGACAACACGTGTTTACGTCATCAAGTGATTTTAATTTCGATATTTTATTTGTATTTTATTAATGTTACACTAATTTATTTGTTCTTTAAAATATTTAAGTTATTTAGTTTTAATATTAAGTTATTTTTAAAAAAGTTATTTAAAATAAAAATTTTGTCAATTTGTATAATTTGTCGGGTGGTTTGGCGATTTATATAATTTAGCGAAATTGGTCGACGGGATAACTAACAAGCACCCAAATTTCATTTAAAATACTAAAAAGACAAAAATAAATAAATTAAGAATAAATGATGCCACAAATAAAAAGTGTTTATTTAAACTTAAAATAACTGTTTCAAATTTTCACACGCAAAATATAAATGCTGGTTGCTTTTGGCGATTAAAAAATGCTATTGGGTAGATTATCGTAAAATCTGAAATCCTACGTTATTATGGCTTTTTTCTTTGAAATAGAAAAAAAAAATCCAGTTTTATTTTCCTGTTTGATTAAATTTAAATATGTTTTTTTGCACTTTAATATTAGTGCGGTCATATTTTCTTTGCTCCATGTGCTATAATTCGGTTTTCTACGAAAACATCCAGCCGGTTAAAATGGCATACACTAAATTTCCGTGACGTATGCAGATAAATTGTGCTTTTTTATCAGTTTTTTTAATATAATTTTTAAACGAATTGGAACTTTTTTTTCATAATAGGTGCATTCAGTAGGTTACCCTCATAGGTACCTTCTGGTAAAAACAGAACCGAAATCCGACAAATATTTTTTGAGTTATGCTTGACGAAAGGTTTTACGAAAGGTTTTAATATCCATCGTAGCTGTTTTTGACCGGAAAGTAATACTGTGTTTTGTATTAGCCTTCGCTTCGCTCAGACAATTATATCACTTTTTGATATATGGAATTTTGAATAATCATTTACATTGTATAATAGATGCTTTATTTTTCCTGGTCTCGTTTTGCTGTGTTTTTGCATTAATTTCTTAAAATTTAACTCTTACCAAATATTGTTCCACAACTTTTTGAAACTACGTTTTTACATTTTTCAAACAAATTGTGTTTAAAAGTACTTTTTTTCCGAATACGACGGTATAAACATTAAAAATTTGCTATGTTTAGAAATTTAAAAAATTGCCACAGAGCATTTAATCGTAGTATGATACATCTTTTTTGTTTACGCCTAGTTTCTGTAAGGTAACGTTATTTTTTGGAGACAAAATGAGCTGGGAGAAAGAAATAGCATACCGTACCGGGGGCTAAAATAAAAAGTGTAAAGCAAAAATAATAGTTAAAACTTTCTGGGGAGAGTTCGGAATGTCTGATTAAAAACTCAGCCAGGTATCATGATGTCATCTCCGTACCCCATTGTCGGAAATGCAAAAAATATCATGACGTACGCTGCGTACGTCACAGAGCGCTAGAGGTTAATTTTGATTAGACCATAGGATGTTTTGAAGAGAAATGCAGCGCAAAGAAAATTCTTCGAAACTGTAGTATACGATTAAATATAAAAATATTCGCCAGACATGGTCTGTAATCAAAGAGTTAAACAAGGCGAGAACCCTTTCTGTGATTTGAATATTAATTACAAATTTTGTAAACATAAAAAGATATTGGTTGTTTCCTGGGTAATTCTTAAAAGTTCGAGGCTAACGAAAAAGACAGGCTAAAGCGGTGCATCCCACGTATCATTTTTTACAGACCGCTATGTTGACGAGATGCTCTTTCCGCATACCTTCATTGGTTCATTCGAGCATCACGTGGCTCCAGTGGTCTGTAAAAAAAAAAAAAAAAAAAAGATACGTGGAATGCAACGTGGTAGCCTGTCTTTCTCGTTAGCCTCGTTATAAGTTTATGTATCGTAATTTCCGTCGTATAATCCGCGGATCAAACATTTCTCTTTGGATCCAGAATCTTTATTTAGTAATTGAACACAAATACTTACTACGATCTGATAAGTTACATTTTATTTAAAATCATTTCTGGGCCGAAACATCATTGTTTGATCCGAGGATTATTCGCAGGAAATTACGGTACTTTAACACGTTCACGCCGGCGCGGTATGTCACACTTGACTGTCTCGAAGCTGCCAAGTCTGCGGCTTTTTGGATACCAGTATTTTAATACAGAAAATATTGTTTTATTTAATTAGAACAATTGGGCGATTTAAAGGAACAACATTTTCTCTAAAATAATAGTGGTGGGCAAAAAGCCGGAGATTTGACAACTCTCAGTCAGTCGAGTGTGACCCACTGCGCCGGCGTGAACGTGTTAAATATAGCAAGCAACCACATGCACCTTGAATGCAATGTAAACAAACATATTTTGCAAATATAAAGGCACTCTTCTAGACATTTTTATGAATTATAATGAATGATATCAATAAAAAAAAAGTACTTTTGTAAAGGAAAGCAATGATTTCAGAAAAGTTTACGGAGTGTATGTCTCGATTATTTTAAAATATATCTGCATCTAAAAGCAATTTTTTCTTCAATGTTGTACAACTTAAAATTTAGAAGAAAACCCACAAATTCACATTTTTCGGGCGGCTAAATAAACATGCATTTATTCAAGTGCCTTTCATTTACTTTTTGAATACTACAACGACCGGAAATTTAACTAAAGTGATATAAATATACCTCATATCATATTTCATTTATTTAATACTACTTAATTTATTTTTCAATACTTTTTTAATTCATTTAACTTATTTCTGTGTGGTATATAATTCATTAATTTTATTAGGTAATATCTGGTTCAAATTCAAATATTTATTCTTTCCAATTAAAATGACCGTTACGGCCGTTCTAGTACAAAAAAAAAGTGTACAGTACTTTTTGCTATGATAATTGGTATAATCTGAAAGATAAAATTTGCAATATCTTTTGTTAGGGGAATTATTATTTCCATTATTTAGTAACTTATTTCTGAAATTCCACGTCCTTTTTCTAATTTTCACGGAGAAGTGAAAGATGTCATAAAACTTTTCCATAAATATTAATAGTCCATACACTGAAATACAAAGAGTAATACTATTGACATTATATTGTGCTTCAGAATATGCAAAAGTATGTCGGGGAAAAAGAAATGGAAAATCATGAATTTTAAATTGTGCGTAAAATATTGCTAATTAACATTATTTAAAAAATATTTTGATGCGATAAAAATGTTTTTCTAAACTTTTTAAACAGTAAATGTGTGAAATTATGCGTTAACTTTACTCGAATGTAAAGGCGAGTTTTCTCTGAAGCTTTATAAAACAGAAGCTATAAAGAACACTCAACCATTTTACCGTGGAAATAGATAAAGAAGCATTTATTTAAAGAAATATGATTTCCTTACTTTAAAAACATAAATGCTGTGAAAACTGGTGTATTTTAAGAGACTGAAGTTAAAACATACTTTATTAGTAGAATGTTTATTTCTATTCTTTTGTGACACCTATCTTGGTGTGTGATGTTCTTCCTCTAATTCGAAAGGACAACTAGAAGAATTATATCTCTATTTTTACAAAAAAATAATGGTATGTTTAGGCTACAGTTATTGTACTGTATTTTTGAAAATGTCAAAACATTTCTTAGTGAAAAGAAAATTATAAGACTTTTCTTTAAAAAATGTGCAAAAATTACTTTTAAACTATCAAACTTTATAGTAACGGTCGCAATATGTTAGTTGTTGTATTTAAGATAAGAAGTGCTTAAAAAAAAGTTTATTATACGTAGATTATTTTATAGTATTTGTTGATTTATTTATCTTATATATAAAATAATTTCTTGAGCTAGATAAAAGATAAGCGTGCAATATTAAACAATAAAGAACTTAATGTAAGACAATATATTAAAATAATCTTACAAAAAGTTAGAATGTATAAAAAGAGAGCTGCATTGAAAAATAATCCAGTTAATCCTTTCAGGGGCAAGGTACTTCTGTTCGTAAAATGCTGAAATGAGTGAACGACACCAGAATTTACTTCAAACAAATTTATTTCAAAATAAGCAAAAGCTTTTGTTCACGTAATTAATAAAACGTAAGTTTTCTTTCCACTATTCTGATGTCAATGTAGTATTTAGAAATTATAATTAGGTGGTCCAAAAATGAACCACCGCCCTTGTAGGGGTTAACATAAAGAAAAATAAATTAAATTGTGAAATTTGTAATATCAGGGATTTTTTTAAGATGAATCTGTATTAACTTTTAGACAATTTTAATTTTCTTGGGATGTTAAATTTATTTGCCACAGATATATATGAGTAGCTGAGGCGTATGTTAATCAAATATTGTTAACCCTACGCTATACAGGAACGCTTATACGAATCTAGTAAAATTTAACATTCATGAAATGAATTCAGTTTTTTTAAACTACTATATTTAAACAAAAATATTCCCCTTATATAATTACAGAAGTTTCTTATTAAAAAGGTGAATAATTACTCTTTAAAACTTGCGGTATCTAACTCTAAATACGGGTGAAAAATTACATGCTTCTAAGAAAAATCGTGCAGAATACTGTTAAAATTGTAGAACATTTCAATACATCAAGATCACAAAGAATCAAAATATATTTTATTAAGTAAAGTATCTGTTTCAAATTATTTTGTTTAATCCTTCTATATATAAAAAAAAGTAATGCTTTGGAAATGGACCAATGGAAATCTGCGTAGATACCGCAAAATGATTCTGATTGGTCAGAGCTTTCTGACGCTATAAGGGGGGAGGGGACCCAGCTCTGTCGCCAAACGTCGCCAAGTTTGTCGCCAACTTGGCGCTATTTCCAGTATTTCGCCAAATTTCCATAGACTCCTCTAGAAATACAATAGGGTTTACTTGCTTGCAGAAAATCAACAAATTGAAATATTTCAATGCGAATAAAAATAATATTAGCTTATGCATAGAGCACAATTGAACTATTTACATTATTTTTAAGCACAAACACTAACTATTTACAATATTCGTAACACTATATGTATAATTTTACACACATATGTAAGTGGAAAAAAGGCGGTGAAGTTAAAATTTCAGAGGAGAAGAGATTTATACAATAAGATTATTTACTGTAACTACGAATTAGCGATGAGTGCGTTTTTACCAAGTGGAATCTAAAAACTGAATGCATAGAAAATAAAGGAGCGCGAAGCGATACACAATGGAAGCGCGAAAGAATTACGTCTGGGGTTGGCTAGAAAATAGGGATTGCTTCGTGATACCGAATTGAATCGCGAAGTGAATACGCGGGGGGTTGGTGAGCGTAGCGAGCAGGAGTACGGAGACCCTCTAGTTTAATTTAAAAAAGAATATTTGCTGTTAGTAATGAGGGTATCTCAGGTAAATCCAAACCAAGATTTTCTTCATAATTGTTACAATATGCAGACATGTTTTGCAAAATTTTCAACAGAATGATTTTGTTTTCTGTAACATGTCTTGAAACTAGGGGACGTGCTTGAATACACTGTTATTCGGTCTCCGAAATTGGTTGTCTGTCAGGACTTACATAATTATTCTATTTTGCAGTATATAAGTAGATTAAGCCCTTAATTCTCGCTCCCGTCATATTCATGGGCTATGTCTTTTTTTGAGATTTATTCAGATTTGCTTGTTTCCCACCAGTTTATTAAACTAGTGTAATTATAGCTTTATTACGGTATCATTTCACCTGTCATTAAATAAGGTGAATATTTCTTTTTAAAAAAGTGGTGCCAATAAGCGAATTGAATTTTTAAACCGTAATTTAATGCGACCGTTAAGGGGTGAAGACGCAAAAATTGTTTGTTTTGTCATGTTTTGTTGGCATTACTTTTTTCCATCAATTGAGCTACAATGCATTTAGTACAAGACTCTGACACAATTTAAAAATTTTCTTTGGAATGGATAGATAAAAATATTATTATTTTCTTAAATATAAAAAAAATATATATTTTTTATTATTATTATGTTAACATCCTGACCGCCGAGAAAAAGGGTAAAATTGTAATGTTGTTTTTCCTAGAAATATTTTTTTTTAAATGCTAACAAAGGATAATTTTTCCAACTTGCTAAAAAAAAAAAAAACATAAGTATATGAATATAATCCTTGAGGGTATTAATCATTACTCAGTGTTTTGAAAGAGCACTATTTCTGTAGAATTATATAAATTTTAAAATTCTTTCTATTGATGTGAAACCTGCAGCTTAATGAACAGATATACCAGTTCACGGAGTTAAGAAGGCAAGTAATAATTTTAAAACTTTGAATAAGTTCTCATTATAATAAAATTTCTTATGGATCTTGATCTTAATCTTTTAAAAAATCTTATATAAATTTAGCTTTTTAGGACTAACAAATTAAATGGTAAAAATATATAGGATGTCCTAAAAATATTGTAACGCTGAATGAAATATTGAAGCGCGTTTGACTCAATGTCAAATTTAAAATTTGGACAAAATGTTTCATTTAGGTAAGGCAAATCATAAATATCAACGTATAGTCAACTTTGTTTTTCAATTGCATTCAATTATTTATGGCAATTTTGGAAATATAATACATATAATACAGTCTTATTGTTTTTTAACCCTTTAATTCTCACTCCAGTCATATTCACAGGCTGTGTCTTTTTTGAGATTTATTCACATTTGCTTGATTCCCACCAGTTTTATAAACTAGTGCAATTAGCTTTATTATGGTATCTTTTTACTTGTCATTAAATAAGATGAATATTTCTTTTTCAAAGCAGTGGTGCCAATAAGCAAATTGAATTTTTAAACCGCAATTTAATGCGACCGTTAAGGGGTTAAGCAATATTTTTTGTAATGTTAGCAATATTTTTTCATAGTTTGCGGTTTCTATTTAATAAAGTTATTGTATCGAGGCCCTTTGTGTCCTGATTATTTATTGTAAAGTACTACATTATGTTCGACCTCACATGCTTCATTTATTGTGACTGAGTTCAAGATTACTACTTTTATTATAAGATTTAAATGTATATATATCACAGGCAATGGAAATAATAAATACGAAGAAAAAAAGACTTATACGAATAATAAACTTTTTTACTTCTATTTACCATTTAAAGTCATAAACTACACGGCATAAAACGATTTTTGACTAGAAGTTTGAAGTCTCTTATTTAACTTAATTTGGTTCAATTATGTAAAGATAGAATTATATAGTCGATTTTTCAGTCAATTCCTGGTGTGCTAGAAATTTTAAAATTTTTTACACATTATATATTACACATTAAATATTGTGTTTTCCACGACAATAGAACATAGGGATACCCGGGGCAGAACGGGGTACCAAGTTGAAAATATGTTTTAAAAATACAAAAGGGTAAATTAAGAGAGAGGCAAAATTTTCTACGAACACATTATAATGTAATAATTACAAAAATTTAACAATATTGCAAGAAAACAAAAGAACAATATTTATTTTTTCAGAAACAGAACATTATATCATTTGCCCCGTTCTGCCCTTGTTATGGTGCAGAACGGAGCAGTAAAGACAAGTAATTATAAAAACTTATAAAGCTTGTGGAAATACAAAAAAAATAATGATTTTTCTCTACATGTATTTAGTTTTAAGGGACTATAAAGTTTTAACTACAGTTTTCATTGGTTGTGTTCTTTTTTTAAGCCTGTTGACAAAATTCACACGCTAGAACAATCTCAACAGCTTCGTTATCTATTGCCGCACAGGAATTGTGTGCCAATTTTTTCCACTCGGAACAAACGACATAACCTTCAAATGACATTGAGTAAACTTCACTGCAATGTAAACATTCACAGACAGAACATCTTAATTAAGGGGGCTCAGAGCTTAAAAACTTTTCAAAAAATTGATTTTTTTTTTTTTTTTTTTTTTGTAGTAACTATTTTGATTATTCAATTACTTGTGAACACAGTGCAAAAAACCGCATAAAAATATTTGCATTTTTATCGAAGTTATAAGCATTTATGTAACAATCTCTTTCATAGCCGCACCCATTTAATTGCAACTTTAAGTCGCATTTTCTCAAAACTTGATTTTTGACGACTATCCGTAAGATTAAAAAAAAACTATTTGATGGAATGGCTTAAATTTTTTTTTGCATGCATATAACATCATTATCTATAGAATGAATTAATATATTTTAGATAGCTTAATATTTTGAGTATTTATAAGGGAAAAAAAAACTTGTATTTTTTAAGAGTTTTTAAATTTTCAAATTTGAGAGTTTTTTTTTTAATAAGGTTTCCTTTGAGTGATAGTTATATCTTTAATTCATTCTATAGAGTAAAATTTCCTGATCTTTCTTATGTCAATTCAACGTTAAGATATCTTACGGATGGTGATATGACACCTACATTTTTTTTTTCGAAAATTGTGTTATATAAATTTCGCTATATTTTTTATTTTATTACATCGAAGTACTTCATTTTATAATTTTATACGACTACAAACATACCTTAAAAATATCAGAAAGTTTAAATTAGTTACATTCAATACTTCTGTTTTTATATGGATTCGAAGCGAGAGCTCAGTTTACATGTTTTTCGGTATCGATCAAGCCCCGAACCCCCTTAAAAACATTTCGAGGTAGAACGGGGTACTTCACCATTCTGCCCTACCCATTCCGACACAGGGACACGATTTAGGTTATGAAGGTTAGGTCACACGAAACCAAACGTTTAACTACACGAAACAAAAGACAAGTAAACGTATTTTACGCATGAACTAACTAAAGTTCTAATATAAACAATTATGTATGCCTTACCTTGGTTATAAAATCATCAGATAGTACAATACAGGAGCAAAAAATCGCACAACGAAAAATTCTCGCAACAACGCTCGAGAAAACTAGACTAACATGGCTGCCGAAGTTGAACGGCAACAGGTTTTCTTACTTCTGCTTATTGCTGCCAGCTGGCAACACCTTCTTGACACTGAAAATCTTCAAACTTCATTCCGCCCGCGTACTCCGTTGTGCTCCGGGTTCCCCTATTAATATTTCTAATATTATGTATTACTCTATTAAATTTAACGCATTTTTCCGTTAGCTGGACGCAGTTGATAAATGATATTCTTTCTGGTTAAAACGGTGTACGCTTTACAATAATTAACATTGGAATTCATTAAGGGCCAAACTACACTTGCTAAAATATACCAACTGAATGATAAAGTGCTAAAATGAAATATTTTAAGCGTTTTTGACTCAAACACTCCGAGTAAAAACATATTTAGTAAGACATACATCATTTTAAGCATGTAAAAAAAAAAAAAAAAAAAAAAAAAAAAAAAAAGTTTCATAAAGGTACTTTTTTTCACAGCTGCAGGAGCCTCACCAGTGGCTCAGAGGCTCTGCTCTCGAAGCTGGTAAATGGGAGGTGAAGGTTAGAAACCAATCGCGCCCGTTGGTCTAACCGTTCGGAGATTTCGTGGCTCTCTTCGAACCTTGTGAATCCTTGCGTAAATACGGGTTAGGTTCCCTTAGAAAGACCCCGACGGAGGGCACCCCTCCCCTTTGGGCCTACATCCCTCGAGTGGATAATCGTCCGTCAAAAATCAATCCAACCCACCCACAGCTGCAAGAATCAGAAAATAACACACTTCTTATAAATATTGTCCATTTTATAATAAAAAACTGAAAAGAATAAGAAATTACCTGTGTAAAAAATCTATTTTTTGGATGTTTTCAGGCGTTTAAAATTTACGTACAAAGTTCATTTTAGCATTAATGATGCAAAACTGCTCAAATGGTTAAAAAAAAAAAAAAAAAAAAAAAAAAAAAAAAAAAAAAAATACAACGATCATTTGGAAAATGATTTTTTTCGAAGACTAAAATTTAAGACATAAAAAATCGCACGGAGTTTATCATACATTACACAGGCCATGGATTACATTTTTCGGTACTGTAAATTTTTAAACTTCTACGGAGCTGGTCATTCATTACGTACGCCATGGATTAAACATTAATATTCCTGGACCAATTTTAAATGCAATTTCATTCTTAAACTTCTAAACATCCCTCAATATTAAGTTTTACACCGTCGTATAGAGAAAAATATGTGCTTTTAAATGCAATTTGTTTGAAAGATATATCTCAATTTGTTTCTGAGTTATTATTATTTTTTTTTTTGTAGTTTTTATTATTTTTTTTTTTTTGTCGTAGACACAACAGAAGTATACATCTCTGGTGAAAGTAAAGGGAAAATACAGATTACTGTATAGACCAATCAGAAAACGAATTAAATGCTGATTCAACTAATAAAAGGCTTTAGATATGTTTTCGATTTCCTACTCTGACGAGGACAATAACCATTTTTACAAATGGTTAAAAAAACAACAACAAAAAAGAACTTTGCCATAAAAAATGATTAAAATGTTTTTTTTTCTTTCACAGCTGCAATAAACAGTAAATTACATACTTCTCATAAATATTGTCGATTTCCTAATATAAAACTGTAAAGCATACGAAATTAACTTTCTAAAAAATCTTTTTTTGGATGTTTCCAGTCTTTTAAAATTTACAAAAATTAGGAAGTTTATATTGGCATTAAGGATACAAAACTGCTCAAATGGTAAATAAAACTCTGGCATGAAAAATGAACTCAGTATCGCCATCTGTTGAGAATTCTACGAACAATTTATATTAACTTGATGTGTTGGAAGATAGCAGCAATATATAAAATCATCTTTTAAAGTCCACTGTATGAGAAACATTGATTTTGGGGTTTGTTGCAGATATGCAATACGGAGATAGAAAGGGTTAAAGAATAAAAAATAGAAAGAAAAATATACCGTATTGTCCAACCATTCGTTTCCACTGCTTCTCTCTCATTGGTTGTTTTTGGCGCCTTCGCTACCCGCATCGGGTATATAAGCCAGCGCGTCTCTGTCCACCATTTTGCTCAACCTTGCTTTTTCTAGCACGCTGTTCCTTTCTCCCTACCTTGCACTGAAGAAGAATTTCGCTAGTAGATTCGAAACAGCTGTTTGCTGCTTTTCATGTATTATTTGTGCATTTTTAAAAGTTGATTTTTCTGCTTTTTAATATTGTTGCACAAAGGCTTTATTTCCTATTTTTATATTCCGTATTTGTCCGTACATAAGCCGAGTATACATACCACTGTTCAGCGAAAAATCGTCCAAAATCAGATACCCGTATGAAAGCCAATGTTAAAAAATAGCTGCCGGCCCGGCCTACAGGCGGGGGTAGATTTCGAAGTTAAGTATACTAATTTCACCAACAACAACTAAATCATGATTAGAGATTTATCCTCTTTTACAATTTTATCTGGCTGCTTTTGACGAGTTTTTATTTCATTTTTATATAATAGCTGGTTTTATCAGAATCGTGTTAAGGAGGTATTAAAAAAAAAATATTTTTCCATGCTCAACAACTCGAAATGTTCTGGCACATTTTCAGATTCATTTTTAATAGAAAAAACATTAAACTTGCTGATGTGATTTTTGAAGAGATTTATAAAAGACCTGTGTTTTTATTTTTTCTTCAATTAATTAAAACTTGATTTATGAACAATTATTTTCTCAGTAGAACAATATTTTTCGTTTCTAACACAATCGCTTCGGGAAATTTCTGTTCAAAATGCCCATTTTGATATCATTTTTAGGTGCGTTCGTAATTATATAAATACGTAGCACCTATAGTCGTCGTTCAGTCCGTCTGTCTGTCCGTCTGTCCGTCCGTCTGTCCGCATGTAACAGAGCAAAAACTACCCAACCGAATAGTCTGAAATTTCAAATATGTGATTGCTGCAAAATTTTGTCGAGCCATTTCAAATTTTATGAAAATCGGATGTATAGTTTAATTACAGGGACAGTCAAAAGTTTTTCTTTACATTACGGCCAATGGGAAAAATTATTGCAAGTGGATTTTAATGGTATTAGAGCCTTCCGAATGATCTGAAATTTTAAAGATATAATTGTTGCAAAATTTTGTCGAGCCATTTCAAATTTTAGGAAAATCGGATGTATAGTTTAATTACAGGGACAGCCAAAAGTTTTTCTTTACATTACGGCCAATGGGAAAAATTATTGCAAGAGGATTTTAATGGTATTAGAGACTTCCGAATGATCTGAAATTTTAAAGATATAATTGTTGCAAAATTTTGTCGAGCCATTTCAAATTTTAGGAAAATCGGATGTATAGTTTAATTACAGGGACAGCCAAAAGTTTTTCTTTACATTACGGCCAATGGGAAAAATTATTGCAAGTGCATTTTAATGATATTACAGCCTTCCGAATGGTCTGAAATTTTAAAGATATAATTGTTGCAAAATTTTGTCGAGCCATTTCAAATTTTAGGAAAATCGGATGTATAGTTTAATTACAGGGACAGTCAAAAGTGTTCCGAAAAAATTATTGGAAGTGCATTTTAATGATGTATCAGACTATGCACGTTATGAAGTGCAAAAAATTATACATTCAGTACAATATGGGGTGCAAAAAATAATTTTAAAACTAGTTATAGTATGAACGCACCTCATTTGCCACGTTTGACGAGCAATTTCCAACTTGTTTCAAATATATTCTGCCTCTATCAAAAAATCGATCACTACGGTACATTATATACTGAGTTCGTACACGGGTACCGTTATTTTCAAGGTGAAATGTCAGTATTTTTGTTATAGAAAAATAAATCTAGTTTAAACGGACGAAATTTTGCCTTATTTAAGGAGAGACATTCCATAAGAAAATACTAGTACCGAAGAATTCCTTAGACTGGAAATTCAAGGACCTGTGCGAACCCTGTATATAGTTTCTGAATAAGAGAATCTGCCAATCGGATGCGTTTGAGAGCAAAAATGAATTTAAAAATGAGTCAGAAAATAAGCAGTTTGGATTTGAATACAACCTTAATAAGATGAGTTTTTTCTTCAACCTCTATGTGTTTAATTTTTTTTTTTTTTCTGTAAGAATCGGTCCTATCAAAACTTGTAAATACAGATGTTGTAGACAATATTAAGAAGATATATGATAAATTCATGGGAATTTTATATCTTGTAAATTGACGGAGTTGTGGATTTTTTCTTCTTCAACCCCCCCCCCCCCCATTTTTTTGTTTTCGTTTTTAATTTTTTTGCGGTACGAATTGGTCCTATCAAAAACTTGTGAATATAAAACTTGTAGATAATATTAAGGAGATTTATAATAAAATTAATTGGATCTGATATCTTGAAAATTGACGAAGTTGTGATTTTTTTTCTTCCAAAACCCCTATTTTTTGCGCCTTTTGAGCCCATTTTGAATTTGATCAAAAATCTGTGATACATAAATTTTTCGCCCTATTTTTAGAAGTAATAAAAACCTTAAACTGATTTGATATGTACAAAAATTAAGATGTTATGGGTTTTTTTCGGTTTTCACAAAACCCTTCCCTATTTCCATCCCCTTGGTCCGACTTTGCCATTAACGAACTTGACCGAGATGCCCCTTGATTTTATGTATCAGTTTGGAAGAGATTTGTGCAAAATTGTGGAAGTTATCGTGTTCAGAAGAAAGTGATATTGATATATATATATATATACAGTCGAGCCTCTATATAACGAAATCCATTGTTCCAGTAAAAAATTCGTTATATAAAGAAATTCGTTATGAGTAAAAATTCCTATTTAATGTGTTAATTTTGAACAAAAATTACTTTTGATGTGTTTAATTAAGAATTTGAAATGCTTAACAATAAATATTAACCTAACATTGTATTTCTGAATTATTTAAACAGTTTGAAAAATGAGAACAGACATTTATTTGAAAGCATAATAAGAATCACATAAGGAAAACTTACATTAATTTTAGACGAAGAAATCTGCCATTTTTCGCTGTTTTGATTTCAAAATTGTTACACTCTCGAAAAAATGTTCACACTTTAGCAAGGAATAAAAAATTGTATCGGGAACATTTCCCTTCATTTGAATTCTCATTCACCTTAAGGGGTCTTGTACCTTTTTAACGCGACGAAATTTAACGAAAAACTTCAAAGTTTGAATTAGTCTATTTTCAAAACCTTTTTATGTATAAACATGAAATTTTGGATATTGATTAAACAGATTGTGCTTTGTATTATGCTGCCATCAGAAATTTATTAGCTTTTTACAGAATTTGTGTATTGTTGAAATCAAAATAGCTCTTTTTTTTACTCCAGAAGTCATTCGCGCATGATATCTTGACAAAGTATGTATGGATTGTCGTGAAATTTGATAAAGATACTAAACATATATGTGTGTTTAAAATGAACTACTCTTAGGCCAAAATTATTTCACTAACTAAATAAAAAATATATTTTTGTAAAAAATAAAGGAAAATTTTGTATTTTTAAAGAATAAAAATAGTCATAACTAAAAATATTACCATTGTAAATACTTAAAAGTAGTTCATTTTAAACACACATATTTGCTTAGTATCTTTACCAAATGTCATGACAACCCATACATACTTTCTCAAGATATCATGCGCGCAGTGACTTCTGGAGCAAAAAAATGAGCTATTTTGGTTTCAACAATACACAAATTTTGTAAAAGGCTAATAAATTTCTGATGGTAGAATATTACAAAAGCACAATCTGTTTAATCAAAATCCAAAATTTCATGTTTATACATAAAAAGGTTTTGAAGATAGTCTGATTCAAACTTTGAAGTTTTTCGTTAAATTTCGACGCGTTTAAAATGTACAAGACCCCTTAAACTTCAATTACGTCTCTGATCCCGCTCTTATATGTGCAACAATCCAATTGACACTGTTTTAAGAAGGATGTTGTAAGGTGTGTGGGAGGTGGGGGAGGGGGGGGGAAGATGAAATCGTTGGGAATAAAAAACAAGGAGATTCAAGGTAGAAAAGTAAGATAAAAAACTCAGCACTGAACGATGAATCACTAATCAGTGATGGAAAATTGATTCCATGTGATTTGGAAGCTTTTTTAAAACAATAAATAAAGATCATTTTATGAAAAAATTCGTTATATGGAGATATATATTTCGCTATATGGAGACTGTTTTTAATGAGATCATGGGGAAAAGGGACCGTTCCTACTAAAAATTCGTTATATAGAGAAATTCGATGTATGGAGTTTCGTTATAGAGAGACTCGACTGTATATATATATATATATTACGAAACAATTTAATGTGTTAAGTCGAACACTCACGTCTTGTTTTTTATTTCATATTACCGGATTAGTACTACATATTAATCAGCCGCTGGTGATGTTGTATAGCAATCATACCACTTAGCACAAGCATCGCTAGTGGGGGTATCAACTCTGTGAAAATTTAGCAGCTGTAGAGCGATGATAATATTGATATAGTCCAATCAAACTCTTATTTATTCATGATGAAGACAAGGCAGCGTGAGTGGTGAAAAAAGGCGTATGAAGAAATATGGGGTTTTCCCAATTAAAAGCATGGAAACGTAGTCATAGGAAACTGTTTAATCCATCAGAACATAACAACATTAAACAATTCCCACAGGATGAGAAATCAAAGCATTTCACTCGAGCATGAACTAGTTACTCATGCGGAATAGATGTTAATTCACGAAATGATTATTTTACATGGCTTAGGACACCGGGTAACAGGTTATGTAAACAATCAAACAGCACAAAAATCTAGTTCTGAGCTCATGCTCGAACTATTTATTAAAATGCGCGGAAGAATTCTGATTGAAATGGAAATTTCAGACTAACCCAACCAAAATCACGAACGAGCTTCGAAGTGAAACTAGGATCCGACACTCAGCCAATGGAGATCGATCAAGAAACGTCACAGGAAAGAATCCCGACGCCGCTAATGGAAGAATTTCGATGTGAAAAGGTTGTCGCCTAGCGGGCGGGAAAATGAGATGAAATAGAATAAAAATGTAAAAATGGCTTTGATAAACATTCAAAAAATAAGTAACTGCGTTCAGAACTTTACAGTTTGGTCGACGATAAAATTTAATGAAGGGATTAAATGTTTAGATTACGTTTTGGAATAAATCTATTATTAAGATACTCGTTTTAAAATTATAGGAATTTAATTAGAAATAAATAATACAGCGTATTAAAAAAAGGAAATAATGAATAGGCCGGCAATTTAGGATAATTTAAATGAACAGTAAAAGTAAAAATTTTTATATAACATATATATATGTATATTTATATATAAAGTTTTTACAGAGGGTGGTTTTGGATTCTAGGGGTCATGATCGGTGTAGATCTGCAAAAAATTTTCAGAAATTCCAACATAGGGGAGGATGTAATAGGTAGTATTTCATACGAAATCTACCTAAAAAAAGATAATGAAGAATTCAGTGAAGAAAAAATTATAGAAAAGATAAATTAAAGAAAATGCGCTCTCTAAAATTATTGATATTTCCTATTCTGTTTTTGCGCGGTGAGAAATAAGGTTAGTTGGGGTAACTGGGCCCACGAGGTAACTGGGCCGTAGGCTTTTTCATAAAAAACTCTTGATGTTTTTCAAGTTTTAGCTTTTGTGAACAGTGCTGCCAGATGAGCTACTTTTTTAAAATTCAGATTCTTGATTGGCACCACTTTTATGAAATTGTAAAATGCGCCTTATTTAATTACATATTAATTATGGTGAAAACAAAGATAATTTTACTGTTTCAAAATAGTGGTGGCAGTCAAGAAATCTGAATTTAAAAAATGTAGCCCACTGGCAACACTGTTTGTGAACAATGCACCTTAATCTCTACTCCCTAAAACAACGTGTGTTAACTCAATCATAAATCTCACTTTGCTTTGATAGTTTGTCAAAAATTTAGGATTCTTTTTTTAAAAACAACGCCCATTTGGTTGAACTTCCACGGCTTTTTTAAAAAATACGGTAAGTACTTTTATTAAACAATCTTTTTTTTTTAAGATTAGGCATATAACTACATTAATACTATTAGGAATCTATACATATTTACTTCCAGTTTCAAATGTAAGCCCGGTGTCCAGTTATCCCATAAATTTTTCAAGAATAGGGCAATTGGGACATGCATCCGGGGTAACTGGACCATGCTGGATCCAGTTACTCCAATAGTTATAAATATTTTTTTTAGTTTCTCTTACTACGGGAAGTAAATTTCTTCATTGTTTTTTGCACATAATAAAGAAAATTATAGAATACCATATTAAAATTACGTAATAAAAATTTAAAAAAGCATATTTGGTGGTATCAAACCAAATGTCTTGACCCCTTGAAAGTCGGTGATGCCGTTATGACATCACATAATTTTAATTCCTAATTGCCACATTGGCATCGGAACTTTATAATGAAAATTTTACGTTTATTAAGTACGCAAAAATATACTTTTACTTGATTTCAAATAGATTCTCTTGTAAATACTGGTGTCATTAAATTATTTCAACATTTTACGAATGCAAGTGCCTTGCTCCTGAAAGCAAGATAGACAAACCTTGAAATTGTACGATATACAAGGGTCGTATACTATAGAGAATCTTTTATTGGTCCTACCACTATTTTGAAAATAATATCTTCATAGCGCCTCTCTTTATTATATGTTAAATAAAATGGTCATGAAGGTAGTTCTTCAAGGGTTCTGGTAGTAACAATAAAATTTTCCCTATATAATGCGCGCCCTGGATACAGATTAAGTAATAAGTACAGAACTTGTGTGAAAATATAAGTTATTTGAAAACAACGTTTAAACACACAATAAAAACAAGCAGATTTGACCATACGTTTACGTTTCGTGAGTACTAGGACTCACATCCTCAGTGTAAAAACTATAAAAACTTTAAAAACAATATCCCCCCAACTACATGTACGGTGAAAAAACCCAAATGTCAAAACATGATACCAAAAGACCATCAAGTTCTAACAGCCAATGAAATTAATGCGGAAGTGAAGTGTCGTGACACAACAAATCCATCCAGAAAGTTGAGATGTATGGTGCACTAGATAAATTATTAACCAAGGAGTCTTTACATTTATGGATATGAATAGCCTCAAAAAAGTCTAAATCCTGAGGAGTAATGCATTTCTTGATAATGGTAGCTGAGTCAAAATTAAAAATATGTCCCTCCCCGCAGCAATGAGAGGCGATAGAGGATTTCTGTAATTCTTTTTTCTTTACATAGTTTCTGTGTTCATTGTTTCTGTAACGGAGTTTTCGTTTAGTTTGTCCAATGTAGGACAAACCACATTGGCATTGAATGCCATTCACATTCAATGCCAATGCCCCAAAACATTCAATGCCAATGTGGTTTGTCCTACATTGGACAAACTAAACGAAAACTCCGTTACAGAATCAATGAACACAGAAACTATGTAAAGAAAAAAGAATTACAGAAATCCTCTATCGCCTCTCATTGCTGCGGGGAGGGACATAATTTTAATTTTGACTCAGCTACCATTATCAAGAAATGCATTACTCCTCTGGATTTAGACTTTTTTGAGGCTATTCATATCCATAAATTTAAAGACTCCTTGGTTAATAATTTATCTAGTGCACCATACATCTCAACTTTCTGGATGGATTTGTTGTGTCACGACACTTCACTTCCGCATTAATTTCATTGGCTGTTAGAACTTGATGGTCTTTTGGTATCATGTTTTGACATTTGGGTTTTTTCACCGTACATGTAGTTGGGGGGATATTGTTTTTAAAGTTTTTATAGTTTTTACACTGAGGATGTGAGTCCTAGTACTCACGAAACGTATACGTATGGTCAAATCTGCTTGTTTTTATTGTGTGTTTAAACGTTGTTTTCAAATAATTTACAGATTAAGTACTTAAGTACTTACATAGCCGTTTGTTCATAGATTTTCTTGCTATTTTTATTTTTTCCTTAAAATACCCATGTGAATTTTATACTTATTACCTATACTAAAGTGCATCAGTACTTACTTAATTTTTAAGTTTTTGGTATAAACAAATATAATGTTTTCACTTTTTGTGCTTTTTTAGACACATTGACAGCGAAACTTTCTCTTACAACGCTCTTTATTTTCATATAATTTACATGATCTGCCTGGTTTAAAAATTTTTAAGTTGTTTACACTTTTTCAAACAGGACTTGATATTTCATATGAAAAAAAATAAACGCGTGTGGAACATAGACCCCTGGTCCCCTTACCCCATTTTTATGGGGCAACTGGGCCCACGAGGAAAGAAAGATTAAATATGCATATTTGTATATTTTTAAATATTGAAATGTAATTTTGATCATTTCTGTCTGATAGAGGGAATCTAACTGAACACATTTACAAAAGTTCAGACTTTAATTCAAATGAACATTAGTTTTTTGAAACTGAATTGCCAGAAGCTCCAGAGTCACGTTATAAAATCATGGCCCAGTTGCCCCAACTAACCTTATACTTAGTTGTATTTCGTTGGACATTTTCTCTAAATAAGCTGTTTAAAGACGATCTCCGTTCGAAATGTACAGCATGTATGCCATCTGGGGATGCAGCTGTGACAAATGGCGGAATTAAAAAAAAAGAAAGCTGACATCGTCACTATCTCTTAATCGTTGAAAGAATCTTGGCTTGAATTACCACAAGAAATAATAGTCCGATCTTTGAAAAAAAAATGTTTCATCAATAATGAAATGGATGGAACTGAGGATGGTGCCATTTTTCAAAATGATTGCGAATTAGACACTGACGATATTCATCCTGATGTTCTAATGAAAGAAAGTGATTTTAAGGAGTTGTTTGAAATTCTAATAATGACTTAGTTATAGTGAATGATGATTGTTGAATTTTTTATTGTAAAAGAATGGAGAATTGAAGTATTTTTAGAAATTTCTAAGTATTTTTATACGTTTTTTTATATTTATTTTCTTTTTGAATGTCAGTTTTAGAAATTTTTTAAATTTCTTTTAGAAGCAAACCCCTCCACTATGAGCCAAAGAAATGGTAAAAATTATCGGCTTATACACGGAAATATACGGTAAACTAGCAAACGCCGCGGTTTTGCTCGCATAATAGTTGAAATAAGTGATATTTGTATGACTATTTTTTATTTGAAGAAAACTTTTTGAAATAATTTAAAAAATACAAATTAAGTCACAGTTTCACTAAACTTCATTATAAAAGAGCAATAGACAGAAATGAGATTTTAATTAATAAGAACTAAAACTAATTCTAATGAAATGATAATTTAGAAAGTATTTTGAGACTTTTATGCTCATTTCATACGCTCATTTCAGTATTCATTTAAAGATTTGATTTTTTCAGAAACCATTTTAACACATTTACGTCTTGAAATTAACCATCATGTCAAATTCCAAGCTTCTTGTCTAACAGTCTACCATCTCTCTGGTGTTAGTACAACCAACATAAAATGCCGAAACAGAGTTGAAATAGAATGTCTTGAAAAATGTTGAAACAGAGACTATTTATTACCTTTAACCCTTAAATGCCTGATTTTTCAAAAATCATTGTAATAATGTTTTTCGGCTTTCATTTTTTAAATAAATCATGGGAAAAATACTTAAAAAAATCATATTTTGTTTTAAGTATTGTTTACGGCTAAAAAACTGCTTGTTACTATTCCGCAATACTGCTCTTTAATTGGAAAAATAATTTTACTTGATAAAATTCTATAATGTTAAACACACAAGAATTTTAGGAACTATATAAAAAGAAATAAATTTCACTTGCTCACTGCAGAACAAAATAGGGTATTTCGCAAACATCCAAACAAAACAAAAAGAATATGTAGCAGTAATTGAAAAAAGAAATATATCTTTATTCTTAAACAGCACAAGTGTTGCCATTTACATGTTGAAAATCGATTTAATAAAATTTTCAGAATGTATTTTATTGGCAACATTAGGCGTTATAGCTTCAATATTATTTTAATAGTATTTAAAACCCTAATTTGGGTATGTTGCCGAAAAGCAACACCAGACATTTAAGGGTTAATTTGCCAACATTAACCTTGAAATCGGTTGGTATTTCCAAATATTTATAGAAAACAGAATTTAGATGTTTTTAAAGGGTTTCTTGTTATTCCTGCTAACCAGGTGGTAGTGACACCGACATAAATATAGCCTATATAAGATCAGGGACTATAACTCTTGATTTGCAACCAATAACTTCTGTAATCGGTTTATTATTTCCTGAGATTCCATAGAAATCGTAATTTAGGACACATTTAGAATGCTTCTCGCTCCATCCTTTCGCTTTACCCCTTTTTAATTTCGAATTTATTTTCAACTGTTCTTAGAGGACATTTATATTTTATAAATAATTACCGTGATATATTTAAAGTTTGTAGCCCCTTCAGTACAGCAGAAATCACAATTTAGAAAGATTTTTGCTCCTGCAACCCTCGACATAAAATATAACTTATGTTTGAGCAGGTTCTATCACCATCAATTTGCAACCATTATGTTTGAAATCGGTTTCCTATTTCATATGATAACATAAAAATCGTAATTTAGAACGCTTATAGAACACTTTTCGCTCTCTTCATCCTTTTAAATTTGGAATTTTCTTTGGACAATTCTTAGAAAGCATTTGAATCTTTGAAGTAATTACCATGCCAAATTTCAAGTTGCTAGCCCCTTCAGTATCACAAAAGTCACAATTTAGAACGTTTTTTAAAATGCAACCGCAAGGTGGTAGTGACGCCGACATGAAATAGATCCTATATTGGAGCAAGGGCTGCCATCATCAATTTCCAACCATTACTTTTGAAATCGGTTGGGTATTTTCTGAGATTGCGTAGAAATCGCAATTTAGAACGTTTTTTAGAATGTTTTTCGATCTATTTCACCCCTTTTAAATTTCGAATTATTTAAGAATTATTTAAATGTTCTTAGAGATCATTTATACCTTATAAGTAACTACCATGCCTAGTTTCAAGTTGCTAGCCCCTGCAATATTACAAAAAAAAAAAAAAAAAAAAAAAAAACGCAATTTAGATCGCTTTTTGCTCCTTCAGCCCCTTTAGGGTAGTGGAACCAACATGAAATACAGACTATGTTGGAGCGAGGGCTGTCTCCATCGTTTTCGCACTATTATTTTTTAAATCGGTTGGGTACTTCCTGAGATTGCGTAGAAATCGCAATTTAGAAAGTTTTTTTAGAAGTATTTTCGCTCATTTTCATCCCTTTTAAATTTCGATTTTTTAGGAAATGTTTTTAGAGATCTTTTGCATCATATAAATAACTGTCCAGCCTAATTTTGAGGATTCTAGGCCCTTTAGTAACTAAAATATCGCAATTTAGAGGATTTTTTGCTTCTGCAACTCCCGTGTGGTAGTGACACCGACATGAAATAGAGCCTATGTTGGAGCAAGGGCTGTCATCGTCAATTTACAACCATTAATTTTGAAATAGATTGGGTACTTTCTAAGATTGCGTAGAAATCGCCATTTAGATCGTTTTTTAGACGTCTTTTCCCTCATTTTCACCCTTTTTAAATTTCGAATTTTTTAAGAAATGTTCTTAAAGATCATTTATGACTTACAAGTAACTACCATTCCTAATTCCATCTGAGCCCTTCAGCAACACAAAAATCGCAATTTCGAACCTTTTTTTTTTTGCTCCTGCACCCCCTTTAGGGCTAGTGGTACCGACATAAAATGTAGACTATATTGGAGCAAGGGATATCACCATCATTTTGACACCATTAATTTTGAAATCGGTTTGGTACTTCTTGAGATTGCGTAAAAATCGCCATTTAGAACGATTTTAGAACTAATTTTGCGTATTTTCACCACTTTTAAATTTTGAATTTTAAGAAATTTTCTTAGAGATCACTTATATCTAATAAGTAACTACTATACCAAATTCCATGCCCAACCCTTCAGAAACACAAAAATTGCAATTTCGAACGTTTTTTTCTCCTGCATCCGCTTTAGGGGTAGTGGCACTGATATAAAATGTAGCCTATGTTGGAGCAAGGGTTGTCACCATCATTTTGACACCATTATTTTTGAAATCGGTTTGGTACTTAATGAAATTGCGTAAAAATCGCCATTTAGAACGTTTTTTAGAACAGTTTTCGCGCATTTTCACTCCTTTTTAATTTCGATTTTTTTAACAAATGTCCTTAGAGATCATTAGTATCTTATAAGTAACTACCATTCCAAATTTCATGTTTCTATGTCCTTCAGTAACACAAAAATCGCATTTTTAGAACGTTTTTTGCTCCTGCACCCCTTTTGGCCAGTGGCATGTACATAAGATATAGCCTATGTTCTAAGTTGAACTAACACTATCATTTTGATACCATTACTTTTGAAATCAGTTCAGTAGTTCTAGAGCTTACCTCCTACAAATAAACAATTTTTACCTCTTTATAATATTAGTATAGATTAGTATAGATAAATGTTAAAGAGCGCAATAATTTTTTTTTAAAAAATGCATTCCTATTTTAGTCATTTTCTTATTGTCTAGGCATTGTTTACACATATGTTTTATTTCTATTCATGTAAAACATAGATTTTAAAAGTTATAAGCAATAGAAATAGAAAAAAAGTCATTCGTTTTAGTTCCAAAGGGACCGAAAATATATATCTCTATAAATTTTAAATACTATATTGCAATTTTTGTATCTCTTTTAAAAAGAAAAAAGAACGTTAATTTCAAACACCGTATTTCAATGCTTTCAACTGTAAAGAAAATCCCATTTTTCTAGATTTATCTTGTACATAATTTTATATTTTGGATTCTGCAAAACATAGATTTTAAAAGATTTAAGAAAAAGAATGAAGAAATGGGAAAACTTTATTTAGGATGTTAGCTTTAAAATGAAACATAAAACTTTTTCTATAAATTTTAAATACATTTGTTGGTATCGTCTGCATTTTAAATGCATTCTCAACTCCAATTACAACGAGACGAAAAAAAGGACATTAATTTTAAGCATTGTATTGCATTTATAGGTGTTTAAAATCGAGAATTCTACACCCACTTTTATATTTCGAATATTTAATTGGGTGTATCAGTAAAACTTTTTAAGAACACTAAACATCACTGTTGAAACTAGGTGTATCCTTATGATTAAGGTTACACCTTAGTCATAAGGATCAAGTGTTTAAATTATTTCTCATAATTTAAACAGTGGCGGTCAAAAGTTTCCAGCCAGTTTAAAATTTTCCTTTAATTTGTAATTATATCCATATGAAGAGGAATCTCAAAGTGATACTTATACATTTATTGACATAATAGTTAAGAACTTATTTATGGAAAAACAAAAAATCAATAAATTTAACAAACAAAATTGCAATGTATAACGCATGTTCTCACAGGTTTCTGGCCATCTTAGCAAGTTTGGAATAAAATTGTGTTATAATAGAAAATAACTGTGATCAACAACATTTACAATTAGTATTTTGTCGTCATACATTTAGCAATAAGTATTGCTGTGCAGCCACGTGACATTGATTCAATGAACAGTTGAAGATCGTCTATAAGTAAGTGGTAAGTTTTTTGGAATCTCGCAATTTTGGGTAACATTCTGCTGAATTGGAATATTTATAGTTTCGCACATCTTTGTCAAGTTCATTCCAGAGCTTTTCTATTGGATTCAGATAGGGTGATTGGGCTGGCTAATTCAAAAGCGTTTTTTTTTTTTTTTTTGTGTGTGTGTGTGTGTGTGTGTGTGTATGTGTGCTAAAGCCATTGCTTGACTGCTTGCTGCTTGCATGTATGCTTTGGTTCGTTGCCATGCTGAAACAATTAGATGCGACCAAATTTTTCCTTCAATAAGGTAGCAAATGATCTTGCAAGATATCCTTATGTATTGCACAATTCATCTTGCCGCGAATTTCAACTAAACCAACAACTTTTCCAGAAAATGCACCCCACAGCATAACGTGTCCTGCACCATGCTTCATTGTAGGAGTAACATGTCTCGAATCATATCTTTTGTTTTTAGGTCATCGGATGTAGTGTCTGCGATGTAGGGTTGCAAAAAACAGTTTAATCTCGGGTTTATTTACATTAGACCCGGTTTATTCCCAAAATACCTGGTTTATTCTCAAAAAACCTGGTTTATTCTAAAAAATCCGGTTTGTTTCCAGGTTTAAACCCGGTTTTTTCTAGTACTTGTAACTTTACTGTCATCACTCCCAAAAAGATTGAATTTCAATTGATTGGAAAATAGTACTTTTTTCCAGTTTTCACTTAATCAGTCTTTGTGTTCCTTGGCAAACGCCAGTCGGACCGGCTGATTTTTTCTTTTTATTTTCTTCTATCTTTACAAGAAGAAAGTATTGGATTCGTGAAAATTTTCGACTTCCGGTTTTTGACGGATTTATACGTTTTTGAATGCCCAGAACACGATTTGATGTTTTTTAGAAAATGAGTCTGTCTGTCACTCTGTCACTATGTGAGTCTGTATGTGACCAAACTTTTGTGGGCACTCTGTCTCAAGAACTAAGGCACAGAATTTCACAAAGCTTTATATTTAGTTAGACCTTGATATAAACTGGACCTGATTAGTTTTTGGTGAAAATCGCCCAACAGGTGGCTCTGCTATGCGGCATTTTTCACGATTTCTGCATTAGCTATATCTCAAGAACTACTGCACGGATTTTCATAAAACTTCAGATTCAGTTAGACCAAGATATAGTTTGGTGCTGATTACTTTTTTATGAAAATTGCCCAAACAGGTGGCGCTACTATGCTGCATTATTCATGATTATCGTATTACCTCTAACTTAAGAAAAAATGTACGAATTTTAATCAAACTTCAGATTCAGTTAGTCCCTGATATAAATTAGTGCTGTTTAATTTTTGGTGTAAATCGCACTACAGGTGGCGCTGCTGTGCTGCATTTTTCACTATTTCCTCAAGAGCAGCATCTCAAGAACTATTGCACGTATTTTCATGAACCTTCAGATTTAGTTAGTCCTTGACATGAATTGACGTATAAATTAGTGCTGTTTAATTTTTGGTGTAAATAGTTCAACAGGTGGCGCTGCTATGCTGTATTTTTTGCGATTTCCGCAATAGTTTTATCTCAAGAACTAACGTTTGGATTTTCAACAAACTTCAGATTCAGGTATACCTTGTTATCATTTAGTGCTGTTTATTTTTGGTGTAAATCGCTCAACAGGTGGCGCTGCTATGCTACATTTTACACAATTTCCGCTATAGCTCTATCTCAAGAAATAATGCACGAATTTTCATCCAACTTCAAATTCAGATATACTTTGATATGAATTGGTGCTAAATCGTTGTTATTTCTTGTACTATTTAAATGATTTAATTGACGTGATTTATATAGAAGAAAGTTTTGTGATGGCCACAACATACTAGTTTTACTTATGAAGGGAATTTTAACACCGACACTTCCATAAAGTTATACGTCACGTAAGCATCTTGACACGTTAAACGACTTATTTCAGCAATATTTTCACTCCGAAAATCCCGGGATTTTGCAGTGGCATTTTTATGAGGGTCATCCTGTCCACACGAATAGTTGTTTTCCGGGGCCCCCTGGACCATGGCAAGTTCTGGAGGCCATGGCCATCTTTACATTTTTAATAAATATCGTTCATAGTAGATTTTCCGATCTATAACTTTGCCGCAATCTCAGAAGAGGATTAACCCTTTAGCGATAAACAAATCTCTCGTTTACGAACAATAATTGTTGAACTTTGCAATTTCAACTACGTTATTGACGTTGATTAATTAACAAACACGGCCAAAAAATACTTTACCTATAGCAAAAACAAACGAATGATGAATAGCCGGAAACTTTTGCACACGCGACTTCGGAATCCCCCCCCCCCTTTTGCATCAAGTGTCTTCAGTATACAATCAAAATGAATGTCAGAGGCCATTTGCATATTCCTAACTTTTGGAGCAATCGTGCTTCTTCTTCGGTGAAACGTTCTGGCAAACAAATCAAAGAAACTAACTGGCCGGAAACTTTTTACTGCCACTTTATATTTGTACAAGTTACACATCTATTATTTAAATACCATCAAAATCGAAAAAAAAAATACATTGTAAACAAAAAACTCTGATTAATTATATACTGATTGCAATAAAATAGTGTTAGAACATAAAAAAATAATCTCACTAATTGTTTTGTAACGATTAAAAATTAATTTAACCTTAAGAGTGCAAAACTTCAAATCGTTTTCATACCTAAAATGTTTGACCGAATAAACCCCATTTAATATCCTAATTACCAAAATATATTGATAAAAGTTATGTTTGTACTGAAAATGCCACCGTTTGTTTGGTACAATTAGGATATGAAGACAACGCTGGTAAGGTAAACTTTTAAAAAATATATAAATTGAAAGTAGACATAATGTCTAGCTATTTTCTTTCCCCTTTTTTCCTTGGAAAATTTACCCATTAACCCTTTCAGGGACACTTCTTCGAGGTCAAAGTACTTCTACTGCAAAACTTCTAAAGCGAAAAAAAAATAATAATAATATAAATTGAAAGTAGACATGATGTCTAACAGAATAGCTATTTTCTTTCGCATTTTGTCTTGGAAAATTTGCCCTTTAAAATGTGTGGTTTGTTCATTTTTAGGGTTTTGTTCATCTGACTGGAGCATATTCGTCTCACTCCTCTGTCTGTCCGGGTGTCCGTCACAGAACTCATTCTCAAAATCATTATAAGTTGGAGACCAGAAATTTTGCATGCTTATAGCTGAACACATGAGATCACACAACAAACCACAAAATTTTGAAAAAGTCTTATATTATTTTAATTTAATTAAATAATTATTAATTAAATGAAATTAATTAAATTTCTTTTTGTATTTCGAAACATAATCTGAAAGTCAATAAATTTCGCTGAAGATCTATAGCGCAGTGGTGAAGCGTTCCAGGGTTCGTAGGAGTTCCGTTATTTTCCAGGAGAAGTATCAGTATTTTTTTTTTTATGAATCTAGTTCAAACGCAAGAAATTTCGCCTTATTTAAGGAGAGATTTTCTGTTAGAAAATACTGGTACAGAAAAATTTCCTGGTTTGGAAATTTCAGGACCTGTTCGAATCCTGCGTTTGTCTTCCA
This sequence comes from Maratus speciosus, assembly GCA_963932465.1. Lineage (NCBI taxonomy): Eukaryota > Metazoa > Arthropoda > Arachnida > Araneae > Salticidae > Maratus > Maratus speciosus. The sequence continues at coordinate 281,423,203 of OZ010799.1, read as the reverse complement.
CGCGGAAGATTGTGGTTTGAAGATTGTGTTTGGGGTTGGCGGAACTTGATTTTTTTCATTTATATTATTATTACACTTCATTCTGATATCAATTTACTTAAAAGAAAATTTTCTTTTCTTTGCCTTTTTAAAGGATTATTTTATTCTTTTGCTCAGCGGTAATTTTTAAAATATCTTAAAAAAAGGGTGGAAACCGAAATTTCTGGAATTTAAATTGCAAAAATATTCGGAGAATTATTCACATATATTTAAAAAAAATGCGCACTTTTTTAACAATTAATGTGTAATATTCAGATTTTTTTTCTTTCTACAAAAAAGTTTTTGTTGAAAAGTTGCACATAAAGTGCGCTTTGTAATCCATAATTGAAACCTGTAATAACATACAGTTAACAACAGAAACATAACAGGGCAGTTTCACGGCAGCGGCGGCTCGTCAGGTTGTATCACAATCATTTTACAATCCGAATTTTAGTACATTAAATTTGAACTTATCAAAACGTGGAATATCCTAAGATTAAACAAGCAGAAATTTAGTATCTAAAAACAATCGTAGAAAAATTATTGTGAATTTCAGGACGAAACTCTACTTGTTTATGATATGTTTCAATATTTCCTGAGATGAAATGGACCCATTTCCGTTTTAGAGGCCTTTAGAGAGGGCTCACAGGGTTCCTAACGTTTTCGAACTTTGCTACCACTATTGTAAAAAGATAATCTTTATTGCATAATTCTATTATGGATGTTAAAGGAATCTACCACGAAGCAGGCCCTGGTTATCACAGGTGCACATGCCCCATGTGCCCCGAACCCACATTTTCAGGGGGCCCTAAAATGCATTTTGTACACATTAATGCAAATTTCCATTTATAAATAATAAAAAAAAATTAATTTTTACAATTAATGTAAACTAAACAATCTCCCTCTTGTGTACTAACGATTATGAAATAAATGTAACCTTCAAAACTCCGATATAAACAGCTATTACATCAAAGATATTTTATTCAATATTTGAGGTTTAGAGTTTTGCTTACTCTAAATAGCATATAGCAAAGTGAGGACAGATGCCGCAGAGATTGTATTGGCGACACTAGCGCTCCGCAGGCCAAATTAAGAATTTCGTTGTGTGCCTAAGTGCTGTCTGTTGTGTTGTATGCGTTTCCACTGCTTAACTATTAGTATTCAAATATTTCTGTCAGCTTTTATGCTTTAAACCTGCATGGTAAGTTGCTAAAATTATTCTAATAAAGATTTATTACATATTTTAAGCCAAATAAAGAGATATTTATTTCCAAAACCGATTGTAACTGTAGACTATATTCTCGTAGAATACAAACATGTGCTTGCCTTTCTCTCGCGTCATTCAAATGACACAAAATGGTTGTGCGGCATCTTACCCGCCACTGTGGGACAGATGCCTCACTTAGGCTGAAGGACAGATGTCGCAAAATATATTTTTGTTTTTTGGTTCAATAAATTCATCACTACATATTCAGTAGAACTTACATATAAATGAATGTATATTCAGCGCATTTCTTTATTTAGCTGATATTTGTTTAATCCTTTATGTAATGAATTATGAATTCATGAAACTTTTATCTTCTAAAGCATTTTTCGTGACTTGTTTAAACAACAATAGAAGATTTAAATAATCATTTAATAATTTTTAGAAGAAATTTAGAAGGATTAATTAAATTTGAATTTAGAGGAATTTTGTGCAATATTTATAACCCTGCTCAAATTTTTATTTTAAATATTTTTTATTTTTTTTAAATTAATATTTTTTAAAATGCTGAATCTAAATTAAAACTTATATATTTCTGTTTATTTACATGAAAAAAAAATTGGAATTCTATAAATAATATTTCGAGTTATAACGACTTTAAACTACCCCACTTTTTTAACAAAATTTAAATTTTAAATTAAAAAAATGAGAAATTTTATCATGAGATTTTGTTTACAAATGATATGGTTAACCATCACAAAAAATTTCAAAATTTTATCTCAATAAATAAATTCTTTTTGAAAATGTGTCCCGGACCCCCTTAAGAGCAAACTACAATGGTCGCCTGGATATAAACAAGTGGTTTATATCTTTAATGTAATTATGCTGTCTATTGTTTACAGTCAAGTGTTTTTTTTTCTTTTTTTGCCTTAAGTGTTATTTTTTGAGCTTGCACTTTTGCAATTTCGTTAAACTTTTCACAAGTTAGTGATATGTATAATTTTTGTAAGTTTACTGTTATTTACTTTCGTTTTAAGTAGTTTGAGAAAATAAAAATGTGATTTGCTTGAAAAAAAAAACAGCCCAGCATTTTTCTCCATGCGGCATCTTATCTATCACTTAAAAAATGATGTTAAAAAAGGACCTGTGGGAAAATAATTATGCCTACTTTATTAAGAAGGTTTTAACTTGTTTAACATAGAAATTAGATTCTAAAGGGTTTGATCAATGATTTCTGGTGCTTAGTTTGTTGTTATTTGCTTTATTGTACATTTTAGAAGAAGAAAAGAAAAACTGCGGCATATGTCCTCACTTTACTATATAGAACAGAAGATTTTACCTTCCTATAATTTTTAATGCATTTTTACATGTGTCTATAATATATTGTGCTTCTCATAAAATGTTTAAAAATTTTAAACTGCTCATAAAGTTGTTTATCATATTTTTAATACAATTTTCTTGAAAAGGGGTGCCCAGAAATCACCTGTGTGCCCCGGGTCTCACATAAAGTTGATCAGGCCGTGCCACGAAGTATCTTTATTTAAAATACTGGTGGCAAAGTGCGAAAATCTTTTTTAGGAACACTGAGAACCCTGCCTTTAGCTGTGCATAATTTTTGCAGCACTTCACTTGCTCATTTACTGTTCTTATCTCGAAATGATAGCATGGTGACGGCAACATATGAAGAACTCGCGAGCTTCCAACCGTTTTCTTGACTGCCTGTTTTTTCTAAATTCACTTATACAATGTTTGCAAGACCCCTCAATCGGTGACTTTTGGAACTAAAATACGCATTTGGTATTAAAAGAATCCGATGCACTGCAACTCGCTCGCATCTCAATCATAAACTTCCTTTCTTTTATCAACATTTCTTATTTTTGAATTATACTTTTAAGTAAACTTTTTAACAAACTTTTCATGTAGATACTGGTTGTTCACTCCAATCTTTCATTGCAAATTAATAAATTACTTAAGATAAAAAAATTATATTTGACGAAATATTGTTATCCTAGGCCGCTCACTGTGTTCTTTTTTTTTTTTTTTTAAATACCTCTTTTTTCAAAGGAATGTCTTCTATTTAGATTTTTCTTACAAATTTTATAAAAAACCTATCCAGAAGGTAACTCATCTTGCAAATGTTGAGAAAACCTGACACGAAAAATTATTTAACGAAATACAGGCATTTACTCTATTTCTTCATTAGTGATAGACGTAATAAATGAATTTTATATTCAAATAAATCATTCGGTCATGCACTTAACACGTTCTCTGAAATGTGCATCACCGGTGGGTATCAAAATGTTTTCATTCTGTGCCATGAGCATCAGCCTTGGGTCACAGGTAGCTTTCCCTATAATCTATATAAATAAAAATGTACATGTTCGTTTGTTCAAAATAGCTAATCTCGGAAAGTTCTTCACCTGAAATTCACGGGTTCAGTTGCATTCGAATACGGAAGCGTTGTATATACTTATTATGAACCTCGCTCCCCTACCCACCATTTGCCACCACCCCCACCAGGGGCGCTTTTTAATTTTTTTCCAAAACCCATCATGTGATATATCATTAGAAAGCCTTTGGACTACTGTTTCATGATATGCGCCTCGCATCTCGCTCCCCACACTTTCCCCACGTTGGGGTACATTTATATATAAATAAAAATATAAATGTTCGTTTGTACAAAATCTTAAACCTTCGAACGTTCTTCACCGATTGTTTTAAAATTCACGGAATGCGTTGCGTTCTAATACGGCGTGTTTTTATATATCTATCACGAACCTCGCTTCTCCAATTTCCTCGGCACCACGAGGGTGCGCTTTTTAAATTTTTTCAGACACACGTCTTGTGACCTATCATTAGAAAGCCCTTTGACTACTCTTTCATATTATGCACCTACAATCCCCATCATCCCATTCCTCCCCGTGGGGGCACATTTCTATATTTAAAAAAATGTAAATGTTCGTTTGTACGAAACCTTAAACCTCCAAAAGTTCTTCACCGATTTCTTTGAAATTCACCGATTGCGTTGCATTTGAATGCGAACGTGTTTTTATATTATTATTATGAACCTCGCACCCCCCTCCCACAATTTCATCCCCGTGGCGCTTTTGCAACTTTTTTCGACACCCATTATGTGGTATATCATTAGAAAGACCTTTGTCCACATTTTCATATTATGCATCTCCCTTCACAATACCCTCCGGAGGGACACATTACTGAAATATTTCGTCAGTATTTTTTATGATATTTGTTTTTTCTTTGTTTTTTTAGTTCGTGTTTTTTCTTTTTAGCTCACAAGCTATTAAAGCCTAAGGGCTAATATGCCCGCAGGTTCTTATGTACGTATGTATGTAAAGCGATAACTCTTGATAGAAATATCCGATTTGCTTCAAACTTTGTAAATTGTTTCATTCTGATCAGGGGCTTTCCTGATAAGTTTTGGAAGTTCATTGGTTCAGCATAAAAGGGGAACGGGGGGCTAATCTTCCCTTAATTTAAGTAAATGGGTTTTTCATGCAGAATTTTCCGATTTGCTTCAAATTTTCTAAATAGGTTCATTCTGATAAGGCGCTTCCCTGATTAGTTTTAGGAGTTCATTGGTTAAGCATAAGATGGGCAACGGGGGGGGGGGTGTAATCTCCCCTTAATTTAGATAAATGGGTTTTTCATGCAGAATTATCTGATTTGCTACAATTTTTGTAAGTAGGTTCATTCTGATAAAGTGCTTCCCTGATTAGATTTGGTGTTATATTGGTTGCCAAAAGGGGAATGGAGAGCGAATTATTTCCCTTAATTTAGATAACTTGGTTTTTCATGTAGATTTATTCGATTTGCTTCAAATTTTGTAAATAGGTTCTGTCTGAAAAGGCGCTTCCCTGATTTGTTTTGGGGGTTCATTGATTAAGTATAATGGGGCGAACGAAGCTAATCCCCCCTTAATTTAGATAAATGGGTTTTTCATGCAGAATTATCCTATTTGCTTCAAATTTGGTATACCTGTTTATTCTGATAAGGCGTGTCCCTGATTAGATTTGAAGATTCATTGGTGAAGTATAAAGGGGAGAAACGGATGGTAATCCCTTAATTTATTTTTCAATGGGCATTATTCTTGGAAATAACAATATAATATTCAGTGTGAATAGCCTGTGAGCTCAATGCCATAAGTTTAACTCGGAACATATCTTTTTAATTCACTCGATCACTGCAATTCACTGCAAGGGATGCCACCGCACGTACTGCAATTGTCAATCGGCCTGCCAATTATGATGTTGCGAAATATTCACAAACTAAATTTTTGCAACGGCACGCGGCTTGCAGTAAAAATATAATGAGCAACTCCGTAAAAGCAACAATCTTGACAGGACCTTTCAAAGGTGAAGATGCCCTCATTCCTCGCTTTTCTTTGATTCCAATATATTGCGCGATTTCAATTTAAGGGATTGCAATTACCTATTTGATTGGCGTTTGTAATCTCCATCAACAAAGTTTAGGGCTAAGCTTTAAAATTCTGCGGTTTAGATCTAGACATGAATTGCTTCTCACATGGGCAATTATACACTGTTAAAAATTTGCAGCATTCTGGCGGGTCATTTGACCGTTTTTTCCGAAAACGGTTACACAACCGTGAATTTAACACTATTCTGACCATATTATTGGCCATTTTATGGTCAGAATATAGTTAAATTATGATTATGAAACCGTTTTTTCAAAAAACGGTCGAATAACCTGCCAGAATGCTGCAAAACTTTTAACAGTGTATGTTTCGTGTTCTAGAATCGGCAAATCAGACAATATCTATATCTGCACCGACAATGTAACAACAAAAAATATTGTACATCCACAAGCATTGTGAAATTAAACATATTTGAAGCGTGCATTTTCTCTTTTCTTTCTTTTTTATTTAGCCCGACTGATCCACAGCAACGCGTGGCCGGGTACAGCTAGTATTAACCCCTTAATTCTCGCTCTCGTCATATTCTCGGGCTGTGTCTTTTACTCAAATTGTTTGATAAAAGTATTATAAAATAGTGAAATTGGGTATAGTTTGGTATCGTTTTTACTGTCATTAAATAAGATGAATATTTCTATTTCATAAAAGTGGTGCCAATAAGCAATTTGAATTATTCAACCGTAATTTAATTCGAGTGTTAAGGGGTTAAATAGAAATCGTGGGAAAGTCAGCAATGACTTTATATTTGCATGTGGCACTCTCTGATAACTGTAACACACTATATTTTTATGAACTTACTCCGAATTATGTACTGTATTGTATTTAATTTACAATAAACAAACTCTTTAACACACTATCTACTGACTGTATATACCAAAAAATGTGTCCCAAAAAATGACTGATGAATTTAAAAATTCAATATCGTGCAAACGGTGACAGTTATTAAAAAAATTCTTGCAGGAGTGTTATGCAAGATGTCAGGAGTTTTTATGATACTATTCTCAGTTTTAGTTAAACATCGCATCGATAGATGGCGCTGAAAGCAATAACCGATAAATCCAGGCTCGATTTTTTGGCCCCTCGCTTCTTTCATGCGAAAAAAAGAGATTAAAATGTATTGAATGGATCCGGAAGTACCGAAAATTGAGTCTGGACTGAGCACCTATTGCTCTCAGCGCCATCTATTGTTTGAAATTTGAACTAAAATCAAGAATCACTGTAAATAAAACTCCTGACATCATACATAACCTTCCTGCAAAAATATTTTTAATATCTGTCACCGTTTACAAGTTATTGAATTTTAAAATCCTTCAGTCATTTTTTGGGACACGCAGTATAAGTACCATTAAAATAACTTGTTATAAAATTCATTTAATACATCGATTGGTAGTAATATAGTTTAGAATGAGTTATAGATGCATTACTTTATCTTGTTCCAAAAGCATTATTGGTTACCCAAAAGAAGAATATATTTTAAAGGATGATTTCTTTTCCCATTGCATCTTTTCAGCTTTCTTGGCGTTAGGGGGTGTGAGTTTTCAATTCGCAAATATTTCTATATTTCTATTGTAAGAACATTGTATTTGTACGTTTCCTAATTCTATGAAATGCTAAGAAAAATATTTAAAATAAACGATCTGGGTGGGGTTTATAAACATTACACAAAATTCAAATTTAATTAAATATTCAAATTTAATTATTCTTTCTAAATTTTTCAATTCTTCTGAAATTCTTCTAAAATTTATTAAATGATTATGTAAATCTTCTAATGTAGTTTCAAAATTCATGAAAAATGATTTAGAACATAAAATTGCTATGAATTCATAATTCATTAAATAAACGGTTAACCCTTGAGGACAAGCGATCGGTATACGTGCCGCGTAATCCGTGATTATTCCCACCAGTAAATTTGTATTGTAAATTTTGCTGTATTTAATTTGATCATTTTCCCGATTCAATTAGGCAAAAATTTCTATTTTGAAAAACCGGTTATAAACGTTTAAAAATTCTGTAAATGATGTTCTTCCCGAAGGTGTTAAAAACACTTTAATTAGTCTTTTTAAGTTTGGCACCCCGGTGATCCATTTAAATTCCTATGGGGGCAGTGAACGTGTTAAGCATAGCTGTCAATATTCATATTCTTTTTAATTAATTAAATATATTAGGTCTACCGGAAAATTCTATTGTATAATGTTATTTCACGATTACTTTTTTATAATTAAGATTTCTTCATTGGCATCACTTTTCTGAAATGGTAAAATTGCCATTATTTTCACATTTCACATTAAGGTGACAACAATGACAATTTTACCATTTCAATAATGTGATGCGAATGCAGATATATTAATTTTTTAAAAGTAGGCGTGAAATAACATTATACGACAGAATTTTCCTGTAGACCTAACAGAAATTCTGTTAACAACAACAACAACAACAAAAAAGAATTAAAATGTGAGCGTGGCTCTCTTGCTGACAAAATGTACGAAGGTTTGCATTTATGCTTTCGCGCATGCCCGAATGATTATTCCGCATATCAAAACCATTCATTATTATACCCATCACTATTATTTTGCAGAAAATCTCTTATTTTCTAAGTTTGATGTACACAGAATTGTCTGCACAAAACATTTTATTTTTATTCGTGTAAAACGCATTCTGTAAACGATTTCAGAAAAAAGGACTAAAACAAATAAACTGTAATATTTTATTTTAGACGTCACTAACAGCACGTAAAAAAGATTTTTTAGATGTTATGTATTACAATGCATTTTTCTTATTTGTGTTTTATAAAACAAACTGCTGAATTTTAGTGCTAGTTACATAGGAGCTGGACAAAGGATTTTCTTTTTAAGTATTGTACTGAGCTGCTCAAAATCTTAAATAAAATCTCTTATTTTCTAAAGATTTGTTACACACGTTTTTCTTTCATTTTATGTCAAAGCATATATTTTAAAAGATTTAAGAACGAGAAACTAAAAATAGTATTATTTTTTAAAAACTTGCCCTATAGAAACTGAAAAAATAAAATAAAAGATTTCATATAACTTTTAAGAACAGCATTGTGTTTTTTTCTCTGTTTTTAAAACAAATTAATATTAGTTTTTAGTTCTTTTTTCTAAAGAAATGGAAACATACTTGTTAATTTTTAGTCTTTCGTGACAATTTTAGCAACCGTATTTTAATCCTGAACTGTGCTGTGATTCATATATGAATTAATTAAAATTTAAACTTTAATAAATGAATTAATTCTCATCCAACCACTCTGTTTAAATTAAAATATCCATTTTATCAAATAAAAAGACTCAGATCTGCCATTAGGTGGGATTCTACAGGCGACTGTTTTTATATTCTGTTCGTACCACTATTTAAAAAAATACATTTTGCAGTATATTTCTCTTGCAAATGTTACGAGAACGTATGTAAATTGTTTTCGATTTGAAAAAGTTGTGCGAAATAGAAGTAAAAATTAGTCACCTGTGGCAGTCCTGTATTAGCCTTTAACAATACGGAAAATTTAAAGTAACATAAAGACAATATATATAATACAAATGGGACTTACTTTCCTGCTATTAGGTACCTTTCATTACAAAAAATAAAAAGCTCCCTCTTGCAGGCGTCCGGAAGAAAGCACTTCCGAAAAATTGTAGTATATTTTCACTGATCATGACCTCCAGACCCCAAAACCACTCTCCGTTCAAATATGACTTATATATAATATATATATATATATATATAGATAGATAGATAGATAGATAGATAGATAGATAGATTGATAGATAGATAGATAGATATAGCACTTGTCGTGTAAGTCACATACACTGGTGTCCAAAATTAAGGACCAGTCACAAAATGCTAATATTTAAGTAAGCGAATACTCAAAAGGAAGTAATATAATTCAAATAATTACTATCCCTACAGCACAGCTAGTCCATATAGCATCGCAGTCATGTCACACATGGTCGCAAGTGCCACAGTCACTACGGTGAAACAAAAAATAGGAAATTCCACACGTCTCATTATGAGTCTCAAATGATCACTATATGTGACTACACTGAGACGTCAATGTGACTGCTGCTTTGTGACGAGTCACCAGGTGACTTTACAATGTAGGTGCATTGTGACTCTCATGTGACTGTCATTTTTAGACTCAATTTCAAAATCATCATGTACGTTGCATTATGATAAGTCACCAAATAATATCACATTATAGTCACATGGTGACTTTTCACAAACGATCACAATGGTGACTTCACAGTAGCCTCTCTGTCACCTGAAAGTCATCATGTGACATTATTTCTAACTTATAATGCAGCGTTCAATGATTTTGAAATTGAGTCTGCAGATGACAGTCACATGATAGTCACAATGTAACTACATTGTAAAGTCACATGGTGACTCGTCACAAAGCACCAGTCACAGTGACGTCTCAGTGGAGTCAGATATAGTGATCATTTGAGACTCATAATGAGATATATGGAATTTCCTATTTTTTTGCTTCACCGCAGTGACTGTGACACTTGTGACCATGTGTGACATGAATGAGATGTTATATGGACCAGCTGTGCTGTAGAGATAGTAATTATTCGAATTATATTACTTCTTTGAGTATTCGTAAAGTTAAAAATTAGCATTTTGTGACTGGTCCTTAATTTTGGACATCAGTGACTATGTTGTTGGCCACCATTATTTTATAAAAGTTTGCTTCGCCTTTTACAATTAATGAGATATCTCCCATAAAATAAGTCACATTTTTCCGTTCTAAAATACTGGTAATCAAAAATCAAGGTGTGTGACTTACACGACAAATGCATGGGGAAATGCCCTTAAGTCAATGTATATATATATATATATATATGACGTTGGTCATGCGATAACTCTCGTATTTATTAACCGATTTGGATGAGATTTATTGTGTGCATAGTATATACAAATGTCTCAACCGAGTTTGTTGGCCAACTTTATTCGCCATCTCGTTACAAAATGGCGGCCATTTAAATATTTAAAACTAAAGTAAATACACAAAAATTTTTAAAATTAAAATTTATTTTATATTTAAGTGTTGGCCCTTGGTACAAGGATTCCAGGGTAGTTTTTGTTTCGTCTTTAACTTGAAAAATGGTTGAGATATAGCAGTTTAATATTCTAGGGTGGTTGACATTTTGAAACATGACAACAATTAAAGAAAATCGGGTATTAATTTATGAGTGTTAGTGAACGTTAGCTTCAATTCTCGCCAAGCTTGGCGACACATGGCGAAACATCACCAAATTTGGCGATCAAAACTAAGCAACCATAATGATGCCAACTTTCTAATTTGGCACAATTCTCATTCAAATTCAGTATTGCGGAATAGCCTGTTATCGGGTTCGTCGTATTTTAGATTCTTAAAATTTGAATAAAATTTGCAAAATTTTAAAACCAAGAAATAAGGAATTTTTATTAAATCATCTAATCGAGTGCCTCTAATTTTATCTTCTTGAGTATCTTTTTGAGTAAAATAAGCTATATTAAAAACAAAAAGTCCTTCCGGCCAGTGCCGGGAGGAAGAGGTAGCTTTCATATTCCTTATTTTAAAAAAGCCAACTCATATTATTCAAACACACGAAGCTCAATTAAGTGGAAACCGAATGTAGGAGATTCAATACTAATTTTTATCAATACTAAATCATTATGAATGAGAATTTCGCGAAATTAGTCAGCTTTATCCAAGCTGCTTTTATTTAAAGTAACTTATATTTGGCTGCCAAATTCGGCGATTTCTTAAAGTGCCTGCCATTTTAAGACAACATGGTGGACGAGGCTAACCAGTGAACTTGGTCGAGACCTTAGTAATTGCTGTGCACATGCTCACTCACACCGGAATCGGTTGATATATACGAGTGCTGTCGCAGGCAAAAAATCAGATTTTTCAAAATGTCACCCACGTTAGAAATTGAAACTGCTATATCTGAGCCATTTTTTAAGATAAAGGCAAACAAAAAATGCTCCTGAATCCTTATATCAAGGTCAAATACTTAAGAAAGAAACCTTTTTCAATTTCTAATTTTTTTGCACCTCACTTTAAATATATATATTTTTTAATTTAATGGCAGCCATTTTGAAACAAGATGGCTGATGAAGCTGGCCAGCGAACTTGGTCGAGATATTGATGTATACTATCCACATGCCTTCTTCCATCGAAATAGGCGAATACGTGTGGTATCACGAGACAAATACAAGATCGTTTCAAAGTGTTAGCCATGATAGAAATCCAAAGTGCTATAATTCAACCACTTTTTAAGATATAAACAAAAGAACAAATTTTCAGAAACAAAAACTGCTCCAGAATCTTTGTATCAAGGCCAAACAAATAAAACAAATCCTTTTCATTTTCCAATTTTTTTAATACCTCATTTTTTAAATTTTAAATTACATTTTTTTTTTTAAATGGCAACCCTTTTGAAACAAGATAGCGAATGAAGCTGGCCAACGAACTCAGTCGAGACATTGGTATGTACTATGTACAGACCAAGTTACATTCAAATCGGTTCATAAATACACCTGTGCGCGTGACAAAAATCAGGTCGTTTTAAAATGTCAGCCACAATAGAAATTCAAAATGTTATAACTCAGCCATTTTTTAGATATAGACGAAACAAAACCTGTTCCGGAATCTTTGTATTAAGGTCAAACACATACGAAAAAACTCTTTTTCAATTGCCAATTTTTTGGTATCTCATTTTAAGTTTAATTTTTTTTAAATTTTTTAAATGGCCGCCATTTTGAAACAAGATGGCGGATGAAGCTGGCCAACGAACTAGGTTGAGTTATTTGTATGTACTATCTACACACCAAGGTACATACAAATCGGTTCAAAAATACGTCTGTTATCACGTGGCAAAAATCAGGGCGTTTATTTCAGCCACACTAGAAATTCAAAATGCTGTAACTCAGCCATTTTTTTAGACATAGCAGAAACAAAAACTGCTCCCGAATCTTTTTATCGAGGTCAAAAACATAAGAGAAAAATATTTTTTTCAATTTTCAATTTTTTGGTACCACATTTCAAATTTAAATTTTTCTTAAAATTTTAAATGGCCGCCATTTTTAAACAAAATGGCGGATGAAGCTTGCCAACGAACTCGGTCGAGACATTGGTCTGTACTATGTATAAACGAAGTTACATACAAATCGGTTCATAAATACGCCTTTTATCGCGTGACAAAATTCAGGACGTTTCAAAATGTCTGCTTCGTTAGAAATTCAAAATGCTATAACTCAGCCATTTTTTAAGATATAGACGAAACAAAAACTGCTACGGAGTCTTTGTATAACGGTCAAATACATAAGAAAAAAAATATTTTTCCATTTTCAATTGTTTGGTACCACATTTCAAATTTTAAATTTTTTTAAAATTTTTAAATGGCCGCCATTTTGAAACAAAATGGCGGATGAAGCTGACCAACGAACTCGGTCGAGACATTGGTATGTACTATGTGAGGCGCCTGATTAATGTCCCCATGATTTGTGCCCCCATACGTCATTTTGACGTCACAAGAAATGGGGATATAAATACAGTGCTGGATCATTTCACTTTTCACGAAATCCTGATTAATGTCCCCATGATATATGCCCCCATATCTGAAAGGGACACAAATCCAATGCTAGAGAAATTTCTTTCGTTGAGAGCCTGATTAACGTCCCCATGATTTAAGTCCCCATACGTCATTATTTTGACGTCACAAAAAATGGGGGCACAAATCCAGTGCTCGAGCATTTCACTTTTGACGAAATCCTGATTAACATCCCCATGATATATGCCCCCATATCAGAAGGGGGCACAAATCCAGTAATGGAGAGTTTTCCTTTCATTGAGAGCCTGATTAATGTCCCCATGATTTATGCCCACATACGTCATTTTGACGTCACAAAAAATGGGGGCACTAATCCAGTGCTGGAGTATTTTACTTTCGACGAAATCCTGATTAACATCCCCATGATATATATCCCCATACGTCATTTTGATGACGTCAGAGTAGATGGGGACTTAAATCAGGGGGCATAAATCCAGTGCTAGAGCATTTTATTTCCTAAAGAATTCCTGATTTACGACCCCATGATATATGTCCCCATACGTCATTTTTACGTCAGAACAAGGGGGATTCAGAGCTCGTGCAGGATTGGCCACTAGAGTTCTGCACGGGCAGGAATTTCCAGCCTGATCTCGGCCCAGTGTAAAAATTAAAAGTTCGGCCCAGGACAGGCGCGACTCGTGACAAAATTAATTAAATCAAGTCCGATCCGGCCCATTCAATTTCTACAGAAAATCCAATTTTACAAAACACACAATTAACGATTCTTTTAACCCCTTAACAGTCGCATTAAAATACGGTTTAAAAATTGAAATTGCTTAATGGCACCACTTTTTTGAAAAAGAAATGTTCATGTTATTTAATGACAGGTAAAATGATACCATAATAAAGCCAGTTACACTATTTTACAAAACTGTTGGGAATCAATCAATATGAATAAAAAACACAGCCCATGAACATCACGGCAGCGGGGATTAAAGGGTTAAAGAATACTAGATATATATTTTGGGTGGAATTTTACGTGTACTAGAGGGCTCAGCCCCTGCGAGCTGTGCTCGCCAACCCCCGTTCAGACTTTGAAGCTTTTAAAAACATGGTAATGTGCTCTATTTTACAAATATTAGCAGGTTACGGAAAATTGAATGATATTATTACGAATGGTGATTATCTTCTGCAATCGGATTGCCACGCTTTTCCGTTTGAATAGTGTATTTTTCTTTTACCATGATCTCATCCATCGCTATCACGACAGCTGGCGGCTATTTTTGGGATTGATAATTAAGATCAATTACACATTTTAAAATCAGCTTGCACAAAAGGGTAAGGTTGAAAATTCTGATGTCTCCAGCACTTTTATAATGATGCTATAGAGTATAGACAATGTTCATCCTTTGATATCGAGATTAAAAAACACCGCGTCTTCTTAGGAAGAACTACAGTATTGAAAACTTTTTTTTTTATAAATTTTACGCTTATATTTTACTTTTTGATTTAGTTTCCGATATTTTCAGGAACAGGTATAGCTTATGCATAAAATCTTTTTTATATTTTATTGAACCATCATACATATTTTCATGTTATTTTTAAAAATTTAAATTGTTTATTTGGTACTTTTTCACTATAGAGGCCTTGGCGAAATAGAGAAATGGTGGCAAACTGGCCACCCTGGTGTTTCCGCGTCAACGTGTCATTTGCGCCCATAGATTACTATACAATATATTATAGTTACAGTGACCTGTACCTACCCTTAAAGTTTGTACCACGAATTCATGATCACCCTATATATATAAATAAATTCATTTATAAACAAGTATAAAAGTTCATTATTTTTTTTTAATAGCTGTTTATATCATTTGGCAACAAATCTCATTTTCTGAGCCCGAATTACGCCAAGCTTTTTAAAAATGGTCAAGGCACCCCATAATGGAAAAGTACTGTTTATTTTTATTAATAAGTATGTACGAGTTTACAATATACATGCATTTAACATCTGAATTTGAAACTTTTAAAAGACTAAATAAAATAAATAAATAAGACAGACTTGATTGCAGTTAAAAAGTAAAATTTATAAAAAGTTAAAAATACTGAAAACGTATGAAGTACAATTAGTAAACGTTTCGCCAAACAACTCGCAATGCCTCAAAGGCATATATATGATTTTCTGATATGTATTTATCGAATAAGAATTCGTACAAAATAAATCGAAAATATTTTGGGCATAAATTTAAATGTTTCTAGGCTGCATCAAGGAATAAAATATAAAAAGAAATTTGCTAGCAACTTTTTTTTTTTTTTTTTTTTTTTTTTTTTTTTTTTTTTTTTAACACTAAGTGATTCCCAGTGTGACGTCACATGTCCATAAGAAAATCGTTTTAAATGAATAGTTTTGAAATATGACGTAATTGTTGCCATTAATTGCATTTCATATGTACATTATTATAAAGTTTTTTTTTCTCTTTTAAAATTCACGTTTAAAAAATACTTTCAATTTAAAAATGTTTTGGAATATCATTATTTGAGCTTTTTATATATGATCAAATTTTAATCATGAAAAGTTTTTCAAGCGTAATAATTTAATTATTTTAAGCATTTTACATATGACGATATTTATCCTTTCGGCATTTTACATATGACGTAATTTTTCCCATTAAGTGCGTTTCTCGCAAAATAATTAAAATATTTTCAAAGTTTCTTATTTTTTTCATGATTCACGTGTAAATACAACTTTTTAACGCAATTTTCCCTATTTCCTATTTTTAACACGTGGTCATTTAATTATTATTTTCATTTCTATTTTTAGTAGTCGCATATTAATTAATTTTTATTTGAGAGAAATGTATACTTGTTTCTGCTGTTTTGTCAATTGGCATCAGGATAAAACAAGTCGGTAAGTGTGATCACAGATCGCACACAGGGTTTCGTTTAATATTCCTTTCAAAACACTTTTTTTCAAAACGCCCGGTACATTTATCGCCATTTAACTCCTTCTAAATTATGGTAAACCTTCCCTAAACTATCTTAAAAGTTTCAAACAGATCGCCTCATTATATTTCCTAATTTTGTTCGTGCCCCTCCCCATCCCCGAAATGTGACGCGTCATTATTTTTTATAATTTTTATTATGTTTTATAAACTATCTTAAAATTTAAAACAGATCGCGTTGTTAGGTTTCCCAATTTTAACAAAATCGCGTTCTGTTAGTTCCACATTCCACCACCAGGGAGCGCACTCTATTCTTAACAAAACTGTATCTGAACGAAACTCCGTTAAATAACCTATCAGTAGATATAATTACTCGAGGGGTGGCGGTCTTAAGCAAGAATCTGAGATACTTACTGAAATTACTATTCGAAAATAATGATTACTAAACTTTTGACATTTTTATATTAAATAGGTAGCATTTATCTCAAAACTCTGTCAATAAACCGTCATAAAATGTTAAAAAAGTTAAGTTAAGAAAAAAATTAGCGTCCTTCCACCCCCCCCACCCCCCTCTTTACGAAATTTCTCGCGCCGTTCTTTTAAAAACTTTTAATTATGTGTTATAAACTATCTTAAAGTTTGAACAGATCGCCTTGTTGGATTTCCTAATTTTAACAAAATCGCGTTCTGTTAGTTCCACATTCCAACACCAGGGAGCACACTCTATTCTTAACAAAACTGTATCTGAACGAAACTCCGTTAAACAACCTATCAGTAGATATAATTACTCGAGGGGTGGCGGTCTTAAGCAAGAATTTGAGATACTTACTGAAATTACTATTCGAAAATAGCGCTAACTAAACTTTTGACATTTTTATTTTAAATAAGTAGCATTTATCTCAGGACTCGTCAATAAACCGTCATAAAATGGTAAAAAAGTTAAGTTAAAAAAAACATTTACATCCCCCCCCCACCCTCCCCACTCCACGAAATTTCTCCCGCCATTCTTTTAAAAACTTTTTATTATGTGTTATAAACTATCTTAAAGTTTGAACAGATCGCCTTGTTGGATTTCCCAAGTTAAATAAAATTGTGGTCTGTCAGTTCCACATTCCACCACCAGGGAGCGCACTCTATTCTTAACAAAAGTGTATCTGAACGAAACTCGTCTGTACAACTTATCCGTAGATACATTTGTCGAGGGAGGGGCGGTCTTAAACATCAATTTCAAATATTTGCTGAAATTACTATTCTAAAATAGTGGTATCAATACTTATGACATTTTTAGTATTAAATAAGTAATATTTATCTCATCCCGCCCTCAAAAAAACACACGCAAAACGGTAGAGAATGCTACAGTTTAAAAATGTCTTAAGCAAGAATTTAAGATATTTTCTGAAATTACTATTCGAAAATAGAGGTATCAACACTTATGAAATTTTTATATTGAATAAGTCACATTTATGCTGTATTTTTAAAAATGTGACACCGTTCTGAACGATGCTACTATAAAAAATCATGTGACTGCCTTTAAAAATAAGCATATTTAGTAGAAATAAACCAATTAGTGAAACAATAAATAATATCTTGTAATCCTTTGAAGAAAATTCGCGTTTTTTCAACTGCCATTTGCCGAAAACCGTATTTTTTTCCGCGATCATTTGACGAAATATGCATTTTATTTCGCAATCCTTAGAATAAATTCGCATTTTTTCAATGACCTTTTTAAGAAATTTGCGTTTTTTCCGTGACAATTTTACGAAATTCGCGTTTTTTTTTCTACTATCCTTTGAAGAAACTCCTATATTTTTTTCATTTATTTGACGAAATTGGCGTTATTTATTCGATCATTTGACGAAATTTGTATTATTTCCGCGATCTTTTGACGAAATTTCAATTTTTTCAATGGCCCTTTGACGAAATACGTGTTTTTCCTCGGTAATTTTATGAAATTCGCGCTTTTTCCGCTATCCTTTGGCAAAATTAGCGATTTTTTATGCGAACAACGACGAAGTCGATTTTTATTGCGACCATTTGTCAAATTTCGCAATATTTTTCAGTGATTTTTTTATATTTTTCAGAATTTTCGGACAGATGACCGATTTTTTAAAATTTTCGGAACAGAATGCGTTAAATTTTCTGGAATTCGAAACAGAATCACGCTTGATTAAAATTGCGTCATTTAGGAAATGCTTGAAGCATTTTTAAATATGAAATTCTTATGCATTATTATTTTCTTTAACAAATTTTTTTGTGTGTGTGCAAAAAAGTTACATATTTTATTTCAAAACGCGCTATATGTACGTAGAAGGAGCTTGCAACTTGTCGGTTATAATTTATAGTGCTGTTAAATAAAAAGAGAAAATTCTTATATTGAATGTCACCAATCCAGCCACCCCACTTCTCCACCGGTCTTAAAGAAACAGAAGTCTATGAAATAGGGTGTGGGAGGCTATTATCTAGGTCTAAAAAATTAAGAAGGGCGTGGTGGGCATGTACTTCTAAATAAATTAGCAAAATTTTTTCCGATATACACGAAATTTCTACTTAAATTCGACCAGAACCCGGCAAAAATTAATTTCGTCGATCCGAAACCAAAATATTAAACCTCAGTGGCGTAGTAGTCAGCACGTCTGATTACCACCCAGCAGATCCAGAGTTTGGTTCCAAGCTAAGCAAGATTTATTCAACCTTCCATCTCTTCGGGGTTAATAAAATGTGCACGAAGCTTGCAAACACTGAGGGTCCCGCGTTAGGCTGACAACCTGATCGGGGCTCTTTCTGTATATCACCTCGGGGTCCACGGTGAAGAAAACAAGTTTAGTACAGGCTTTGATCCTTAATGAATCATAAAGCAACTGGTTTAGTTTAAGTTAGAAACCAAAATATTTGAACTCGATGTGAAAAAATTAAGCCATATTTTAATACAATTATGGAAAAGTAATATACAATGATATCATTAATATGAGTTTTATCTTTTTTGTATAAAATTAAATACATTATAAACCCATTAATATCCATACACAGTTTATTATTATTATTATTATTATTATTATTATTATTATTATTATTATTATTAACTATTTAGGACATTTTTGAAAAATCAGGTTGACCCGGATTCCACACAGAAAGAGTCAAAACGTAACTTGAAACATTTAAAGTGAACGCAACACCCAACGAAAACAATTAATGGCGGACGGGTTGGGTACAATCGGGTTACTTGACCTGCTGCAGTACTCTAAATTCTACACTCGACTGAGCTTGTCCCGAAGCTTGGCTCGGAGAAATTTTCTTTCATTAAACTTGGCCGGCCATAATTTTTAATTTGATGACTCGAGCCGGGCTCGGCAGTATTGATATTTTCTGAAGATTTGAACAAAGCTGAACTTCATTTATCGAAGAACGTCCCAGGCTTTAAATTTTTTCTCGAAATTCGTCCCGAACAGAGCCTGTATTTCATTCTTTCCGAGCCGTATCAATTGAGATTTTTTTTCTCTTACTAGTAATACCATGGGAACTTTTATTCTTAATTAGCGTAAAAAGGGAATGATAAAGAAACATTTCTTTGTTGGATTTAATTATTTATATTTTTGCTTTTTTTAAATAGTTTAACGTGTTGGTTAATCACGTGAAAGACACTTTACCAAAATACTGTGAATGACTGATTTTTATTTTTAAATATTACATGTATTCAAATCTTATTTTGGAGCCTGAGTAAAATCTTGGGCATTTAGATGGATGTTTAAACATACAAATAGCCTTAAATAATAAAACACGTTTTGTCATTTCAATTAACAAAATTTTTCATATTTCGTTTTCAATTTATTTACTGTTGGTAGTAAGTAAAAAAGAAAGAAAAACAATGCGCCAAATTCAAATTATAAAACACTGAATACTGAACATAGTAACTGTAACAAAACTTCACACTTTATTAAGGTGATAGACGGTGTCTAAGTAAAAAATTTTGAAAATGTATAACGCATTTATGAATCCTTTTTCAGCAATTACCATCTATAGTCAGAAAATATCTGACTTCTTTTGTGCAGCAAGAATATGATATATATGGGGCATTCTCACAATCTTTTGACTTTTAAGTCCCTGAATAATAATTTTTATTTTAGTACATATTCTTGTGTTTTCTTTCATATCATATACTAGGGGAACATCCCACTACATGATTGCATAATAATATTAACGAGATAAATAAGTTTTGGACGATGTTGGGGGTCCAAATACCAGGAAAATTCCTGTACCGTCCCGTGTCCCCGATGTTGATTTTTAAGTTTGGAACTGTCTGTATAAAATTGTTTCAATAAAAGTAATTCGATGCAATTTTTTTCCGAAACTGGGACAATTGTTTTATATAAATTTGTAGCAAAAAATTAAACTGCACACATTTTTAGGGTTGTTATTATTTTTTAAACTCTGTCCCTGGGTTTTAGATTCCTTACCGTCCCTCTTCTAAAATTATACAGAAAATCACTTCAGATGCAGCCACATAATTTCTTTTAAGTTTTTTCTGATGCAGAAGTATGCTAGGGAAAGAATGTCTAAGATTCTTTGACAGGAAATTTACTGCAGAATTTAAATCAGCATTTAAATATCAATTTCAAGCATCGTGGCTTTATTGGTAGTCTTACCGTCGTCCCCAAGGTTTATTTCTGCACTTTTCGAGGTAAATTATTATTATTATTTTTAATCCAATGTAAATAACTGTTTCTAAAAATCACTGAACATTGTGACTACTTAGTCTTAACATGATTTGTCTAAAAATAGTCGTAATTTTCCTTACCGTCCCATCCTTACCATCCCTTTTTTTTTTTCATTACCGTTCCTTTTTTCCTATACCATCCCCTTTTCTTTCCGACAATGTTATACCAAAAGTTTGTACTAAAAATACTACATTGTTGTTATTTCTTATTTGAATGTTTTGTGGGTACTATGCAAATTCATTATAAGTAAAAATTTAGAAGAAAATAGAAAGAGTGGTAAAATGGTAAGGAAAATTAAACTCGCAAGTTTAACTTAAACCACAGTTAAATAACAAAAATTTCGCTGCTGATCATTTTTTCTTTATTTTGAATCATTACGGCATTTGTCTATCAGATTCAAATGTTATTTTAGTAAGTTTAATTTCACCAGATTTTTATTCTCGAAAGTCAAAAGATTGTGAGAATGCCCCATATCTATCTTCTATCTATCTATTTGTATGTATATATATATATATATTTATATATACATACAGATTACAGGGCTTAATTTATAACAAAAAAAGCACCTGATCTCTAATTTTCTGTACTAATAAAAACTTTCGTTGCAACAATCTCCCCTCTCCTTGTACCTGTATTTTTTAATTTCAAATAGTATGCAAAATTTAAAGCAATTTCTTACTCGGAAAAAAAATGTATATATGCACTCGTACATATAAAATATATTTTGACTATATCTAATATTTCTTTACATGAAACATAATCTAATAAATAAAGATAAAAAAAATAAATAAATGAGGGAGTGGGAAATTTTCAAAAATCCCATTACTTTATATTCACACAACACTCAGGGCTTCTGTTAGCATTATTTACAAACTATGGTGGGTTTAAAATTCCGATTAACATTTAAATATTGGTTAAAAATTAAGAAATACTGGAGCTGTTCCTATGAGCTTCAATGCAAATTAAACACCGCGAGTAACTAAAAAGTTGATCTTTAAAAATATTTTACAAACATGACCAAAAAGTAGTGAGTAAACAATACACAACCACAAGTAAAAACGGCGGATACAGTTGCGAATAATTCCGGCATTCCTCGTCGCCATTTGAAAACAACTGAGACAGAAAACCATTGAGTGTAGATTTGCGAGCACTAGATAGAAGCATGCTTCTATGTGTGCGACACGCTACATCAAATATGTAAGGCCTTTGGAAGAAAGACTCAACGGATTGTAAATCGGAGGAACAGGAAAATGTAATTTAGGCTTCCGCATTTTGGAAACGCTGTTTCGCAGGGCTCCAAAGCGCAATATCTATGAGCTGAGGTGAATTCCTACCAACATTTAAATATCACTAAAAGCTAAGAAGTACCAGAGCTGTTCTTCGGTAAGCTCCGGCGAAAATTAAACACTGTACATATATATATATATATATATATATATATATATATATATATATATATATATATATATATTACACAGTATGTAAACATTTATTTCAGCTTGGAAACGATTTTTCAAAGGGTTTTTCACAGTTGAAAAATCCCCTTAATCAGCTTCCACCAAAATCCGAAAATGTACTTGAATTATTTTGTGCAGCCTTGCATAATGTTTATAAAATGTAGACACACCAAATGACATGGAAAAAAAATGGATAAATTTTAAAAAGCATGCCACAATTGAAAACGCAATATCAGCACTTATTGCTCATAGACACTACTGTAACTGAATACATTTGTTCGTCACCGTATAAAAAAAAAAAAAAAAAAAAAAAAAAAAAAAGAAGAAGAAGAAGATAAATGCTATGCACACCACACCATATTCTACAGTAAGCAATGTGTAGTGCGCATCTGTCGTGTATGTCAGTTTCATTACGTTTGAAATAGTATAGCGTAATTAAAATACACTGCAAACGAATTTTACCTATAGACCATAATGTAATGGAGTTCTTTTCTGCAGCCCTGTACATGATCTATATAGTTTATACAGAAAAAGTAATATTTAAAAAAAAGTGCTAAATGTAAGAAAACATACTGCAATTGAAAACTCATTTTCAGCAATTATTCCTCATAGACAGTACTGTAACCTAATTATTTTGTGAGGTTCCAAAAATGAACGATATTCCATTCTTGTGTGTACCTGTAAATGAATGACAAATACTATGCGCACCATATTTTATAGTAGACATTTTGTAATGTACTTCCTTGTTATATATCAATTTCAGTATGTTAAAAATATTATAACATCGCTAAAATGCACTAAAACGATTATTTCCCATAGACCGTGATGTAGTGGAATTATATTGAGCGTCTCTGTAAACGAAATATAAATGACACACACTTCATTTCCAACACCGAACATGCCATGGTAAACCTCAATATGTATATACTTTCTATGGGAGTATGAGAATGTATTCCTAAATACTTTTCTAGGATGTCAGCGATTTTTATCAGTTCATTTAAATTAGCGATTAAATCATGATTTTAATCAACTGATTTTCTTTTAAATCATTGATTAAAATAATAAATTTTCTAAATGTCTAAAATGACATAAAAAGGAATTAAAATCTAAGATGAATATAATTTGGAAAGTTTCTACAGGTATTTTGACTTAGTAATAAACAACAACAAAAAAAAAGGCTTTAAATATTTGCTTCTAAGCTTAATTTCTGAGTATTATACAAAAATAAGTACGATAAGTTTCTAAAAAGGATAGTTTTATATGACATAAAAAAACATTTCATTTAAAATATTTAAATATATAATTTGCAATGTCATAATTTTCTTTAAGTAATCAAATAGTTCATTCGTTTATATAAAATAAGCATAGCAGTATAATAAATTTCTGCAAGTAAAAGAATAAAATAGCTAGAATCTTTTTTTTTTCTTATTCTACATTTGCAATAATAAATTTACAGCAAATATTGGAGCAAAAGAAGAATGAAAGAATGACATCTGCTCAACAGTTATTGTAAAAGAATGTATAAGAGAAAAAGAACTAATTGTATACAAAAGTTAAGCACAACAAGAGCTTCTTCAGTATAGGTTGACTTTTTTTTGTTCTTTTTTTTTCTTTTTTACTTTGTAACTCATATACGGCAAAAAAAAAAAAAAAAAAAAAAAAAAAAAAATAGGTATTGAAAAGGTAGCAAAACTTTTTTCTTAAAAATAAACCATTGAAAGCTAATATTTCCCGCTGGGATGTAATATTGCTATTATTTAATATTTTGAGGATTTCGGATATTCTTATACTTACTCTGTGTAAGAATAGATTTAACTCATTTTCATATTTTTTTTGGTTAGCATACACATACATTTGTGTAAGTTTAGATTTAGATGATTAACAGTAATTTTTTCAAGTACAAATGTAAAACGAGTTGCATACAATATTATTTGTTATTTTATTATTTATATATAATTATTATATATAATTTTATTATTTGTGCTACTAATGAAATTACTTATTTGCAGGTTTTATTAATTTTCTAATTTACTTACTTTTTCCTCTAGGACACTTTTTAAGGGCCCCTTTTGAAATTAGCAAAATGGGCCCTGCCCCTTTTAAAATTGGGAAAATGCACCCTGCCTTTTTAAGAAATAGTGAAATTCACCTGTAGTTGTAGCCAGAGATTTCTTGTAAAAAAAACTTTCCCATTCCACAGTATTTCTAAATCCGTGTGCCCAAGACATTGCAAAAATAATAGGACTTTATTTCTTTAAAAAAAAAAAAAAAAAACAGGATGTTATTAAAGCATGTTGTTATTTAATTGTATTTTTCAATTTGTAATTAATAAAATTATTAAAAATTAATGACACATTATTTATCATACTAAAAAATTAGACACTTTTTTTTCCTTATATCATTACTAAACACATTACTACTAATATATTTCCTCATGGAATAGTGCTGTTTTATGAACTAGCATCCTGCTTCGTTTTTTTCTAGAATGAATACTAAATTATTAATTATCATTTTAGTAATTAAAGCATAAAAATGTATATTACGTTCCTAATTAGAGAGTTAATTGTTTAATAATTATTAATTTTAAGTAGTGTTAGCAATTAAATATTAAATTCAGTTATTAATAATTTTAATATATAAAAATATCACTGGTATTTAATATGGTTTTACATAATTATTGCAAAATATTAATGTATATAATGTTATTGTATGCTATTAACTAATGAAACTACTAATTTGCAGTTTTTATAATTTCTGTACCTAATTACTAAATAATATTTATAATTTTATTCAAGGCGGGTGAGACGGGGGGGGGGGCGACACAGAGGGCAACTTCCCAGGAGCCCGGGACCAAAGGGGCTCGGTTTCCGATGAAAAAGTACAGGAATTTTATACTATTCCAAATCTTATCTTGCTCATACTTTTTTCCTTTGCAATCTGAAATACATTTCTTAGAAGCGTAGTTTAGAAGATTTCCAACAAAAATCACAGGAAACCTCCCCACTGAGAGAACTAAAAGCTGTAAAATAGTTGACCACGTTACTACTCACGTTACCATAGTACAAATAGCCCGCAACTTCCTGCCTTCCTGAAAAATGACCAGATCATAGGGAGCTATGCCTACGCCTTGAGGCAATGTCGCAAAAGTATTGTTTCCTCTTACCTCTCTTGCTCCGCGGGTATTCAGGTATTATCAGGTAATAAGCTTTCAGTGAATGTCTAATTGGGATTTTTTTTTTTTTTTTCTAAATTGCTGGTACATAATACTTGTTATATTTATGCTTATTCTGTACAAACTTTTGTTTCTGTTTTTTATTTATTATTATTATTATCCTTACGTTCTTATTAACTATATCTGTTGCAAAGTATAGATACAAGCATAACAGAAAAGAAAACAAGAATAAAAGAACTGAAATTTTTGATTTTACAAAAGTTATGAGTACATACATATAAAGAAAATTACCTAAGAAATAAGTAAAAATAAAGATTTCGAATGTACACAAAATAATTATTTTCATTACCATATTAAAGTCAGTATGATGTAGTCATCAAGACTTGATTAAAAAAATTAGAGGCCCAAAGTATAGACATTCTTGGGGCCCTCTGTGTTACTCACTTATGACGTCTTATATGAAAAACCAAAAGATCATTTTGGCTAGAATATTATTATGCCAGTAACAGGGACATGATCAGAGGCGATAGGGCGGAGAGTTGTATCGGTGCCCTAAGCTGAAAAAGGCCCCGTGAGGAACCGTTTAAGTATATGTATATAGTAAATACAGTAGATACAGAGGGCCCACCTGACCTCTGTTCGGGGCCTCCAATTTCTGCTTGTATTCCTGGTGAGTGAGGTTAAACTTAACCCATATTATGAGAGGAAAGAAAAACTCGAAAAACAGAAATACTTTAGTATATTTTTATTATCCTTTAAAATATCAAACTTACGTATAACTTCATTATACATGAGATTCCCCATATACACAAAATTAAAAATGATATTCAAAATCAGCTGCCTTCTCCCAAAATCTCTTGATCATATTCCTATACCTACTGAACCTGATGGAAAATAAAATCGTCATACTCATGTTTGCTGCTTGCACAAAAATTGAAGCGTGGTATTAAAGTTGCTTCCCAATTTTCCCTAAACTCACTTGAAGACAGTTTTTATTTTCTGATCTAAATTTACGATCGTGAAAAAACGACTTGGGCCCATAATCATGATAACTCGGGCCCATACACAGCTCTATTCTTCACTTTCTATCAAAAATTATATTGATGCTGAGGTATAAATTTCATGCACAAAAAATGAATTTAGTGGAAAGGATATTTTTATTGTGAGAGCGCGGAGAAATACCCGATATGTCCAAGCAGCATAAGATAGGTTAACGATTCGATCCCCCTTCCTTAAAAATAGGTGGAAAAGGTCCCCCCTCCCCTCCGTTGTCTATAAAAAGTAAAGTTTGAGAAAACGGTTATTTTCCTGCAGTTTTTTTCTGCTTAATTCAGAGTCAAAAGTTTTATGCAATAGACTTAAAACTTCTTTTCAGAATGAGAAATAAAGACACATTGATTTCCTGTGATGAAATGATACATCGTTCAAAGTACTTTTCCCAGATTCAAGCCACTTGCTTGTCTTTCGATTGGCGAACTGGTTACTGAACAAGAGCTTACTTGGTTCGAACCCAATCAGGTATGGATGTGTGTAGTGGGTCAGATTCCATTTTAATCTGAACTCCCGGTCTGTTTAGCTCATGTGTGCAAGAGATGACCATAGCATCTCTTCAATCGCAGATTCTTTGAAAATTACTTTCATAATTATACTTAAAACTGCATAATTTGAAAGAATTTTTCATTAAAATCTTTAATTTTCACAATTATGTGCAAATCCTTTTCGTTTTGTTACTTGGATTGAATAAATCTCTGATAAAATCACGCGCATAACAAGAGGCTTGTGCAAAGGACATTTTTTTCCACGAAATTGTCCAAGGAAAGACTAATTATGCTAATTATCACAAAATGAAAAATCTCAGCCTCAGGTTCATTTGAATCTGTCTATGTGTATCCTTATCCAAATTTGTAGACCTCTACGTGCGATAGATTTTCCTAACCGTCGTCAACAAACAAACAAACACGCAGAAGACACACGGACAAGAAACCCTTCTTTTTTATTAATATAGATATTTTAATATAACAAAAATTGTAAGTACTTTTACTTAATGTGTGTCTATTATATTTCATAAATAATAATACAGTGTTATCATCAGTTAGAATATCATAACAAGCATTTTAGACTATTAACCCATTCGCAACAAGCGTCGTTTAAAGAACTTTTAATCTCTTATCACCAGGGTTCTCGCTGCCACTCGCCATTGCACCAAATCGCAACAAAATGCTTCATTTGGCGAGTAAAGGAACGATTACATTCGCCTGATTGCGAATGTTTAATGATTACTCATTTTTTTTGTGAGTGTGTGTCAGTACAGGCGACAGATTATTAGCGTTACTGAACGATTGTTGCCGATTATCATGTTCAATGGCATCGAATCATTAGTACAGTTTTCATTCTGCCTTTGAAGTATGGTCTTCAATGAAAAGCCATAGAATTCTGGAAAAAATATATTTTTTAAATGCAATATATATTTTATTGTTTATATTTAAGATTTTTCAGGATTCATTATATGTAATATCTTAAAATCCTGAGTAAACTTCGGTCATAAAGTTTTGTTTCATAAGATTTTAATGAGTAAAATCGGGTTTGGGAATTTTTCCTTGATTGCGCAAGACATTAAAAAGAACTTTTTTTTTAATAGTTTATGTTGCCCATCGTTGAATTTAGATGAATAACTGATGTATAAGATGTTTCAAAAAAGTAGTTTATTTTAGAGTATATTGAAAGAAAGTTAGATTAAGAGATCAAAGATCGATTTTTCAGTTTTTCACGACGAATCTATTTTGCTAATATTTTTTTCATTTGGCTACAGTTTTTTATTTTTGATTAGCCAAATTGCTAACGTTCATTAAAAGTAAGAGAGATCCCTGCTTGGCACGAAACAAAAGCATGAGACGAACAGAGTTTTAAGGCTTTTAGTCATACTCAGCGTCCGAATTTCAGTCACTACTGTTAAACCTATGGGTGCATTCGTATATTTAACATATCTCCTGAGAAAAATAATAATTTTAACTTGCTATTTTGTGTATGCTTCTTAAAGGAAGTCTCTTTTTTTCTTAGTTCTCAAAATATTTCTAAAATATCTGCTTAATTCCATATTTTGTACGTTAAAATTTGATAAGCTGTGAGTAAAATTTCCTATAAAATTAAGTATATATTTTAGAAATATTTTTATAACGAAGAAAAAGAACATTCTGTAAGAAGTGAAAACAGAAAAAAAAGAAGTTAAAGTTATTAATTTCTCGAAGAGATATTTTAAATATACAAATTCATCTCTAAGCGTTTTCATCAAAATTTCTCATATCTTATTTAAAAAAAAAAAAAAAAAAAAAAAAACTTTTACGAACGTATATGTAACGTACTAACTACGGCCCAACGTATACTCTAATACTTAGCTACAGGATAGTGTGAAAGGGGGGAGGGCGAAATAGGTGGTTGCCCCGTGCGCGGAAATCGAGGGGGGCGTCAAATGTATACTACCAATCTCATTTTTCTTCTTTTTTAATGTATACTATAAATAATGAACACTTTCCAACATAGTTGAAAAGTGTTTATGACTTCGGTTTGTCTACCCGTCTGTCCGTCTGTCCACGCTCTAGCTCTCGTAAATATTCTCGGATCGCTCTTAAATTTTTGGATGTTAGTGACCTCTACCATAGCACGTTCCCTATTTCAAATGAAGTTTGTAGCATGTTTAGTTCATTTACAAGGACAGTAAAGTTTTCTGTTACATTACGGCCAATGGGAAAAAATCGCTTCAAATGATTTTTAATGGTGTTCCTCTCTTTCAAACATAGTAAAATTGATATTCATTTAAGAAGCCCACTAAAATATGTATTCTGTTGAATATACGATGCAAAGAATAGTTATTGTTCATTTACAGGGCCACACAAAAGAATTCCGTTCATAATGGTATAGGGGAAATAGTTTGCGGTGTATTTGAAAAGATTTCAGATACTATATTGTATCCGAATTACTGTATATTAGCAATGATTGCTCGAAATGCATTTTTAATTATGATATGCGCTTTTTTGGGGTTTCGTTTATCTGTCGAAACCCTATTCGTCTCGCTCCTCTGTCCGTCTGCCACAGAGCCCATTCTCAGAAACTATAAATGTTGGAGACTTGAAATTTTGCATACTTATAGCTGAACACCACACATCATACGAAAAATCGTAAAATTTTGAAAAAGTCGTACATATAACCCTTTGGGCTCCCACATGTGTATTCTAAACAATTCTTTCTAAGTGAGCCCCTAATTAGGTTGGAGGCGTGAAATTTTACATACTTATAGCGAAACACCTCATATCAAACGATAAATCATAAAATTTTGAAAAAGTCGTACATTTAACCCTTTGGGCTCCCACATGTGTATTTTAAACAATTCTTTCTAAGTGAGCCCCTATTTAGGTTGGAGGCGTGAGATTTTGCATACTTATAGCTGAACACCTCACATCAAATGACAAACCATAAAATTTTGAAAAAGCCGTACATTTAACCCTTTGAGCTCCCACATGTGTATATTAAACAATTCTTGCTAAGTGAGGCCCTATTTAGGTTGGAGGCGTGAACTTTTGCATACTTATAAACACCACATATCATACGACAAATCATAAAATTTTCAAAAAATCATACATTTAACCCTTTGGGCTCCCACATGCGTATTTTAAGCAATTCTTTCTAACTGAGCCCCTTATTAAATTGGAGATTTGAAATTTTGCATACTTATAGCAGAACACCTGAGGCCAGGCGACAAATCTTAAAATCTTGAAAAAGTCTTACGTTTAACGTTTAACCCTTTGAGCTACCACATATGTATTTTAAGCAATTCTTTCTAAGAGAGCCCCTAATTAAGTTGGATACATGAATTTTTCCATACGTATAGCTGAATACCTCAGACCACACGGCAAATCATAAAATTTTCAAAAAGTCTTATATTATTTACTCTACCGGGCTCTAACTTGTGTATTTTAAGCAATTTTTCTGACCTCCGCCCTTTTCACCCGGGGAGCACTTTTCCAACTTTTGCCGACACCCCTTTGACCATTCTTTCATATTATGCACCATAGCCTTACATATTTTAGTTCCACTTTTTACCGCCAGGTGCGCCTACTTATCTCGGGTGCTATCGGCCCAATCCCCTCGACTAATATATCTACAAATAGTATATAAAACGGAGTTTCGTTCTGATAGAGGTTAGTTTAGAACAGAGTGCGCTCCTGGTTGCGAAATGTGGAACTAAGAGATTTTTCAAAAGGATAAAGTGTTTTGAAAGGAATATTAAACGAAACACTCTGTGCGATCTGTGAACACACTTACCTACTTGTTCACTATATTTATGCATACTATAAAGTGCGTATAAATGTATAATTCATATACAGAGCTACAGAAATGAATTCGTAAAGGTTACTGAGTATGAGCATAAATTGCTTAATGGTGGGTTTTAAAGGAGTTATACATTTTTACGCTGAACTGAATTTAGTGTACTAAGAAATATTTGTAGAATATAGATAAAATAATATACAGGGCCACGCAAAGAGTTGGATACATGGCCGTCTATGGGCGATAATTTCTGGAAATGTAATTTCAATAGTTTTAAGCGTGTTTTA
This sequence comes from Maratus speciosus, assembly GCA_963932465.1. Taxonomy (NCBI): domain Eukaryota; kingdom Metazoa; phylum Arthropoda; class Arachnida; order Araneae; family Salticidae; genus Maratus; species Maratus speciosus. The sequence goes on along the minus strand of OZ010799.1, from coordinate 281,392,092 downwards.
GTTTGAATTAAATTTTAGCTAAATAGTGGCATGTAATAAAGGTACTAGGTAAACTACAGGGCTGTACAAAAGTATTCAAGTATGTTTCCATCTATTAGTATAAATTGCTGAAAGATGAATTTCAACCTGTTATGCATTTGCTTGCTAAACTAAATTTTCCCATTAGTATATGTATCAACATACAGATCGAATATTGTTCAAAAGAATTGGAATACATATTTGGCTATGGGCGATAACTACTGAAATCAGATTTTTAATGTTTATTTATTTATCTTATTTACCTTATTTTCCTAAGTAACGAAGTTTCGTTAAAGCTTTCAGGGAGTGTTGGAAAGTGTTTCATAATCTATGCTGTACGGATGATTTTTCTTACTTGTTATATATATGTAGATAGGTGTAGGGAATTTTTCCCCAATGAAAGTACATACTTTTTACATTTCAAAGTTATTGCATCGACCATTACCCCACATCCAAAAACAAATTACTGACTAAGTACAATTTTCTTGCCAACTGTTATACAGTATTGTTAGATGCATTTTTTCCACAACCATTTCGCAGATCCGCTTTTCCATAATATAACTGCAAATTTATTTATTTTTTTTTCTTATTTGAAATTTCTGAATTAAAAATTTTAAAGTTCCAAAATAAGCGCGAAATATGTATTCAACAGAATTTATTTCTGTTTGTGCACTTCGCCAGTTTTGTGCCATTTGTCACAGAGAGAAGTCGAAGATTGGGGTCGACAAATTTAAACTTTTGCCCAGGTGCACTTTTCTGTTCGCACAGTCTGCTGAACTAATAAACTTTATATTTTTAAATCGTATATATCATAGAAGAATAATATAATATAGATACTAAAATGTATGAAAAATACTACTACTTTCACATTTAATATGCATAATTATTTTTTATTTTGGAAGATATATCCTTTACAATATTTTAAATATTTATGGTTTTCGTTCACGGTTACTTTCACTAAATCTATACATTCCCCGACAGTTATTATAAACTTTGTAATAAATAAAGTTAATAACCACTTCCTTCTCACGATTAACCCTTTCAGGGGTAAAGTACTTTTCTTCTTAAAATTTTGAAATGACAGGTTTACGGCAGGATTTAGAAACAATTTTATTTGAAAATAAGTAAAAGCTTTTCTTCAAATACAGTATAAATGCAAAATTTTATTTCAAAATTCTGTGTGTCAATGTGGCATTTCGGAATTAAAATTAAGTGGGATATATTATATCCCACCGCCCCTCAAGGGGTTAAACATTTAAGAAGAAATCTAGAACCAAAATATGCAAAGGGAAGGTTATTTCAAATTTTATAGAGAGACTCGGAGCCCCTAACAAGACCTCAATTGGAGAGGGACCCTGGTTGAGGTCTGCACTGGCCGGAATTTCCAAACAGGAATCAGTAAAAATTTCTACAAAAAATTCAGATTTTTCTTAACATACAATTAAGATTCCTTTAAAGTAAACTGCATACATATTCACTGCAAATGGAGGCGTCTTAAATTCAGACACATATGTGACTGAAAAAGTAATTCAGACATTTAAGTGTCTAAATGTGAAATTTCAGACATCATAGATGTCTAAATTTAAGACACATAAGTGTCTAACTATGAGCATGTTATAAATGAACGGAGAAAAATGTCTGAATAATAGTGACATGTCTGAAATTAAGACATTTAGAAATTTAGACACTTAAGTGTCTGAATGCGATACAATTGTATCATATGAGTGATGACTGTACGTACAATTGTATTGCAATATGTATATCAGCGCTATCAGAAAATATTTCCGAATGGATGAAAGATACTTAAAATACTCTTTCATCCATTTAATTTAGTATTTATTTATAAATGAAGAAATCATGGGACATCTGAGAAAATTAGAAAAGTTCGCTTACTAAGGTTTGGAGCTAAGTTATTTTTGGCGCAATAATAATTAAATAATTGCTTTTCACAAAATATAAATTTTTCCAAAAATTACTTGTTATCATGATCGTATACAGAATCGCTCACCTAAATACTAAGAGTTATGAGTAGAGGGAGAAAGAAACGTACTTAGGAGCAAGATTTTAGAACATACAGTAAAACCTCCCTAAAGCGACCACGTTCGTTCCAATGAAAAGTGATCGCTCCGAGAGGTGGTCTCTTAATGGAGGTCATGTTTAAATCTAGATTTTAATTTTTGAAAAAAGGTAACAATTAATGTTACTAAAATTTATTTTTCACGTTAGTAAAAGAAATTATAAAAATTTAAGTATCAAAACAAAAGTTAATTATATAAATTAATTACTGCAGAGTTTAAAAAATGAATACATTGACGTTTGCTTTGATTTTACGGTGTTATATTTTATAACTTTTGTTTCCAAGTCTTTTCGAAGTCACGTCAATAAATGCGTTTTTTTTTTTTTTTTTTTTTTTTTTGACGGGAACAAATAAAGACGATTTGATTAAATTATGTATTTCTTTGAGAGTTTCCCGGCAAAATAGGGCAGGGGAGTTTATCGACCGTCATTCTTAATTTGTCATCAGAGTTCAATTTATTACCTAAAAAGGCACAAAGGGGTTTAAATATTTAAAAGTTACCGGAATAAAAAAAAATCTAAACTTAGTTTAGAAGTTTGATGAATAATGCGCACTCCGGAACTATTTTTCTAATAAAATCTTCTTCAAGCGACCAGGAAAAAACGGGATTTTTTTCATTTTCTTCAAAGAAATGGGTCACTCATGGAGGGAGTTCAACTGGGATGGTCTCTGAATGGAGGTATAATTAGTATTGAGCCTGTGGGAATAAATTTCGTTCCATGAAAAAAATGGTCGTTCAGAGAGGTGGTCGCTTACTGGAGGTGGTCGCTTACTGGAGGTGGTCGCTTAGTGGAGGTGGTCGCTTAATGGAGGTGGTCGCACAGAGAGATTTCACTGTATATGCCTGGGGTCCACAGCCCAGTCCGCTTTTGTAAAATGCAGAATATAAACATGAAGTAGGCTAAACTAAGAATTTATGCCAGAACTCCTCGTGTAAGACAATTTTTAAGAAATTTAAAAATTAAGAAATATTAATCGTTTAAAAATATGTTTCTAACGATATTTTTCACAATGGAGAACTGATTTCTTTTTCTCTCTCCTCTCTCTGTCTTTTTTTTTTTTTTTTTTTTTTTTTTTTGAACTGCCCCTCCTCATTTAAGATAAATTTGATATATATGAACACTAACAGAAGAACAGAATTAAAATCGTCTTCTACGAGAAGTTAAGGTTGGGGGGGGGGGGGGGGGGGCTCCTCTGGAGAAAAATTCTTAGCAGCATTTTCTCTTAGCGTTTAATTAATATATTGCTATTTGGAAGAGAAAAAAGTATTTTTTAAATAATCAAACGTATAGAAAATATAATTAATTAAATTTCAGGGATGGACAATTGCTCTCTTCATGACCACCGAAAATTCGATATGTTATTTTCTAGTTTTACAATAAAATCTTTATTTAAAGTATGTTTTCTATATGTCTAAAAATAAAAAAACTGCAAAAACTATACTCAAATAAATGTAACACATTAAGAAAAATACCTAATAAAGAAAATAAAACTTTTGTTATTTCTTCTTATTCAGTGATTTATTTCTCGCTGATAAAAAGTTCAAATGAAGCTCATCAAGCCTTTTATAACGGTTTATAAACAGTAGGCTGAGATCAGCGACCGCAGTGGTAATTAAAATGCTGATTTCGCCATTTTCTCTTTGTTCAAATTTCAAATACGTCCGTTGGCAACTGGCGCGTTAAAACGATTCTTTCAATGAGGTAGTAATCTGTTTAACAAAGTTGCCCGCAATTTTTTTATGTGTAACATTATTTATATTCTGTGACTGTGTCATATACATAGCTGGAACAGTTTTTTGGAATAATTCATTTATGGAATAAGATATGCGATTATTATAAAAATGATACGTTGAGTAATGTGTGCCATCCACATAGATGTATATGCAACTTACTAATACACAGCTTATAAAGTGCATCTTTGGAATTTCAGTAATTGTTCTTGAGAGATTGGAGAATAAAAAAGTGCGTGTGAAATATGATTCGAAAAAGCGAATTGAATTAAATTCTGCTTTATATTAAATTATATCATTATGAAAAAAATATGTTGAATAATGAAAAGAAAAATGTCCTCGTTATATATTTTTCAATTATCAGCATTCATCTGAATATTTAGTGAAATATGTAAGGAGAAAGTGTCTATATTTTTGTGTTACCGTTTATATTACATGGATTTACTTTATTACATTTAAGGAAATACTAAAAAGGTAAGAATGTGATTATTTACAAAAATATAATTTTTATTTGGAAATAGAAATTTTCCTTGAACAATATTAATTATGTGATATTAATTATTTAAATCACTTTTTAAAGAATACATGTGTTTATCATATTTGTATCTTTCTATATAGAATAAATATTTTTCAGTATTACAGTGTTTTTTATTATTTTCGACTAAATTTATTTCATTTTCAGGATTAATTAACTAACTTGCTTGATAATTCTTAAAGCATTCGATTTATAAATAAATGTTTTTCATATAAAATAATATCATCATTGCTTAAATCATTGCTTAAGCATTAAAAGTTATTGCTTGTGTACATTGACACCCAAACTTGTCAACATTTTTAGTATTATATTTTTGTCCAAAAAAAAAAAAAAAAAAAAAAAAAGCAGTTGCAGCACTATATAGTTTTTGTTGTGGATACAAGCTATTAATCTGACTATAAAAATGTCAGTAAATATTAGCCATTTAATATAATGCCATTTTTTTAATAGTTAATTTTATTAAAAATATTTTTCTATAATAGCTATATAATGATTTACAATAAAATAAGTAAGGAAATAAATCATTATTTACTTTGTTTAATTGCTTAAAATTATATTTAAGTTTTGTACAACTTCAGATATTGAAAAATTTATTAATATTGATTTATTGATTGTTAAAAAGAAATTACAGATTTAGAACGGAAAAAAGACTTTATTTTCATATTTTAGTGCATTTTTCACATGAAATTGGGGGGATTTTTTTTCAACGTTTGTTCATTTTTATAAAAGATACAGAAATAACAATTAAATATGTATTTTTAATGCAAAATAAGTTTTGAAATTAGATGTTATTTCTCTTGCATGTTATTAAAAATATATATATGTTTAACTTTTTAAAGATAGCTTAGTAGCTCTGGTGATTACCATATGTAAAAGAAATTGCCTACATGGCAAAATATAATTAAAAAGATCAAGTTATTAAATGATATTGTTATTAATAAACCCTTCCGTTGTAATTTCTAGTTACAGATAATATTAACATGATTTCGTATATGAATTTTTATGTTTAATGACAGATCATTTAATTCTTTTACATTTTCGAAATTAATGTTTTCATGTAACAAAATTAAATTTATGTATAGGAAATGCTATGAACATTTTTGCTTCAAGTGGAGGGCATAAAACTTGAAAAATAATTATAAAAGTATCAGAATTGGAGCTATCGTGAAATTTTTAATGTTTTATAAATACATTTTAAATTGTTCCTTTGTAAAGCTTTATTAAAAAGTTCGAAATTTCTACAGTATTTAATTGCACGATGAAAGAATTTTTTTTAGACTATGGAAACTTGTTCAAAGTAAAATAACTACATTTATATGTATTTCCTGTGTTTCATCTGTATAACATATTTAAATTTTAAGACACAGAAATTTTCTGACAACTTTCAACGTCAAAATTATTCTGATTTTTTATAGGATTATTTTTTATTATCACCGGAGAATGCATCCATTTGCGCAAAGCAATTTATTGTACTTATTATATATCATATTGCATACTTTTAGATTAGGATGAAGTTAATGACAAAGGATATATTTATCCAAACATATATTTACATGTTCATATATATATATATATATTAAGTCATCAATGTGTTTAAATTTTTGTTGCTGTATATGTAGTAGGGGGAAGAGGGGGGGGGGGGGTAATCAATGTAAGCCGCTGGTACTGGAACTTATTAGAACCACATTTCCTATACTGTCAAAAAAAAAAAAAAAAAAAAAAAAACATTTTCTAACTTTTTTAGAATATATTTATAACTGTATATATTAAATAAAACCTCTCAATAGCAGACACCCTAGGACCGTAGAATTTGCCCGCTATTTAGAGGTTTTATTTTCATATGTAAAAAAAGTCCAGAGTGTACAAATACCCAGCATACTGAGTACAAATTACACAAAATATGCTTCAATATATTATTAATCTGCTTTTCAATCCACGAATGTTGTGGATTGAAAAAAGTGATCGCTATATAGGTGTCTGCTATTCGAGAATGCCCGTTATTACTGTAGCATACAGTAAAACTTCTATAACCGGTCACTCCCGAATAGCGGACAGCTCTATTTAGAAAAATATAAAGCGGGGTAGTGTTTCTTCTAGAAGCAGGACCTGATTAAAACATGGAAACTGATCCGCGGCCCTGCCCCCTCACCTTCCCATCGATTTTTGTGGCCCCAAATTTGGTATGCAATTTTACGAATTCAATTTTTTTATATATGTTTAGGTTTTTTAGTATTATAACCACATACAAAATTATCATATTAGGATTATAATTTCAGGAGATATTAATAAAAATATGAAAATGCAATTTAACATTAGAAGCTCGAAATTTTGAATGCTTATAATTCGAAAACTTATCATTCAAATGACTAGAAATTTCGTTTCAAGGCATAGTTTGAACCGAAGATTTAAAATATAGTGTCAAAATTGGGTGCATCCATTGGAAAAAAAAACAAAGTTTGGTCTAATTTTGATTTGTAGATGGCCCCTATGCAAATTTTAAATACATCATTTAAAAGTAGACTTTATTTCCAGACGATTGGTACCAGTAACTTTCTTCTATTATTGTTGTCTTCTAGTTGCAGAGTTAGTAGGAGGTGTTTATTTTTTTTTCGACGACTGTTCCAATCATGTGGATAAGAAATCGCTTTTGCGACTGATACTGCTTGTGTGATCGCAAGCAACGTGGGGAGCAGAAATGAAGGGTACTCAAATCATAATGAAGGATTTCTGTGTCCATTGATATTTACTATATTATTTATCGTTTGAAAAGAGCCAAATAAACAAGAAGTCCATCCAGAATCTTATAACTACTGCTCGTCTCAGGCGCCGATGTGCGGTTGTCAAATGTTTAAGCATTTCTTGGTAATGATAAATAGCATAATAATAAAAACGAAGGGGGATAAAGAAAAGTAAGTGTTTCGTGCTCAAATTTTTTTTAATGTTCGGATCTCATATGCTGATAATTTTGTGAAATCTAGTGCTAGATTTTATTTAACACAGAAATAAAAATCCAAAAAATGCTTAAACTAATTGACTGGGAATATCTAATTTAAATAGAAAAAAATTGCACAACAAAGAAGGGATGGAATTCTTTCCGAAGAAGTGAATCATTTTTTATAAATGGGAATAATTTGTTACCATAAAGCAGAGCTGATTGCAGCATGGACAAACTGGGCTTTTTCTAGGGGACGTTAGCTTTACGGGCCCACAAATTTGGTATGAAATTTCCATAAAGCTGATATTTTAAATTTGTTTTGATCTTATACTTATTTTAATAAATATTTTGTACTTTTAGAATATGATTAGGTTAAAGAAAAGGATATATTTATCCAAATATGTATTTGATGGCATCGAGCAGTCTTAATTTTTTTTTTTTTTTTTTTGTAGCAATATATGAAGGTTGCGGTGGTGGGGGGGGGGGGAAGGGCGAATAAATACTAGGTCTTTGGGCTGGAATTAATTTAATAAGCATTTTTGATGCCGTAGGGCATATATGAAATCACAAATACATATTTAGGTGAATATATTTATAGATATTATCCTATTCTAAAACTACAGAATACTGATTACGATCATAATAAAGTCAAAACTGATATAAAATATCAGCTTTATAAAAATTTTGTACCCAATTTGGGGTACCCTAAAATCAGGGGGCAGAGAAGCATCCTAGTTTTACCACGCTGCAATTAGCTCTGCTTTATGGCAACAAATTATTCTCATTTATAAAAAATGATTCAATGTGGTCAAATATGGCTGCGTATATGACTTAGAAAGAAAAGTGGTCAAAGATGGCTTCATATTGGCAAAAAAAAAGGCTCAAAGATGGCCGCAATTAAGACACTTGAAATGTCTGAAATTCAGACGCAAGAAGTGTCTAAAAATTTTAAGACACTTTAAAACGTCTGAAAATCGAACACTCCAGTTTCAGTCACTTATGTGTTTGAAATTCAGACGCAAGAAGTGTCTGAAAATTTTCAGACATTTTAAAACGTCTGAAAATTGAACACTGCGTTTCAGACACTTAAGTGTCTGAATTTCAGACATTTCAGTTTACAGTGTTTATGGGATAAATTTACGATATATATTTGAAAATTACGATGTGTTTGCAAGACAGAAAATATACAATAGCAACATAATAATTACCTACATTCTTATAGACGTTTCAACATTCAAATAAGGAATCATTAAAAAATTAATGTAGTTTAGAATAAAAGGAAAAAAAGGAGGTTTAGAAACATCATAACTTTGAAGCTGTATAATAAATTGATTTTGAAGTAGATTTGTGAAAATATTTCTCTCTCATTTATTAAAGCTTTTCTAAAATCCAAAAGAGCTAGTTTCTGACACATTTCTGAATTCATTTCTATTTTGAAACGCATAAGATTGGCAGGTGTTGTCATTCAGAAACTATGTAATCGAATGGCGTTATCAATTTTTTGATAAAGGCAATATATCTACGAGAATATACTGTTAAAGGTAGCATTTTGAAAAGAATTTCGGAAGCGACATCACGGGAAAGAAGAAAAACCTGAAGCCATGACAAGAATATCTTGTATGTCGACAAATAATTTATTTTACAAAAATGGAAAAAGCTATTCTATTCCAAATCCCTTCAATAGTTAGGCTTGTCAATTTTATGCCTTTGCAGTTAAAATTTGTCAGAAAATGTGTCAAAGTTTCGCGTTTGAGAACCACCTTAAGGTATAATTCCAACGATTACGTTAAGGCTGTTCTCAACTGTTCTGCTTAACAAAAGCAAAACGTTTTAACACATTTACAAATTCATTTTTTAACGGAAAGATATAAAATTGGAAGGCCTGACTATGGAAGCGATTTGAAATCGAACTGTGTTTTCCATTTTTTGATAAATAAATTACCTATTGAGTTATAAGCAATTTTGATCGCATAACAAAGACGTTTTTCACCCTCCCTTGGGTGGTTATTCTTCTTTCACAAGGAAATTAGATTCAAACGCCCACTTTGACACTATTTTCTGAAAAATCTATTGCGTTTGCAAAAAAAAAAAAAAAAAAAAAAAAAAAAAAAAACGGAAAACGCAGTTTGATTACATTATTTCTAAACAACAACACCTGCTAGTTTTATGCATTTCCGAACAAAAACAAATTAAAACTTATGTCATAAATTTGTCCTTTTGGATTTGAGAACAGGCTTAAATAAAATAGGAAGAGTACTTATTTTCTTTTGCGCAAACTTTTCTTTCTCAGCAGGATAATTCAGCCAGTTAACTTTACTGGTTATAAATCTGGTGTGATATTTATGAATCAGCTCAACAGAATAAAATCGCAGGTAATGGAAACACAGAAAACGGTGGACACGTAATTACACAAGATTGACTTTTTAACACAATTATTATAATTGGTAAATAAATCATATGAGATTTAATTTTTAGAACAGGGCGAAAAATGACCAGACTAGGATTCGAACTAGGAATACCCTGGCTGAAGCCACCAGTGCTCTACCAATTATGCCATCCTGGAGAAGCTGAAATTACTAATTCACCCAGTTACCTTACTAATTATAACATATGGGCTGATAATTATGATCAGCTCAACAAAATTTAATCGCACATAATAGAAACGCCTGAAAACGCTGGACACGTAATTACACAAGGTTAAATTCTTTTAACACAAAAATTTCCCCGGTCGAACTTTAAATTTTTGCACCGGGCCGGGCCAGGACCTGAAAATTCCGGTAGTGCAGATTTCAAGTGGTCTATCCTAAATGGAATCTGAATTCCCTTTGTTGTAACATAAAAATGACGTATGGGGACATATATCATGGGGTCGTAAATCAGGAATTCTTGAGAAAATAAAATGCTCTAGCACTGGATTTATGCCCCCTGATTTAAGTCCCCATCTAGTGTGACGTCATCAAAATGACGTATGGGGATACATATCATGGGGATGTTAATCAGGATTTCGTCGAAAGTAAAACACTCCAGCACTGGATTAGTGCCCCCATTTTTTGTGACGTCAAAATGACGTATGGGGGCATAAATCATGGGGACATTAATCAGGCTCTCAATGAAAGGAAAATTATCCATTACTGGATTTGTGTCCCCTTCTGATATGGGGGCATATATCATGGGGATGTTAATCAGGATTTCGTCAACAGTGAAATGCTCGAGCACTGGATTTGTGCCCCCATTTCTGTGACGTCAAAATAATGACGTATGGGGACTTAAATCATGGGGACGTTAATCAGGCTCTCAACGAAAGGAAATTTCTCTAGCACTGGATTTGTTTCCCTTTCAGACGTGGGGGCATATATCATGGGGACATTAATCAGGATTTCGTGAAAAGTGAAATAATCCAGCACTGTATTTATATCCCCATTTCTTGTGACGTCAAAATGACGTATGGGGGCATATATCATGGGGACATTAATCAGCGTCCCCTACTATGTACACACCGAATTACATCCAAATCGGTTCATAAATACGAGAGTTACAGTGTGACATAAGTCATATATATATATTGATATATATATTGATATATATATATATATATATATATATATATATATATTGATATATATATATATATTGATATATATATATATATATATATATATATATATATTGATATATATATATATATATATATATATATATACATATATATATATATATATATATATTGATATATATATATATATATATATATATATATATATATATATATATATATATATTGATATATATATATATATATATATATATTGATATATATATATTGATATATATATATATATATATATATTGATATATATATATCAATTTTGAACGGAGGGTGGTTTCGGGGTTTGGGGGTCATGATCGATGAAAATATACCAAAATTTTTTGAAATCGCTTTCCTCCGAACGGCTGCAATAGGTAGCTTTTTGTAAAGAAAGCTACCTAAAACAAAACAAGGGATATGAAAGATACCTTTTCCGCCCGGCACATGCCGAAAGGACTTTTTATAATTTAAGTTCCCCTAAATCTGTAATGAGGTAATGATCTATAATGAGGTGTATCCGGTTATGAAAGTTTAGTCTTTTTAAAAAGTTCTGTTGGACGGATTTTGGTGACACTTGCATTGTTAGATATTTTTTTATGGATGGTTTTAATATATTTCTTATCATACCTATCGTACTTTATCAAATTCTGTTGTAAGTGATTGCCTAAAAGAGTTTGTCCTTAGCAGTGCACATTTTGTCTGACACGTTAGAAAACATAGCAGCAGAATAGACTTTTTATGAGTTTTAGCAATATGGAAGGTAAAGGTCCATATTGCTTTAAAACACAAGATCAAATTCGCTGATATGTTTCGTTTGGTTAGAGGTTCGTTTGTCAAAACCGACCACCTTTGCCGGCGAAGTCTGCTAGTATTATAATAGTATGTCAATTAATAGTATAAAACTAATAAATATGAAATTATTAACAGGGAAAGGAACCGTAAAACTCTTTTTTAACCATTTGGAAAAATGGTTATTTTCCTCGGTCAGGGTAGGGAATCAAAAACATATCTGAAGCGTTTTATTTAGTTGGATCCCGCATTTTATTCGTTTTCTGATTGGTTTATACAATAATCTGTATTTTCCCTTTACTTTCAACAGAGATGGATACTTCTGTTGCCACTATAACAAAAAAGTAATAAAAACTACAAAAGAAAATTAATAACTCAGAAACAAATTGAGATACAGCTATCAAACAAATTGCATTTAAAAGTACATTTTTTTTCTCTATACGACGGTGTAAAAAGTAATATTGGGGGATGTTTAGAAGTTTTAAAATGAAATTTCATTTAAAATTGGTCCAGGAATATTAATGTTTAATCCATGGCGTACGTAATGTATGACCAGCTCCGTAGAAGTTTAAAAATTTCCAGTATCGAAAATTGTAAAGCTGAAATTTCTTCTAAAATTTGTTCATAATGCGTCCAGGAATGTTAATGTTTAATCAATGGCGTACGTAATGTAGGATCAACTCCGTGCGATTCTTTACGTCTTAAATTTTAGTTTTTGAAAAAATCATTTTCCAAATGGTCGTTGTAATTTGTTAAATTGCTTTTTTTTTTCTTTTTAGTATTTTAAAGGAAATTTGGGTGCTTGTTTGATTTTTTTTTATTTCTTTAAATACAATTCAAGGGCTTACTATATGCATTATGGCATATAAGAGGCATTCTCACATAATTTTGACTTTTAAGTCGCTGAATAATAATTTTTTTAGTACATATTCTTGGGGGGTTTAAAAAAATTTATATTAGGAAACATTCCATTGCATGGCTGTATAACAATATTAACGAAATAAGTTTCAGACAATGTTGGGGGTCCAAATATATCACAAAATTCTTTACCGTCCTGTGTCCCTGATGCTCATTATTAAGTTTGGAGCTGTCTGTATACAATTGTTTCAATAAAAGTAATTCAATGTAAATTTTTACCGAAACTCGGACTATTGTTTTACATAAATATGTAGCAAAAACTTCACATGCACACATTTTTACGGTTGTTAATAGTTTTTTAACTCTTTCCCTAGATTTTAAATTCTTTACCATCCCTCTCGCTAAATCTGTATAGAAAATGACTTCAGATGCAGCCACGGAATGTTTTTCAACTTTTTTTCTCATGCAGAAGTATGCTGGAGAAATAATGCTAAAACTCTTTGACGGGAAATTTAGTGCAGAATTTAAATATCAATTTCATGCATTCTGGCTTTATCAGTAGTCGTACCGTCTCCAAGGTTTATCCCTGCACTTTTTGAGGTTAACTAAATTCGTATAAAAATTTAATCCAATGTAAATAACTTATGCAAAAATCAATGAAGATTGTGGCTATCACTTAGTCTTAACATGATTTGCCTAAAAATAGTTGGTAATTTTCCTTACAGTATCATCCTTACCGTCTCTTTTTTTCTTACCGTCCCTTTTTTACCTTACCGTCTTTTCCTTAACATCACTTTAGGACAATGTTATACCAAAATTTGTACTAAAAATACTACATTGTTATTACTACCTATTTAAATGTTCCATTGGTATTATTGAAAGTCATTATAAGTAAAAATTTAGAAAAAAAAGTAAAAAGTTAAAGAGGTAAAAGGTCAATTAGGTGGTAAGGAAAATTAAACACGCAAGTTTAACTTAAGGGGGCTGGTCACTCAAATTCTATGGACTTTTGATGCCTTCGTATATTTAAAATATCTTCCCGGGAAATTCATATTTTTCACATCTCTTTTCTGTGTACTCTTCTTAAATGATGGTTTTATTTTTCTTATTTATCAATATATTTCTAAAATCTATGCAGAATTTAATATTTTAAGTGTTAAAAGCGGACGAACTGTGCGTAAGACATTAACATTTCCTATAAAATTAAGTCTATCCTTTAGAAATATTTTGAGAACTAAGGAAAAAAAGATATATCTTTTAGGAAGAGTACACAAAAAATAGGTTAAAAATATTAATTTCCCAAGGATATATTTTAAATATACGGATGCATCAAATGCCCATAGCCTTTACATTAGTGAGGGGAAATCGGAAGCTGAGTGATTAGCCCCCTTAAACCTCAATTAAATAAAAAATCGTCGCTGCTGACAATTTTTTCTTTAATTTGAATAAATAAGGAATCCGTCTATAAGTTTAAATTTTTATTTTGTTAAGTTTAAAAACACCAGATTTTTATTCCTGAAAGTTAAAATTTTGTGAGAATACCTTATATAGGTTACACAAAAAATGATATTAAAAAAATGGAGAAAATGAGGAATTTTCTTGAATATTTTAAGCGTTATGAAGAACTTTTCAAAATGCCCCATGCGTATTCCATACCAATTCAAATACACAATATTTTTTATTCAAGTTTGTTTTATGTATAAAAATAAATCCATGCATCGACTTTTATATATTTGAATATAATGATAAAAAAAACCCCTAAATTTTATAAAATTTTCAGCACTTTTGCATCATATTTCTGCAATTAACTACCTTTAACTTTCCGGTTATGTTTAGTTTAAAAAAACGATGCACGGGTTTATGACATATGTAATGACAAACAACTATTAAAATATTGGGGATTTTAAGTGGGTAAATCACGTTGACGGTTAAAAAAATGATTTTTCACAAATTTCAGAATGGTTAGGCAAAAATAATTTTATAAAAATATCAATTAGAACAGAAGTTACGGCTAATAATATTTTGCATAAAGGCATTTGCTCTAAAGTTATAAGCCAACTTTGAAGCCGTTTTTCTAATTTTTTTTTTTTTTTTTTGGTATTGTGTGCCCTCTCATTTAAAAACTAATTATCATAGAACCTTGAAATTATGTATATTCTTAGTTTACATGTTTTAAACATGTATTCTGAACCTCAATTTAGTCTCTTTTTTGTCACAGGAAATTGTGGATTGAAAAAATAAGTATACATTTTTTGGTGAAATTTAGTGAATATGATTAGAAAAGCCATTAATTACGCTAAAGGATTCTAATTTACTTTCTAATTTAGGTTCAGTGTAAAATGAAGTATTATAAGAAACAAAATAGGAAACATATATATGCAGTAGAATTTGTAAAATCGTGCGCGCAAAATTCATATTTCAATATTTATATTTTTCAAATGCCACTTTTGTCGTTATGATTTAATTAATTAACATTACTAAATATATGTGTATTTGAATATTTTATCAAACTATAAGAATGTGTGAAAGTAAAGAATAAAAAAGTGTTGCGTTTCATTCATTGGTTAAGAAACTACAGAAATTTTCGTTCTGCTATAAATACGGTCATTTTCTGGCTGCTAAATGTGATCTGCCCCCTTAATTGATATGGAATGCGCATGGTACATTCCGAAAAGTTCTTCATAACGCTTAAAATATTCAAGAAGATTCCTTATTTTTCTCAATTTATTTTTTTTTATTTTTTGTGGGATAAATATCTGAAAAAAGTATATGCCATTTCAAAGATATGAATTTGAAGGTATCTTGTCCCCTTAAAACGAACTAATTTAATTACATTAATATAATACGAATGGTTTGTAGTAACATAAAGAAAAGGGACTTTTACTCTCTTCGTCCGCAGCCTTTTATTCTTCCACTCTACCCCGACTCTTTTGCGGAAGCAAGGTTCGTAGGTCCCTGGCCACGTCCCGAGTAAAAGACACTCTAGCGAAAGCCAGGTTGAAAAAAAAAAATCAAAAATTGAAACCGAACAAATTTAAAAGGGAAATTACGCAAATTAAAGACACCGAAAAGCGGTAAGGGAGGGCTCGGGGAGATAAAGCTACCGAACGACTCCTGCTGCTCCTAGCTTATTATTACTCTCGGTCGGAGGTTGGGGGTGGGCGAGTTGGTCAACCGCCGCGGCGAGCGGCCTCTCTTCGTCCGCAGCCTTTTATTCTTCTACTCTACCCCGACTCTTTTGCGGAAGCAAGGTTCGTAGGTCCCCGGCCACGTCCCGAGTAAAAGTACTTTTATGTACTCCATGCGCCAACGCCTTTTAACCCATTAAGGATCGCTTAATACAGTGAAACCTCCTTGAACGGTCACCTCTAAACAACGATAACCTCCGAATACCGGCCACATATTGATGGGACCAAACACGCTTCATAGCATTAACATTAGTATGAACCTCTAAATAAGGAATTCTGAGCAACGGCCGCTCAAATGTCAGGAGAAAATTTTTTTATAGCACCTGATACAATTTCATGTTTATTTGCAAACCGAAATGTCAAGCACATCAAATAAAATTTATTGGATGCGTCAACAAAAAGTCACTTATTCTCTTAAACATTTAATCTTTTGCCAAAAACTAATCTCTTAATCCTTTTGATAACCACTTCTGCCTCAAGATGTGGTAAATTCCTAAGACTCAAGGGAAAGCAAAGTGCACAAAAAGAATTTCGTTTCACTGAGGGTAATGGGACAACCAATAAACAGATAATTCGTCAAATGAACAATGTGACATGCTGTAGTTTTTTTCTCTACTTTTTTTTTTGGGGGGGGGGGGTCTTTAAAATCTCCCTTTGCCCATAGAAATTTCGTGAAAGTTTAATTTTGAAAGGGGGGGATGAAGAAGCAATTCCTTTTGAGAAAAACGCAGAGATTGATTCTGTAAAAATTGACTGTTTTACCAAATTCTTTGGAAACTTCAGAACAAAAATGCTAAATATCCATCATTCTTTTGTTCAAAATTTCTTCAGTCTGTCTTATTTGGATTCCTTCTTATAACTTGAGAGCACAGTTCTTACTTATTCGTGATACTTCATGCGTTGTTACCAGGTATCTTATTAAAATTCGTCGTTTAATTACGAGTGGGAAATCAAGATGAGTTCAAAACGAAAAATGTAAACGAATAACTAACATTGCCAGCAAGTTTGTAGGGCTGGACAAAGATTTGGCAGTTACTGCCACATTTGATTCCATACAACAAATGGCGGAAGATGGGAGAGAGGAAGAGAAAATGGAAGAGATTATAGAATTACACAAAATTTTCAGTATTAACATACATACAGAAGTTTTGACGAACCTTCGGGAAATCCAAAGTTTTGCATTAAATCCTAACAATGATGAGTTGTATTGTACACCAAAACAACTGATATTGTTATTTCTTAAGCGAAAAATATGTGTAGCAAAAAAAAAAATAATAATAATAATAAATAAATAAATCAAAACAAAGCAACTGGAAATCACTGATTTTTTTAATATATTGAAAAAATGAGGATTAATTAAAATGCCTCTATTTTGACTATTTAAAATTACGTAATTTTAATTTTTTTAATGAAACCTCTGAATAACACCCACCTCTGAAGAGCGTTCACTTTTCACCGGTCCCTCGGGTGACAGTTATTCAGAGGTTTACTGTATTTGGAAAATTCATAAAAAAAGTACCTTTTTTATTAAAGAAATTGAATAATCACAAGGATTCTAAATAAAATATGCAATTAGTTTTTTAAGGTAAAAAAAAAAAAAAGATGTTATAGAATAAATTCACATTTGTAGAAAAGCCATCATGCGAGATTTAATGTTTGTTTTACACCATACAAATTAATGAGATCAAGACCTTTATTTTTCACATCTTAAATCTTTATCTATAATCATCTCACAAATTTTTTGAAATAATATTTAAAATAATATACATATATTAAATTTTGATTATTATTAATTTTTTTTTAGTGTGATATACTTCGAAACATGCCATACAAAGTCGAACATCACAAACAGCGCCAAAAATCAAACCCGCACAAAGACTTCAAACGGAAATACCACTTACATTTTTCTGGTTTCAGAAGGTTTTTCCAGCAATTAAATCTCCAGCTCAGCAATATGACGGTCACGAGAAATAACGAACTACACCTCAGCCCGTGATATCGACGGGAGCGAGAATTAAGGGGTTAAAGGCTAAATGTCAACTTTTGATGCTAAATAAGCTAATGCGCTAAAGTCTAATGCAGTGCTGTCCCTGGCTACTATTTTTATATTTTATTCACACCACTATTTACAAAAAAAAAAAAAAAAAGTTTTCTAATATATTTCTCTTGCACATGATGTCAAAATGCATCTAAAAGGTTTTTTTTTTTTTTTTTATTTTTTTTTTTTTTAAAGTGGTGTGAGATAGAATCATAAAATTGTCGCCTGTGGTAGTCCTGCTAATATCTGGTAAAAACATAAAGTAAGTAACATAAAGTAAAAAAACATAAAGTAAGTAAACAAAAGTAACAGGCATTTCATTTATATAAAAAGTTGAATTAAGAAATAATATAAAATAAAATACACAAGACACGTACACGATACACCAGTGGTGACTTATCAATGAAAATAACGAATGCAGGGCTCCCATATGGTCCGCCAACTGAATACCAATAAATTTTAACAGAGAATTTTATGGTAGGTTTGCGCTAGAATTAACTTTCAAAGGTGGTTCCGGGGTGGTTTGTAAGAAAATCTAAAAAGAAAAATTTTCTAAAAAAATATTGGTATTCACTTGGCGGACCATTTGGGAGCCCTGCGAATGAGATCAGAAATTTTTTAAAACATTGGCTGAACATTGAAAGTTCTTTGGGAAAAGGGTAAATGAAGCGCAGATTTTAGTCCTTAATTCTCGCGCACGTGACTTTCTCGGGCAGTGAAGGTTTCTTTTTTTATTCAGATTGTTTGATTCCCACATTTTTTTAAACCATTTGGAAAAATGGTTATTGTCCTCGGTCAAGGTAGGAAATCAAAAACATATCTGAAGCTTTTTATTAGTTGAATCCGCATTTTATTCGTTTTCTGATTGGTCTATACAGTAATCTGTATTTTCCCTTTACTTTCAACAGAGATGGATACTTCTGTTGCCGATATGACAAAAAAGTAATAAAAACTACAAAAAAAAATTAATAACTCAGAAACAAATTGAGATACAGCTTTCAAACAAATTGCATTTAAAAGTACATTTTTTTACTCTATACGACGGTGTAAACAGTAATATTGTGGGATGTTTAGAAGTTTAGGAATGAAATTTCATTTAAAATTGGTCCAGGGATATTAATGTTTAATCCATGGCGTACCTAATGTATGACCAGCTCCGTAGAAGTTTAAAAATTTATAGTACCGAAAAATGTAATCCATGGCGTGCGTAATGTATGATCAACTCCGTGCGATTTTTTATGTCTTAAATTTTAGTCTATAAAAAAATCATTTTCCAAATGTCGTTTTAATTTGTTAAATTGCATATTTTTTATTTTTATTTATTTATTTTTTAAAATAGTGTATTGGCTTTATTCTTTCACCGTTTTATCTGTAATTAAATAAGGTGAATATTTCTATTTAAAAAAAGTGGTGGCAATCAAACAATTTGAATTTTTATAAAAGTAGCCTACTCTTATCGGGCGCGACGCTTGAAGGTTAAATAGGTCGAAGAAATGCTTTTTACATTTTTTTGGTACCTAACCTAAATATGAATGTAAATATATATTATTCAAACAGAAAAATTCGAGCAGCGTAGCGTTAAAAATATTTACTGATCATGTACATCACCAGACTAGTTTGTATGCATCACGAGCTGCGTGCCCTCGTTGGAATTTTGACAAAATCTGGCACCACTATTTTCATTAGAAATTTTCAACTTAATATTCAAATCGGAAAATTTTTATTGACTCTTGTAGCGTTGTAGCGTCAATTTCTTATCAGTTCCCGGGTAACGAAACATTCAGTATAGTAATACAGATGATTAAAGTCTCATAATTTATTGACTTTCTCTTAATGAACAAGATAACAGCACACACATATACTTTCCAAACTTCAACTTAACTTCCGTAAAATATCAGTTAATTTTATCTAGGTTAAAGTCGTTCCGAAGCAGAATTTCTTTTAGAAATGAAATCAAATAGATTCCCCGTGAAAGCTTGAAATTAAATACAGGGCGATTCTAAATTCATGTACAAACTTTAAGGGTTGGTACAAGACGCTGTAACAATAATTTATTGTGTAGGAATGTATAGGCGCAAGTGATGCATTGAGGTACAAACACCAGGGGGCCAATTTGAGCGATTTTTATTTCAAAATTTCTCATTCATACCAGACAATTCCTATGCTATTATTTTCTTTATTTAAGACAGACATTTATTGATTACATAAAAAAAAAATTCTTTGGAAATTTCCGATATGAAATTGCAATTTTTGAATTAATAAAAGTTTCCAATTCTATTTCTTTTCATGTATTTCCTGTGTCTGACAGATTCGCGTTTTTTTTAATTCAAAAATTGCGATTTCATACCGGACATTTTCAATGAAGAATTTTTGCTTTATGTAATCATGAAATGTCTGTCTTGAGTAAAAAGAAGAATAGAACAGGAATTTGTTGGTATGAATGAGAAATTTTGAAATAAAAAAGGGCTAAATTGGCCCCCTGGTATTTGTACCTCAACGCGTTACTTGCGCCCATACATTCCTGTACAATAAATTATTGTTACAGTGTATTGCATCTTACCATGGTAGCAACCCGTACAGTTTTTACCATGAATTTTAGAATCACCATTTATATAATGTTACACCACATAATATTTCTGGTTAGAAACGTCTGTAACTAGGGCCAAATCAACCGACATTTTACTGAAGTTAAATTGAAGGTTGGAAAGTATGCATATATTTTAAAAACCTCCTTCAACACCATATCACAAACCATAAAGACATGTCCGCTACTAAAGGAGGTCAGGTTCTCAAAATCCTATTTTTTTTATTTATAGAGAATTTTTTATGAATTTTTTTCTGAAATATCTTTTAATATAATAAAAATATTGCATGTAAAAAAATCTAAAAAATTTTAAATATTTTTTTTTCTTATTTAAATTGTAAAATTTTAAACATATTTAATTTTTGATATAACTGTGGAAGTACTGACTCGATTTTCAAAATTTTTACACTATTGTGTACAGAAAATGTGTCATATGAATTTGTCTTCAGGATTTCTTAAAATATTGATTAAGAATTTTATAAAAAAAATTTAAGTAAAAAAAATGAAGTTTTTTATGAGAAAGCTTTGCATTAATTAGCATATTTTCACAATTGTCACTCAAAATTAAAAATCCTGAAGCCAATTTGTTGGAAATATAGCATAAAATTTCTGTTAAATATTTCACGCATATATCTTGCAAGGAACTTCAGATATATTCTTTTAAAGTTGACAAAACGCGAAAAAATTCATTCTGAGATAAATGGAACTAAAGTTCTCGTCTGCGGGATGCATCGCTTCACAAGGCAAAAGGTGTTATATCTCTGGATCTAATGAAGGAAAAAAAACATGCGGCTTGCGGTATTTAACGGTAAAAACTCAGTACTTTTTTTTAAACAAATAAAAAAAATGCAATTGAACAAATTACAACGACCATTTGGAAAATGATTTTTCCAAAGACTGAAATTTAACACATAAAAAATCGCACGGAGTTGATCATACATTACGTACGCCACGGATTACATTTTTCGGTACTGTAAATTTTTAAACTTCTACGGAGCTGGTCATACATTACGTACGCCATGAATTAAACATTAATATTCCTGGACCAATTTTAAATGAAATTTCATTCTTAAACTTCTAAACATCCCACAATATTACTTTTTACACCGTCGTATAGAGAAAAAAGTGTACTTTTAAATGCAATTTGTTTGAAAGCTGTATCTCAATTTGTTTCTGAGTTATGGATTTTTTGTGTAGTTTTTATTACTTCTTTGTCATAGTGGCAACAGAAGTATCCATCTCTGTTAAAAGTAAAGGGAAAATACAGATTACCATATAGAGCAATCCGAAAACGAATAAAATGCGGGATTCAACTAATAAAACGCTTCAGATATGTTTTTGATTTCCTACCCTGGCCGAGGACAATAACCATTTTTCCAAATGATTAAAAAAATGCATTTGTTTGAGAATTTTTAGCACCGGACCCCTTAAAAACCCATCCTATCATCTTTCTTTTCCCCGGCGCGGCGTATCGAAACGACATTCTTCCATACGAGAGCGAAGTCAGCCAGCCGTAAGAAAAAACGACTGCAATTCAGGGACAAGGACGGTTTTTGCAACTTACCAGATGGAATACAATTCAGGATTTGTTTGCGGTCGTTACAGACTGTTTAATGGAGGAAGTTCTAATATTTTTTGTGATTAAATAAAGTTTAAGGAGTATCGGGTCTCTTAAAATTGGAAAGAAAAAAAAAAGAGCATTTTCAACGTTTAATATTGTCGCGTAGGTGTTGACTGATGTGAGTTCGAGTGAATACAACAAGCATGAACCAACTCAAAGCTTTATTCCCCCAACTCAAGGTTACACCAGCTTAAATACACTCGAGGGGTGCTTTCTGGAATGGAACATTCCAAGGTTGGAAATTTCTAGAAATCAAATAACGATTAACATAATAATTAACATAATCACAATTAGCATATTTCCGAAGGAACTAGAAATAAACACAAAGCAATCTTTAAACCAAAACGAATTTTAGGACACTTGCCTCAACGGGGATCGACCTCACTACGTGCTGGTCTGTAGTCCAGCGCTTTTCCTTGGAGCCATAGGTTCACACGTCAAATAATTCCAGTATCGCTATATTTAGCGGGGTGGGCCTTGATCAACCAGAAGGCTCTCCCGGGCACAGAATGCTAGTTTCGTTACACTATATTAAATGTATATGATTAAAAACAAAATTTTATTGGGATTGAAAGATATATAGTATGTTCTTTCATTTCACATATTTAAAAAATGGCAAGATGCGGAATTAGCATTTATATGGGTCTCCAAACTGTCAGACATTTGATCAGCAAAATATTGGTATAACAGCTTATGCGCAAGATTAAAAATTAAATATTGCAACTAGAATGAAAATTTTCGTGCCTACTTATACAGATTATAAAAATTACCCTGAACGTAAATAAATTTGTATTACTTATATTTAAAGAATTTTTATATTTTTAATACAAAGTTGTATTTAGCTAATGCAGAATATTTGAAAATGTCAACAATATAATCAGCTAAAAAAATACTTTTTTGAAGAATAAAAAGGAAATTTTAGGTTCAGCTCATTGTTGCCAATTGGGGACTTTTTGTCTCCAGATTGTTGATTGTCACCGCTTTTTTGAAATAGAAATATTTGATCTATTTGAAATAAATTAAAAATTCTGAAAAATAAGGTGATTTATACTATTTTAAAAAATTGCTGACAGTCAAATAATATGAATTAAAAAAGTTCCCAATCTAGCAACACTGGTTTCGCTTATACAGAGTAACATGAAACACGTTTTAAAAATTTCATGAAAACATATACAGATGTTTTTTGAGATATCGTGCACGTTATGCCCAAACACGTCATTTGGAAAAAAATGTCTTCAAAGTTACGGAAACAACGCTTCAGCTATTGAGTTGGTATAATTCTAAATGCCCTATCTTCTGTTCTAATGAGAATTTCAATGAAAAATATCAAAATGTTCAAACAATATAGGAGTTTAACATCTAAAAAATTTGAAATTTCGAAAAATTTGAAGCTTTAAGAGTTCTGGGACCCCTTAACTTTATATCTCCATCCGCTGTATAATAATTTGAAAAGCAAAATTATTCATTTCACCAAATAAAGAGTTCCGATGTGACATAATATAATTTAATTTGATATTCGTTTCTAATTTTCGTATTGCTTACATTATAAGCAATTATTAGAATTTATTTTAATCTTTTTCTAAAAGAATAACATTGATTTTAATTAGTCTCATAACGCATTATAAAAAGAGAAAATCCTAGTGTTTGTTCTGTTATTTTGTTTAAACCAACTAAAGATTACATGGTTTCCCCATTACACATAAATTTCCTATGTTATTAATTAAATTTCTATTATGAATCTCATTATGATCATGTTAGTGGTCATACTAAATTTAAATTAACAAAAGCAGCAGTTCCATCCACATATTCACATGAATTTACCATCAAAACTATTTTTCTTTATTTATTAATAATATTATGTTTTATTCATTTGATAAATATTCTATTTGTTTGAAATTATGATGAATAAAATCCATTCATTATAATTTGGAGAGCATAGAGAACTTTCGTTCGTTCATAGAATTTTACAAAAGTTGCATATCAACACCAATAATTTATTCAATTTCGTTTACAAGTATTATTATATATTGAATAAAATAAATATGTAGTTCACTGGGGAAACTGAAATTAATTTATCCCTATTTATGAGTTATTACACAGGGATGAGAGCGCTCCGACCCAAACGACCGAATACTACCACTAATTTTT
Organism: Maratus speciosus; assembly: GCA_963932465.1. Taxonomy (NCBI): domain Eukaryota; kingdom Metazoa; phylum Arthropoda; class Arachnida; order Araneae; family Salticidae; genus Maratus; species Maratus speciosus. Next base: position 281,367,983 of record OZ010799.1, on the reverse strand, counting down.
AATACTATTATTTGCTTTTTTGAATCTATGAAATTCTGTAATGAAATAATGCGAGAAATACTGTTAAAATTTGGTGGTAGAAATCGGTAATTTGGGTCGGAGCGCTCTCATCCCTGTATACATGATTATTTTGTTTTAACAACAGATTTATAAAATATTCTGACTTAGATTGGATTTTTAGATAAGGTCGGTTAATCAAAATCTTAATATTTTTTTAATTCGTTCACATTTTCTTATAAATATAAAGTAAAATTTTACTTTAATCATTGTTTTAAAACATACCTTAATTTTAATTAGTTCTGTACTGAGAAAAATGAAATGGGAAATTTTACCATTGTTGTGTTCATAGTTATAGTAAATTGAAAATAACAAAAGTTTTAATTCACTTCTGCTAAGTACAGAAATATACTACCTATAACGAATGCGGCATTTATTAATTCATTCGTAATAATCTGCTTCATTAACTTGATAAATGTATGCAACATCTGTTTACAAATGTAGTAAATAGAAATTCATTCGTTCTTATTCAGAAGGATCAAGAAAATTCGTTTGTTTATAACATTTCACTACAACAGCATTATAAGCACAAACCATTCTGTGATTTAAATTAAACACTATGATGATATATTAAAGAATGTAAATATTGTACTGAGAAATCTAAAAATATTTTGTTTAAAATTTTCAAAAGATAAAAAGGTTACATAAAATGCATAAATATATAAGTCCGATCCTCCAATGAGTAGGTAATTTCACTCTGAGATTTAGTGAAAAATAAAAGTTAAAATTTAAACTTCTTCTTTTTTTTTTTTTTAAGAAATAGATAAGATGTAAAGTAGTGAGTAATGTACAATATTCCGGCATAAACTTTAAACAATATTTTTCATTAACCTACCTATGTGTAATCGATTCATTATAATGTAATCGATTCGTTTCTGTAATTTATTGCTTTCGATTCGAACCAGAAATATCTTCTTAAAGTTATTTAACCCTTAAATGCCGGGTGTTGCCTTTCGGCAACATACCCAATTTAGGCTTATAAATACTATTAGAGTAATATTGAAGCTGTAATGCCTAATGTTGCCAATAAAATTCATTCTAAAAATATTATTAAATCGATTTTCAACATTTAGATGGCAACACTTGTGCTGTTTAAGAACAAAGATAGATTTATTTTTTCAATTGGTTCTGCCTTTTTTCCTCGTGGAGGAAGGTTGTTCCAAGGAAATAACGCCATTTTGAGATTATTTGAGGTCATGCCGGCTAAAGCCGTAGCGAATACCTCATAGCTTAAATAACTAACTTTTTCAATTGTTGATACAGGATCTTTTTGTTTTCTTTAGAAGCTTGCGAAATACCCTATTTTGTTCTTCCGTGAGCAAGTAAAATTTATTTCTCATCATAGTTCTCAAAATTCTTGTGTATTTAATATTATAGAATTTTACCAACAAAAATTATTTTTTTAAATAATCACCAGTATTGCCGATTAGTAACAAACAGTTTTTTAGCCGTAAACCATACTTAAAACAAAATATGATTTTTTTAAAGTATGTTTCCCATGATTTATTTTAAAAAAAGAAAGCCAAAAAACATTTTTTAAATGATTTTTGAAAACGTAGACATTTCAGGTTTAAAAAAACGCCACATCCAATAACTACAAGATGGCCATAACTAAACTGACAGTATTCAGAGTGTTCTGTAACGCGATCTAATTCAGAGAATGACGCCAAATTTTGTAAAAAGATTAAACAAGACGAGGAACGAAGGATTCCACGAAAAAAAAAAGTTAGTTCCAAAAGTCACCGCTAGGGAAATATGTGGCGCTTTATAACAGAAAAGAGAGTTTTGAAAAATGCAGAATCAATACTAAAATCGTTAAATGCGCGAAATAAAAGGTAATTTTACTTCAGTATTGATTCTGCATTTTTAAAACTCTCTTCGACATTTGAAACTTTTAGCCAAATATTCCACATTTCACCTTCTACGATTTTTCAATTTTATGGATTTTTAAAGTGATTTTTTAAGATTTTTTACGTTCGCGGTGATTTTTTGTCATTCATAAAAGATTTACAATTACATTTTACCCTATTGTGATAAATTTTGAACCAGCGATTTTTAATGCGATTTTCAATGTGATTTTTAGCGATTGAATGAATACCGCAGCGATTTTTTGACATTGGTAAATTTAATTCGGTTTCGACATTTTCGCCTTATGTAGTAGATTTTCTCTACGAATATTTTATTTTATCGTTTTTTAATGGGATATTTAGCGATTTTTTGCGCTATGCGTTGATTTCTTTTGTTATTTATGAAGTAATTCAGCTTCCACAATTTTACTCCAATTATGTAAATTTTAACCAATTTTTAATGCATTTTCAGTACGATTTGTAGAGTTTTTTCGAGTCCCGAAGTGATTTTTCCGCATTCGAAAAACAAATTTAGTTTAAAACATGTAGACTAATATAGTAAATTTTACTATCAGCGATTTTTGATTTTTAGCGAATTATAATGTGATTTTGAGCTTTTTCTTTTCCAGATTTTTTAAGTTCCACGTTGAGTTTTTTTTTCACTCATGAAAAATTTTCGTTTACAGTGTTTTGAGTCGAATTTTTGTAATTAATCTAAAGATCCACATTATAATATTTTAACCCATTATAGTAAACTATGTCCGTTGCTTCGTTTGACTTTTAATGCATTTTCAATGCGATTTTAGCGTTTTTTGAGTCCCACGGGGATTTTTTGACATTCGGAAAGAGAATTTGGTATCAATTTTTATCCTACTGTAGTAATTTTGTCTTCCGTGACATTTGAATTTTAGTGATTTTTAATGTGATTTTTAGCGATTTTTGGAGTTCAGCGGCAATTTTTCAACATTTGTAAAAGGATTAAGATTTATAAATTTTATCCTAATACAGCACATTTTGTCCTCTACTCTTTTTGAATTTTACCTTTTTTTAATGCGATATTCAATGTGATTTGGGCGATTTTCAGAGATTTTTAGCGTTCCGTGTCGATTTTTTGTTATTCATACAGGGCTGCCACAGACGACTATTTTTCTATTCTATTCGCACCACAATGAAAAAAAGAACAGATTTTGTAGTATATTTCTCTTGCAAATGTCCTCGAACAGTCTGTCAATAACTTGTTTGGAGAAAGTGGTATGAGGTAGAATTAAAAAATAGTCGCTTTGTGGCAGCACTGTTCATGAAGGTTTTCGGATTAGAATGTTTTACCCTTAATATTAAATTTTCACGACAGTGGCTGTCAAATATTGAGCGATTCTTAATTTAATTTTCAATGTGAATTTTAGCCATTTTTCAAGTTCCGTGGAGATTTTTTGACATTCGAAAAGTGATTTCAATTTCAAACATTTTGCCTAATATAGAACATTTTTAGATTGCAATGTTTTTTTACTTAATAGTAAATTTGTACCCTAGCGATTTTTACTGCGATTTTCAATGAGATTTTTCGGTGTTTCACAATGATATTTGGACATTTTAAAAAGAATTATGGTTCAAACTTCTAGCCTAATAGGAATTTGATTTCAAATCCCTATTGCTTATTGTGGTAAACTTTCTCCTCTGCTATTTTGAACTGTTGTGATTTTTAATGCGATTTTCAATGGAATTTTTTATCGTCGTTTTTTTCTTTTTCTCGAATTTGCGGGGATTTTTTGAGATAAGGAAATAGAATTCAGTTTAAAAACTTCAGCCTAATATAACAAATTTCTTCCGTGCAATTTTTGCTATTTAACCGCTTTTTATCGCTATTTTTAGAGTTTCGTACATCTGACGAAACCCTATTCGTCTCACTCCTCTGTCTGTCTGTCTATCTGTCTATCACAGAGACCGTTCTCAGAAATTATATATGTTGGAGACTTGAAATTTTGTGTTCTTATAGCTGAAAACCTCACATGAAACGACGAATCGTAAAATTTTGAAAAAGACTTATATTTACCTCTCTTAGCTCTAACTTGTTTATTTTAAGCAATTTTTCAAACACATTCCCTAATCAAGTTGGAGATGTGAAATTTTGCATACTTATAGTAGAACACTTGCGATCACACGAAAAATCATAAAATTTTCCAAAAGTTATTACATTATTTACCCTTCTGTGGTGTAACGTCTGTATTTTTAGCAAATTTTCTAACCTCTACTCTTTACGCCCGTGGCGCACTTTTCTAGCTTTTGCCTATACTCCTTTGACCATTCTTTCATATTATGCACCATAGCTGTACATGTTTTAGTTCCAATTTTTACCGTTAGGGGGCGCCTACCTATCTCGGGTGCCCGATCCACTCGACTAATATATCTACGGATAGTTTGTAAAACGAAGTTTCGAATGGGATAGAGGTTTGTTTAGAATAGAGTGCGCATGAGTACATTATTATGTCGAAATATACAACACGTTTTTTCTCTAAAGTCCCAGGCACAATGTCAGTTAGTTTTTTAGTGTATAAGTTATTTTCCCCATAAACATGTTTATGAGTAATTGCTAAGAATCTTTTACTTCTTATCGCGACTAATTTATGACTTTTGTAAATTATCCTAATACAAAAAATAAATCCATGTATAATATTTTATTAGATCATCCTTGTTTTCGCAATCAGTGAAAAAGTAAAGCAATTTTTCTGATTGAGCTGGTAAACAAGATTACAGGAAATAAATCGCAAACTAGATTATATTTTTCTTCCAAACCCAATTGGCATTTGCCTGTTTAAAATTTCATCTTTACAAAGTGATCTTAGTAGAGTTAAAATATATATAAAGATGTTTAAAAAATAAAAATAAACAAAAAAGGGCTTGACATGTTATGTATACCTTATTCTGAAAAATTATACAGTATAGCACCGGTATTAAATAACAGAAACATGATTTTTTGAATGGTAATTTCGCCGCATAAACAGCCAAATTTATAACTTTAAATATAGTTCTGAACCTATATTTCACCGTATAACATCATAACATGAAGTAACTCATTTTTAAAAATACATACGCACAAGTAGACTTGCTTAACCCTTTCAGGGGAAGGTACCTCATTTCGCAAAATGCTCAAATGAGTGAATGACAGCGGAATTTACAAACAAACTTATTTCAAAATGATCAAAAACTTTGAAATACGCACTTCATAAAAGGAATTTTTCATTCCAATATTCTGGTGCCTATGTGACATTTAGGGATTAAAATTTGGTCGAAAAATGAACCACCGCCCTTGAAAAGGTTAACAAAAAATCTCCAGTTATTTGTTGCTTTCTTTTTGACAATACAGTAGAACCGCTTTTATCCGAAACTCGCGGTTAGCTAAAATCCAATTTAAAGTGCTTTTTTTTTTTTTTTTTTTTTTTTTTTTTTTTTTTTTTACTATCACATTCCTTGTGTGCAAAATCCATTTTGTAAGTTTTTTTTTTTTTTTTTTTTTTTTTTTTTTACCATCATATTCTTTATGTGCAAGCGGTCCTTTCAGAAATTAGAGTACATATAATTATTTTCGATCCTCTTTCTTAGATATCCTTGGAATTTAACTTGAGCTCCCGTAAGCTGTGGAATAGAGGAAAAAATACAAATTAGCAATTTTGAAGCTTTTGAATGTTTTGCAAAACAATCAGCATGGCCGGACTAGCAGAAAGATTGTGATACTGGTAAACTAATAACATTAAATATTAAAAAAAAATCTGTGATAGAGCTTCAAAGCAAAGGCAATCGAAACTGCGACAAACAAAATATTTTTTCAAGCCCTTGTGATATACGTCAAAGGTACTTAATATCAAAATTAAAATTCAGATAATTTATTCTAGTTTCTATTTTGTTATTCCTTTATTTTTATTAAGCACTTGTTACCATAATAAGAAATATTGGATATTATTTCTCCTTAATCTTAAAATGGAAGCATTCTCGATTAACCGAAAATTTCGATTTTCAAAAAGATGCCCGTTAACAATTACTACGGATAATCGTGGTTCTACTGTATTTTCATTACATCTGACACATTTTTTCTTCTCTATGAAAAAAAAAATATGACATATTAGTATAAAAATATAATTAAGTAAAAGTGATAAATAAACGTAAAAATTGTACACAAAAATTAATTAAACGTTGTCATTTCAGTTATAGTAACAATAGAAAAAAAAATATTTTTTATATTATGTTTTCTCAAATAATAATAAATCCTGTAAAAAAAGGAATAAAACCACCAGAAATGTCTCTTGAAATTTTGAAATAGAATTTTTAAATTTAAAATTATTGTGAAAACATGTCCATAACGTTTTAGTACCATACTGTATTTTTATACATTAAGGTATCTCCTTTACGTCCTTAGCAAAATAAATCCACCGTATACTGCAACTTACAGCCCATATTTACAAACGTGTTTGAGAAATGTTTACTTCAGACAGCACCTAAATGTTATGTTACATGATACTAGACTTGAAAAAAGACAAATCCCTATGTAAGTTGTTTAAGGTAATTTCATTTCAAGACTTTCTAGAACGAACAGGCGTGAAAAAAATTAAACAGCCCCTCCCCTACAAACTCTTCAACAAATAATCGTAGAAGAAATTTACTGGAGCCGAACGATTGGAAATAAAGTCTACTTTTAAAATATGTATATAAAATTTGCTTAGTGGGCCATCTACATATCAAAACGAACCCAAACTTCATTTTTTTCAATAGCCATACCCAAGAGTAACAAGAAATTCGAAATCTTCGGTTCAGACTATGCCTAGACGCCAAATTTCAAGTCATTTGAATGATAAGTTTTTGAATTATAAACATTCAAAATTTAGTGCTTCTTATGTTAAATTACATTTTTTTATTAATATCTCCTGAAATTAAACTCCTATGGGCTAATTTTTTGTGTAGCAATAATACTAAAATACCCAAACATAAATATGTTGAATTGGCAATTTTTATAATTTTATGATATAAATTATGAATTAGGAAATTAATATTCGAGAAAATTATGAATAGCAATCTACAAGTTTTTTTGATGGATTTAGATTTATTAAGTCCTGCTTTATGGAAATTCCAAATTTCACATTTTCCTCCAAAGTAGTTTTCAAATTATGCGTAAAAACGGCAAAATGGTAGTTTAAGGGGCCGTCTATGACAGAAGAGACTAGATATTTTGAAATTTTTTCTGCTATCCTGTAATCTAGCAGTCTCTAATGACTGCTTGAGTGGCACTTAAGATGCCTTGATCAAGAAGGAAGCTCTGTCGGTCAACAATCAAGTACCGAACTTCAATTTGGACACAGCCCCTAAAATATGCTTGTTTTAAAATAATTCATTTCTCGGAAATTTATCGTACAAATTGCATAAAAATTTGTTTTTAGTCTAATTGAAGGGTGTAGAGTTCATTAATGCTGTCAGAATTATGTACTGCTATTGAAAAAATCGAAGTTATGGTTCGTTTTAACATGTAAATGGCCCATAAAGCAAATTTTATACACATCATTTAAAAGTAGACTTTATTACCAATCGTGTGCTACCAATAACTTTCTTCTACGATAATTTTTTGCAGAGTTAGTAAGGGCTGTTTACTTTTTTTTCCACGACAGTACATAGAGTTTGTATTCTTTACTTAATTCAGAATGACATAATGTGGTTTGGAAATAATGGTTCAATTAGATAAGCGATAACACGCAGATAATACAAAGCTTTATCATACATAAATATTGCTCCATAAATAAAAATTAATTTTTTAGTAATAGTTAGATAAGAAAATAAGACACAAAATCCGCAAATATATTTTGCAAATGCAGAAAAAATATTTTCATAGATTATCCACCCTGATATATCAAGAAAAATATTTACGAGTGCTAAAATATGTGGGAATACAATACATTTTAGTACAATGATAAGCTTTATAGTACGTCAAACGTGGCACACGAAGTGCGTTCGTACCATAACTAGTTTTAAAAATATTCAGATCTCGGGGCAATAGCTGTTGCACTCTTATACAAAAATACATGACTACAAAATTTATTCCGATTATATACATTAAATTTAGTAAAACGGAAATAATAAAACTCCACCTTAAATAGGACGTCATCTGCATGGCAACACAGATTCATTACCTATCATGGGATATCATTGAATTAGTTACGTATATGATTTGATTTAAGGGGGTCCGGGACACAAAAAGCTTCAAATTTTGCAAAAACATTTTATTTCATTAAAATTTTCTCTGTTTTTTCTTGCTTAAAATGACATTTAAATCATGTTTCTATCTGATATAGAACAAAAATTATTAATATTTTTCGTTTTGGTTTGTTTTCAAAATCTAGCTTTCAAGCAATGGCTGTCATTGAAACGACTTCTTGTAAAAATGCGTTTTTCTTCATGATAGGTATTTTCACATTTCTCGTATTTAAATTCTTATAACTCGAGAACCGTTAAAGACCAAGGGTTCAAACTTGGCACATATCTTCTTCAATTGTTTTAATTTCATTTTGATTCAGCATATTTGAAAAAAGTAATTACTTTTGAAAATATGATTTTTTTTTTTAAGTTGCACCACTTTTATAAAAATTTTTGCGTTACATATTATTTTTTTTTATAAATTAATATTTTTTAAAATGCTGAATCAGAATTAAAACTTATATATTTCTGTTTATTTAAATGAAAAAAAAATGGAAATTCTATAAATAATATTTTGTGTTATAACGATTTTAATTTAGCCCACTTTTTCAAGAAATTTTAAATTAAAAAAATTTTAAAAAAATTATGAGAAGTTTTTTAATATGATTTTTATTTACAAATGATAAGGTTAACCATCACAAAAAATTCAAAATGTTAACTCAATAAATAAAAATTATTTTAAAATGCGCCCCAGACCCCCTTAACAGAATGAAGAAAACTTTTATTAATATATTTTTAAGTTTTTATTCGATTTTTATAAAATTTGCAATGACCTCGACAAAATCCTGCAATGACTATCTATATTAAATTTCAAACCATTCAGTTGGGTATTTTTGCGCTTTTATATGCAGACAGACAGACGGACGGACCAGACGAGCTAGAAATTTATATAATTACGGACGCACTTAAAAAAAGCTAATTTTATGATTTTGATCGTGATATAGTATTATATTCCACAATCTTAACTTATTCAATATTTTATTATTTTTAAGTTTGATTTGCCGCATTATACATCCAGAGAAACATAAAATCACATAAATTCTATAAATCCAAATACTTTTTACTCCAAAGAGCATAAAATAGGACGCATAATAGTACAAAGAGAAACAATATGATACTGTTTGAAAATGATGTACGATTCAAATTGACGTGTTTCCAAATTCACGTATGTTAACACGTTGACTGCTCGCTACGAGTATACTCGTAGCTTTAATATTCGTGGCTTTAATTTATTACTTTCTCACCATTATTTAAAAAATATATATATATTATTTATTGGCAGAAATTTCGCTGTATTAGTAAAGCGGAATTTACCTTTCAGAATTTGTGGTGGCAAACGACTTTCAAGAAGAAATTTTAAAATTCTTACTTTTTGCGGCAGTGTGTTGACAAATGCATCAGGGATAGCTGATGTTTACAAAGTTACTAAATACCGGAAATTCCATTGTGTTCAATATTTCATATTATCATAATTCATATTATTTTTGGTGGCATGTTACTTTACCGTGCAAAATGTATTTGTGTTTTAATAAGCCGAAAGTCTTGCGTTATATATCCCTTTAAGACCCAACACGCACGATCGTGCGGGTTAGACATTCATTTAAAGTTTTGCTTCTAAGTCGTATGTAATAAAAACTCGAATCGAACGATCGTTCAAGTTTCTTGATCGAGTAAAGTATCATTTTTTATCAACAGGTAGAGGTTGCAGTCCATGTTTTACTTTTTACAGGCATGACTAGTTTTGTTTACAAATACATCGGGTCTTAAAGGGTTATACAGTTTTGTATCTGATTACATTTGAACTGAATATCAGTTCTTTGGTTAAGTAAGTTTAAAGTAATAATGTACAAAAACTTTTTGATCTGAGTTATTATCAAATTGTAGCTACATTTTTAATGCATAAAATTGTGGTATATTAGGTATATTTTTTATAAAGCATACAATAAAAATACTTTAGCCGACATAGATACTGCATTTGAAAAATTGTTATCAGACCTGCCAAATTTAAAGTTTTTTTGTCACCACTAAAATTTAACAGAAATTTTTGAATTTGATGCAAAATTTTGAAACGGACAGCAAAGCACTTATCATCACTAAATTACTGAAATTCAGTGTTCCCAGATAGTCGAAAGTCAATTTCCCCAAAATTTCTTAAAATTTCCCCAAATCAGTGTTATTTTCCGACAAATTCCCCAACGCAGTTTCTACTCAAAACAGTAAATTTTCTATTTTCTATTTTCCAGTATAAAAAAAAATGTTTAACTAACTTAAACTCAAAATTTTTCTCCAAATCAAGCCTTCTTTTGAAAAAATTCCCCATTTACAAAAAAAAAAAAAAAAAAAAAAAAATCTCGGCAGAATTTTGTATGCATATTCGCAGCAAAACGAAGAGAATGAGAGATACATTTTACAACGACAAGCTCGGTTACACTTCTTTTTAAATAGTTGCATATCGATGATGCTGACCTAGCATTACGGTGATTACGATAGCTCTATCTACATTTATACCAATAACTTTTTCAAGGTTTAGACCATCTCTAGTCAGTTGAGATTTGAATGAATCTAAGATGATATTGGCATCATCTGCTTCTATCTGACTTAACCTATAAAACTTAGTTTTCAATTTTTTGTCATACCTACTGAAGTACCAAATCGTAATGTAAAGCACCTTCATTGTATCAATCACTGTGGTTTCTCCAATAATGAAAGAAAAATAATTCTTTCCAAATCTTTAATTAAAACTTTTAAAAAACAAGGCAAAAGAACTTTTCGGATAAGACTTGAAGATTTAGTAATGGGAAGGTTTATGCCACTTAATACCGCAGAGTTTTCTTTCAAGTTTCTTATAACGAGAATTCGTCGAGCAAGGTTCAGTTTCAGTTATAAACGTAGCAGATTCTAGTATGCAGTTACATGTCTTGCAAAAAGCTCTACTGTTATTCTACGAAGTATAAATTAACCAGCCTTCAACAAAAAAAAAGTTAAATAATTGTTCTTATTACTTTTGTATAAATCTATACCAATAAAAGAAATGTGTATATGTCTATCTCCGATAACTAGGAAAATCTGCCGCACTGTGATCTGGAGATTCAGGTGGGTCGAAGGTAGGTCGTAATGCACCTGTGATATTTGTAAGCTATAACGTTGTAAACGATGAGCACGTCCACGAGAATATTGATTAGTATCTCAGATTTTTGTATTTTATTTCATTTTCCAAATCAAAATCGAGTTCGAGGCAAATCCAGTGCTTTCAGATTACTTTCGTAAATTTTACGTGAAATAATGAAAACAATTCCCCAAGTTTTTCCCCAAATATTTCCCTACGAACTACTTGTCCCCAAAAAATTCCCCTGGATGTTCAATATCCCCCAAAATGGGGACAAAATCCCCAATCTGGCTACACTGCTGAAATTATTAAAGATGCCTATTGGTGGCAATATTTTTACTAGAAATTTAAAAGAAGATTGAAAAATTTATAACCTTTAAATGGCATTTTAAAATGCATTGACATTTTGTCTTGAAACTTTTATGGTGGTAAATAATTATTTGCTCATGTTTATTTAAAGAAAGAAAATAATTGGCCAATCCAGTTTTTAGGAAAAATTCGTGACTATTGACAGGTACAATTATTACAATTAATCTTTCCTATTAATGTATCTACAGTAATGGTATTCATTTTCTTTACTTATCTTGATTGCTATTTAAATAAAAAATTTTAATTTTTCCAAGGACAAAAATTGAATTACAAAGTCTTTGTCAATAAAGTGCAATGTAAATATTTCATTTAGTTTAATTAAAATTGTGTCCAGAATCTCCAAATTTCGCCTGAACATGTTAAAAATTGAATGATAATTAATGGGTGAGAGATATTGAAGTTGTTTTTCTATGAGAATAATGTGTGTACACGATAAATTATTTACTTTACAACTGTGTTTAGTACCAAATGTTACCGATGGATAGAGCTGCGATATGTACAACTATTAAAACTTTAAATTATAACAATAGATGAAGGTTCAGTCAGTTCAATATGCGACAATCCATCGCCATCTATTGGTGACATTTATAACTAAAACGACGAAGCATAGTAAAAAAATCGATACTTCACATGTTACTTTTCTGCAAAAATAACTTCTGTAGCTTCAACGTTTAATATTTATTGAATTTTAACACTATTTAAGGCACGCTGTATTTTCGATATTTTAACTACTTTTAAAATAAATAAAATTAAAATACAGTAAGCTCTCATTAAGGCGGACTCTGTGTAAGGCGGAAATCTGTCTAACTCGGAAAGATTTTCAAACCCTTGCGAATCCATAGACACTAGACCGGAGTGAAAAACAAAAAGTTTTGCAAATCGAATCGTAATAGTGCGGAAAAGTTGCTACTCGTCAATACAAGTACAGTGAAAAAAAAAATTGAAATCGGAGAATATCTTCCGTTCGCGCATCGCATTCAAAGTTTTCGAATTTGAACAAAAATTGTACAAATATACGAAAAATCGTAAAAAGGTGTAAACTTTTACCGATCGAACACATTTTTTTGTACATACCATGAACTTGAGATGTAGAATGGAGGAAAAAATACCACACACTCCTCCATTATCCCCTTCCAATCCCCTCAAGGGGGTGAAAATGGCCAATTTTCGTGGAAAAACCGAAATTACAGGAAATGTAAATATTGACGAATCGACCTGATTTTTTTTTTTTACATAAAGCAACCTTGAGGCTAGAAGTCGAAAACAATCCCCCCCCCCCCCTCGAGAGGACCTCTATCAACTTTGAACCCAGTCGAGGTGTCAACTTTTTGTGGCAAACATTATGTTTTTGTTCGTTTGCCGCCCGGTCACTCAACCTCTCCATCTCGTCAATCCCTTTCTTCTTCGGTGCACTGTAATGCTCGCTGCGCGTGCGCGCCTCTGGAATTCCGAGAAACGGAGTGGGGGAGGAGCTAGCACAGTACCCGTACCTGGTAAAGACCGCTGTGCGTCACTCAGTTTTGCCTCAGCGTCGCTGCGTGTTTCTGCTTGTCTCGCTTGTAAAAGAATATATCTCGCCTTTAAAAGAAGCGCTGCTCTTGCTGAAAACTTTTCTTGTCGGCTTCGATTTGAATCTCGTATCTTGAATTGGATAACGGTCACATCGATCAAAATTTAACTTCATTTATCTTCATTATGGCGCTCACTCGAAGCGGCCATACTCCCTGCCCATTTTTTGGTGCACCAAAACCACTGCCATCGGCAATTCTCCCCACCAATGCTGACGTTGTCAAATGTTGGTATGAAGTGCAATACGCCATGTTATTGCAGTCTGGTGACTTTAAACCTGGAAGGAAGTTGAGCTTTTTAGAAGTGGCAAACACTGTAGCTCAACAGATTGAGTCACTGTATTTGAAGGCTCCGATTCCTACAGTTTGTCACACAAGAGTAGTTCAAATGATGAAACAACTACACGATCACTATTATGCTCTTCGTAAATCATATCCAAAGACAAAGACATGGCTGGGAAACAGAAGAAGTACAATGACTTCATTCATCAATCGTATAACACATTATTTGAAATATCATCTTGCAAATGCGAGATGACACTAGAACGCACTTGCGGGAAAAACTTTGACTAGTGTATTTGTCCTAATCCTATAGCTGTCAGTTGCGATTGCCCTAAGGACAGGAAAATACCTTCATTGGAACTGAAGTTTCTTTACGCACAAAGATACCTTAGATTAGGTAAAATAGGATCGACGGCGCATAAAAAAGAAACACAAAAACTTACATCAAGGTTGCAAAGAAATGCTCGTCCTCTTGATGTGCTCAGCACACAAATGCAAAGCTTGCCTAATTGCAGCACTGATCCTGAAAGAGAGGAGACAAATGTTGATGTCAATGAGGATGAGGATGATTTAGATTTTCAGCCCACACGCTCGTTGTCTGCTCTGTCAAGGAGCCCAGGCTCTTCACAAATGCGCATGTCGCTTCCAGCTACTGCTTTGACAAGTAATCGCTTTGGTCTGTCAGACAGAGCAACAGCTGCCATTACCTCTAGCGTTCTAAAAGACGTAGGTCTTATTACTGATAGTAATACATCTCTGATCGTTGATAGAAGCAAAATTAGACGAGAAAAAGAAAAGTGCAGGGCAATTCTTACCAATCTGGAGCAGCAGGAACATCAAATGAACGGCCCAATGTATGTGTACTTTGATGGCAGTGCCGATGACACTCTAGCGTTGGTTGACAAAGGAGGTAAACGATATCAGTCTTAACAAAAAGAAGACCACATTACAGTTGTTGAGGAACCGGGTTCTAAGTACCTTTGCCATCCAGTACCAACCTCCAAAAGTGGAAAGGAGATCGCTAACTCCATTGTAGACCATTTCGAAGAAAACGGAATAGATACTTCTAAAATTCTAGTCGTCGGGTGTGATGGTACAGCAACAAACACTGGCTGGAAAAGTGGAGCAATCAAACATAGAGAAATGCGTTTAAAGAGACCAACACAGTGGGTTATCTGTCTCCTGCATTTTAATGAGCTACCTTTGAGGCATCTTGTAGAAACATTTGATGGTAAAACCACAGGGCCTCAGTCTTTTTGTGGCCCTCTTGGCAAACAGCTGGCTGGTTGTGAGTCTTTGCCTGTAGTTGCTTTTAAGAGAATTGAATACCACATCCCACACACTGACCAAGAAAACTTGAGTAAAGATCAGAGATACCTGCACGACATTGCCGTTTCCATTGCTGCTGGGTCTTGTTCCTCAGACCTTGCAAATCGAGATCCGGGACCAATATCGCATTCTCGGTGGTTAACGACAGCAAACAGGTTCCTGAGACTGTATATTTAATTCGAAATGCCATCCGAAAATCTCATCAACATTGTCACGTACATTATGACAGTATACGTACCTCCGTGGTTCGAAATTAAGACAAGATCTTCAGTAGTTGAGGGACCTAAACATATTTTTGAATGCATCAAGAAATGTAGAAGCTTACCTGCAAAACTCCAAGAAGTGGTAGCAAAGGCCATCCAAACAAATGCATTCTTTGCCCATCCAGAAAACATTCTTCTTTCAATGGTAATGGATGATAGGCAACACGTTCGAGACCTGGGACTTCGGTGGGTACTGAAATCCAAAGACACCCCCACAAAGGGCAAATTCGTCAGAAATTTTCAAGTTCTGGCCATAAATTTTGACGCCGAGGATTATTATGGCATTATAAATTGGTCTGAAACCAAGATTACCTGTCCTCCTCTATTGATAAACATTTCTTCAGCTGACATTGCAGACTTGATTTCCAAAGGGGAAAAGCCAACTCTTCCTTTGAATCTGGTGGACATACCATGTCATACGCAAGCTGTAGAGCGCAGTGTCAAGCTGGTAACACAGGCCTCCTCAAAAGTGTTTGGGCATGAGCGACGTGATGGTTTTATAAGAGCCACCCTCGCTTCTCGTGCTACCATGATAAAATTTGACACTAAATCAGAATTCGCAGTACCTGAATCTGCACCTGCATAATTCTCCACGCCCACATTTTGGTTGGTTGGGTAGGGTGTGGGTGGGACTCGCAGTGCAGTCACCTTCCAGTGGTGAGTCCTGAGTCGTCCTCAGGAGGACGGGCCAAGAGCTGCACAATTTCGATCTCTCGAGGGGGAGGGGGATTGTTTTCGACTTTTAGCCTCAAGGTTGACTTATGCAAAAAAAAAAAAAAAAAAAAAAAAAAAACATCAGACCGATTCGTCAATATTTACATCTCCTGTAATTTCGGTTTTTTCCACGAAAATTGGCTATTTTGACCTCCTTGAGGGGGTTGGAAGGGTACAAAGGAGGAGTGTGTGGTATTTTTTCCTCCATTCTATATCTCAAGGTCATGGTATGTACAAAAAAATGTGTTCGATCGGAAAAAGTTTACACCTTTTTAAGATTTTTCGTATATTTGTACAATTTTTGTTCAAATTCGAAAACTTTGAATGCGATGCGCAAACGGAAGATATTCTCCGATTTCAAATTTTTTTTTCACTGTGCTTGTATTGACAAGTAGCAACTTTTCCGTACTATTACGATTCGATTTGCAAAACTTTTTGTTTTTCACTCCGGTCTAATAGACAAAGAGTAAAACTTGTGTAAGGCTGAATATTGTCTACTACGGAAGATGTTTTCGGTCCCGATCGATTCCGCCTTAGACTGAATTTACTGTATTTCAGCAATGTATATTGGATGCATATATTTTGTATAAACCTGTTTCATTAGATATTAAACAAGTTGGAAATTGCACGTCAACCTTGGCAAATGAGAGGCGTTCGTACTATAACTAGTTTTATAAATATTTTTCGCACTGCATATTGTACTGAATGTATATTTTAGTGTACCTCATAAGTGCATATCAATTTTATTCTTTTCGAAAAGCTATAACATCATTAAAATGCATTTAAAATATTTTTTTTCCATTGACCGTCGTGTAACGGAAAACGTTTCACTGTCCCTGTCATTGAACTATAGATGCGATTTTCATAAAATTTGAAATGACGCGACAACATTATGCAACAATTATGTATTTTGAATTTCAAAGGATTCGGTTGGGTAGTTTTTGCGCAGTTATATGTGGACAAACATACAGACGGACTGAACGATGACTATAGATGCTACGTATTAATATAATTACGAACGCACCTAAAAACTTATTAATCTTAGAATAGAAAAAAAAAATAAAGATGTTTTAAAGAGGGGAGAAAAGTCGTTTGACATGTTCTATATGCATTGATCTGAGAAATTATGTCATTTAACACGGTTGATAAATTAAAGTAGCATGATTTTTTAACACTAATTTTTTCCGCATAAATGCCCAAATGTATATTTTAAATATGGTTTTGGTTTTTGATATTTTATCATATAATATCATAGTTTTTAATAACTTGTAATTTAATGTAACATAGTTAAATGAAAAAAATGAAGTTTACATTTATTTTTTTATTGTTTTTTATATACTTTTATTATATATAATTTTTTTTCTACGAATAAATATGACATATTAGTACAAAAAATTAATAATTTTTTTGTATCTGGGAGTAAATGTAGTACACAAAAGTAAATTAAGCTTTATCATTTAAATTATCATAAATAACGTGAGAAAAAAAATAAATCCACCAAATATTACTTTTCAAATTTTAGAAAGGAATTTCTACACTTAAAATTAAATTGAAAATATGTTTGTTTTTATATCTGTCTCTATACCATGCCAATACTTTTACACACGGATACATCTCCTTTTTAAAAGCTTTATAATACCAAACGAAATCCATCTTATATTGCAACTTACAACCCATGCGTACAAAAAAGTGTGGCGAATTTTGATTCAGAGAGAACAGCAAAATTCGCCACAAGAGACAAATCACCGCGTAAATTGGTTAAGAAAAGTTTAGTTCAAAACTTCCTTGAATATTTTGCATAGAGTTTTATAATCTTTATCTGATTCAGTATGACGTAATGTGACTGCATTTCGATGTTTTTGAAGTAATGGTTCATTTGGATAGCCGGTACTCTTACAAAAATTTCCTATAGAATTCTATAAATTTTTTTAGAGAAAACGTAATATATAATCCTATAGAACTATGACCCATTTTTCCCATAAGCTAGTTTCACCAAAAGAAATCCATCTTATATTGCAACTTACAACCCATACGTACAAACAAGTGTGACAAATTTTGCTTCAGAAGAGAGCATGATTACTCTGTAACCTGATAGTTTCCGACAAAACAGACCAATCACCCCGTAAATTCTTTAAGGAAAGTTTAATTCAAGACTTCTTATAATATTTTTTATATAGAGTTTTATAATCTTTATCCGATTCAGAATGACATAATGTGACTGCATTTCTACGTTTTTGAAGTAATGGTTCATTTGGATAGCCGGTAATATCCACATAATAAAGAGCTTTAACTCATAATTACCCTGTGTAGAATGCGTTCCAGAAATTGCATAATTCATTGAATCAGAACTCAAACTAGAAATATCTAAATTGTTAATTTCGCTTATTTTGATAATGTAATGTCTATTATTAAATAAATAAAAAAAATCAATTTTAAATTTCTGATGTGAATACGAAATATGTGAATAAAAAAATGCACTGAATCGGAAACACTGATGATACACACATACAGTCGAACACCGTCAATACGCGAATTAAGGGACCGATCAAAATTCGCGTATTAAACAGGTTCGCGCATTAAGCGAAGGTGCGAATTTTCGTCCAGTGGTCCATCTAATAACAACCTGTACGGATAAAGCACGTCTTTTTGATAATTTTTAGCGTTTTTAAGACATAAAATGACATTTTATTTGTTTTAATCATTATGTGCTTATTAATCAGGAAAGTTTGAAAGCTGGAAATTCAAATAAGTACTATTATCTTAGGTAAAAATCCAAGAAGTCCTTTCAAATTTAGATTTATTATGTATGACACATAAAATGGAACAAAATGAACACAAAAATGTCTGCTAACCATGTTAACTAAAACTAATGTTAACAAAATTAAAATCCTTGTTAGCTATACAGAACAAATAGGGGAACAGTGTTGATAATAATAAAAAATCAATATAAAAAACAAAAGTTAAAATTTAATAAAGTCAATAATGATATAAAAATTACATTTTGGCAAAATGGCTACAGGATCTGTCCAGGAAGTAACGAGACTGATTCTATAAAATTCGTTTATTTGAAGATAAATTTGCCGACGCTTAATATTCTTCAAATTAGCCTCCTCCGGCATTAATACATTTTTGCCAATCACTCTGCCACCTATTTATGTCCAGCTGGAAGTCTTCAGCTGAAACAGAACATGCGTTACTTTTTACTGAAAGTTCTCCAGATTGTCAAAATGATGACCTTTTAAGCTGGATTTTTACCGAAGGATTAGAAAAAAGTCCGGCGGGGAGAGATCGGGGCTGTACGATGGTTGGGACAACGTTGCGACGCTGTGTTGTGCTAGGAATTGAGTCACTTTGAAGGAACCAGCTTGGCTCAAATTTTACGTTCTTCCGTGACGATTTCATTCACAATCGATTTTGTAAGTAACAACGTATCCACAGACATTCGGACACTCATTCGACGTTCAGAGCCTAAAATGACTTTAATTTTAGTCCCATTGTCTGAAGTTTGAGAATTTGCTGAGCGCCCAGCTTGCTATTCGTCATCGACGTCCTTTCTTCCGTTTTTCAAGGCTTTGTGCCACCTAAACGCTTGAGACTAGATCAAAGAATCCTTCCCGTAAGCTTCTTGTAATATGGCAAGCTTCTCAGTAGCCGATTTGTTTAGCTGTACACAAAACTTTATGGCGTATCGTATCGCTGCTCGACACTCCTGAAAACCTAACGCCACTTTCAAACACTTGTCTCCGTGCGCTGCAAAGGCTCAAAGCCAACAGATTTCCGCTACACTCTGTAGCTTACATTCCTCACCGCACGTACCACCCGCAAAGTCCAGCCCTTTGGCCTTGTGCTCGACACGTAAAAATCAGTCTCATTACTTCCTGGTCCGACCTTGTATCAATTTCGACCTGTTTGACATCGGTCGCGTTGTTTTCAGCCCTATCCAGGTGATGGTAAAGCTTGCTTGTTGAGGACTTTTCTTCCAGTGACGATGCATACTGTCTGAAAAAACTGAACTCATCCATAACTTTGGAGAATGGAAATGGGAGCCGGATGCGCAGGTTCATCATTTTCGTCCTCCTTATCCGGTTTATCAGTCGCAGTTACATCGGCGATGATGTCATCCAGACTTCTGAGCTCGGAGGAGGAGGCGACTAGATCTTTGACGATATTAATAAACATGTCTAAATAGACAAAATCTTCTCCTACAGTTTGTTGTGTGTACAGCCAGTCTGCAACATTACGGTGCAAGGTTGGATCGTTGTAAGTTATGTCCTCGCTACTTCCAAAACCCGCTTTGCAAAAACAATTTGCAATCGTCGTTGGTGTGACACTCTCCCATGCTGCGGTACGCATGTGCTTAGCGTCGATGACTGTAATAAAACGACACTCATAGCAAGAATGGTTGATGTCGTGTTCCATTTGGTGAAGCTATCGTCGTACTAGGAGAGTCTTGTAATTTACTTTGTCGCTGTTAAATATTCCTTGGCCCATTGGCTGAGTGACACTGATCAAATTTGGAGGTAGAAATTCTATTTGAGCATGCTTCAGGCCTACGTTATCTTTCGGATGCACAGTACAGTTGTCCACAAGCAATAAGACATGGCGCAATTCATTTCAGGACAATATTATGAACCCTTGTTGAAAAAGTTTGCTCGTCATCCATGCTCTGTGCTGATTTCCGTACAAGAAGGGAAGATTCTTTACATTTTTAAAGCATCGCGTGTTGCATGATTTCCCGATGACCAGTAGCTTTAAGTTGTCTGATCCACCAGAGTTGGCTGCGCGCAAAAGAGTAAGACGGTCATTAGTTTACCCCATGACATGTTTCTCCTTTCGTAGCCATTATTTTCTTGAAAGTCATTTTGTAAAAAAACCCAATTCGTCCACGTTGTAAATATCGTGGCTTGAGTAGTTTTTACAAGATACGGAAACACATTTATTTAAAAAAAAATTGACGTATTCATTGTTGACAGCAGCTGACTTAACGCACACTTGCTTGAATTTTATTCCGTGGCGAGCTTTAAATCAATCCATCCATCCATCCATTTCAGGCATTGAAATCCAGCAATCGCATTTTTGCAGCGACTTCAGAAGCTTTATCTTAGATTAGCAGGCCGCTTATTGGGATACTCGTAGAGCGCGCTTGAACAAACTACTCGTGGATAGTCTTCTCCATGTCCTCAAACTTGGCGATTTTTATTTTATTTTTCTTTGTTCTCCCAACAACAGCTTGGTTAAAGATAGCATCCCTCTTCTTTAACAAAGTTCTTAAAGTTGACTCCGATAAGCCTTTTTCTTTGGCGAACGCAGACTTATTCGAGACATTCCGGGCATCGTACTGATTTATAATTTGTTTGAGAGCCATTGTTTTAACCCTCCGAGCGTCTTTCAAAAGGGTAAAATTGTAATGTTTGTTTCTTTGCATTTTGTTTTAAATGCTAAAAAAATATGATTCTTTCGACATTATAAAAAAAAAACTCAATTACAAATATAAATGTAATCCTTGAAAGTATTAATCATTCTTAAATGTATTTAAAATTCATTAAATCTGTAGAATTATATTATCTTA
This sequence comes from Maratus speciosus, assembly GCA_963932465.1. NCBI lineage: Eukaryota > Metazoa > Arthropoda > Arachnida > Araneae > Salticidae > Maratus > Maratus speciosus. The sequence continues at coordinate 281,346,648 of OZ010799.1, read as the reverse complement.
AATACTGCTTGTATTGCTGTGAAACCTGGAGCTTAGTGAACGGAATATTACGCCCCAAACACTCAGAGGGTTAATATGTTTTGCTTCTTCCGCCATGGTATAGACTAGATTATAATTTTAAAAGCACAGGCGGATATCGTAGACTAGATTTTATATCGATAACGAAAAGTGACCCACTTTCTTTTTGAGATATTACAGCACTGACCAGGTAGCGAATGGGAAGATTCGCGTGGTTAATCTGCAATTGCAGCCCAGTCTATCGGTTCGCCACCGCTCTAAGTTAGGAGAAGGCATCACATAGTTTCTCATTCGTGGTGGGAAAAGTTCGCTTTTTTCTTCTTATCGGAGGAGACCTCTACAGGTTCTTTCTGGTCAAGGGAAAAACAGAATGTTTGCTCATTTTACAATGCCCTCGTTAGAAGTAAAATTTTTTCTTCTCTCTTACTGACCTGTTTCACTATACGAAATAATCGAAGCCGGGAAAGAATTCTCCTTTAACCGGGAGAGGTTAAAATTAATATTTTTTAGTATAGCTATTCATGGTTGCATTAAATTTTGTATAAAAGAAGCATTCATAGTTCAAAAAATTGTCGTATAAAATGATTGGTAAAATATTCCCTCTAAAACCACGTCTGTTTCGAACCAACCTCATTCGCGTATTAAACGTAGGTTTTTCTTGCCAGGAACTGATAAAATTTCGCGTATTAAACGGGTTCGCATATTAACCGTTAGCGTATTAATCGGGGTTTTTTATATGCATAAGATAGGCGTATTTCAAAGGACCGAAGAAAATTCGCGTATTAAGCAGGGCGCGTATTAACGGCGTTCGACTGTATACGATACCATGGGCATTTACGAGTTAATCCTCTTACTGCGTAATTGCTTTATCAAAATAGCTTCAAAAATTGCATATTTAACACCTTTCTTTACGAGAGTCTTTTAAGAATTTTTATTCTTTTGTCACTGGTTTTTCAAAACAAAAATTTTTGTTTAATTTAATCGGTACACTACTGGCAAAATTTACAAAAAAATAACTGGTGGGAATAATGAAGGAGTGTTAATTTGTAGGAAAAAATGCATCCCGAGGAAATCTCGGGTATCGTAAATTTTGCGACTGTTTCGTTGCTCAAGGAAATCTTGGGTTGTGTAGCGAGAAGGTTAAAGAAATGCATCTTACACTGCAAATTCTGCAACTTACAGAACAAGCATATACTTATAAACATGCGTGGAATTTTTTTGATTTTTTGACTTTTGAAATCAATCGAAGTGGAGATTGCTTTGAGGCCTATAGCAACAACGGCTGTCACCTCGAATGATCCTTATTTTAGACTCAGAAGTTGCAACATAAACCAGACATAACAATTTTATTTCTCTACAGTACACACTACATTACTTTGAAAACACAATCACAATTACATCCATGTCTTACCCAGGTACTCGAACCCGGACCCCCAGCGAGACAGCAGCCTACGCTTACTGACCATGCCACCGGGCGACATATGCGTGGAAAATTTTACTTCAGAGAGCACGTAAATACTCTGTAACATGGTATTAACCTTTTCAAGGGCGGTGTCCTTAAAAAGGACACCTAATTTTAATTTCAAAACTCACAAACGGCACCAAGAATATTTAATTAAAAATTTCCTTTTATAATGTACGTGAAAATAAGCAAGTTCGTATTTTCTAATTACTTCGTTTATAAATTATGGTGTCAGTAAATTATTTCATCAGTTTATAAACAGAATTACCCCGCGCCGGAAAGGGTTAAGAAGAAAAAGGACAAATCACAGCGTGAATTGTTTAACAAGTTGTGCACAATGTCTACCGCGGGATGTGTGCACAAAGTGATTCCGTTTGTAAAATGTGTAAATAACTGAAACACACCGAAATTTATGGCTGATTTTGTTAGAAAATTAATAAATTCTTGTTTTAACGTATATTCTAAATAAACAATGTTACTAAAAATAGTTTGTCGTTTAGAATTGAAATGTTTGATTATGAAACATTTTTTATGTGTATGGTGGCATTCAACCTGTTGTTAAAGTAAGTTTATTTTACGACTAGATATTTTTCATAGAGTTTTATTTTCTTTACTGGATTCAGAATAACATAGAAACGAGCGTAAATTTTAACGAACAATGAAACAATGACAAACGATATGATGCAGGGCTGTAAACGATATGGGACTGTTGTACGATTTGAAACTGACATATGTCAACGAGTGAAATCGAAACAGCTGATATTTACAAAGTTGCTAAATACCGGAAATTCCATTGTGATTAATATTTAAGAAGCCGTTTGTAATTCATGGAGTTTTGGCATGTTACTTTTATGAATAAATTATCCTTGGGGGGTGGGGGTTAAATACGCAGTAGTAAACCTAAAAACGATGGCTTAAATAAAGTTCCATTTTTCCATGTTTCTATTCTGAAGAATTAAATAGATAAAAAATCATATATATTTTTAAAAACTCTTTGTTTTGAGCATAGTACAAATCGTAAAAAAACAGTGAATTTTTCATAATCGAGTTCGTTGCCCGCCAAATCATTGTATTCTAACAATAATTTTTGGGTACAATCATGAACTGCATTCATAAAATTTAGTAATATTTTCAGGATGACCATTGAATATTTTTAAAAGGGCGTTTTGTTTAAAGAAATATTTTTTCTTTTAATATTTTCGTGTTTGTTTAACTCGAGAACAATAGAAACCACTACGTTACCGGTATAATTTGTTTAGTATCTTTAATATATAACTTTTGACAGCCATACATTTTGTCATTTTACACTTAGAATATCTTAATTATTATTTAATTTAAAACTTTCTAAGACAAATTAATTGTGTTGTCGGAATTTGAAATGATGTAATGTCACTAGAATTTAATTCATTCGGACCATAATATCGAGTTTTGTTTTGTTTGCAGCACTTTTTTAAACAGTAACTAATACTGATTGAATCATGGAAATCCCGTTAATTAAATAAAGGCTATATTACTTTTCTTTATTACTGCTACGAAAAACATTTGCAGTATACACCTTAACGATGTGCATATAAACCATTGTTCAAAAGGGGTTAAGAACATATTAGTTTGAAATAAATTAAATGCTTTTCAGTCAAGTACGTTATAAAAACAATGTTTTATTGAAAAACTCTTGAAAAATTTTGGCATTCGGATATTGAAATTAAGTTCTATGCTTACTCCCCACTGTCTTAGAAAAGGTTAAGATAAAATTCATCTTCGGCATGAAGTTAGAAACTTTGTATGTTTGAGTAAATAAAAAAAGATTTTGACTAAAATATTGACTGAGGTACTAAAACGCGACCCTTTTTTACTATACAAAATTGCTTGTTTTGAAGGTTATTAACATCCAAAACACCATGTTTCGGCCAGATTTAAGGACAGAAAACGGAGAAAATTCATAAAATTCAAAGTATCATAACTCAGTAAGTTTTGATCGCAGAAAATTTGAATTTTTACTTTTATAATTGTTAAAAAATGGATATTTTTTTTCTAAAGGTAACTTGTATGAACAATGGACCATGTAAATTATAAGTCATATACCATTTGGAAATATAAGTATTAACATCGCATAAACGTATTTTACAAAAAACAAATTTTAATATGATGAAATGGAACATTTGAGGCATTTTTGAAAATGGAACTAAAACACTAAAACTAACTCTTTAGAAAGATTTTAACAAAAAGGAGAAACACCTTGTATAAATATGCAGAATATAAAGCAGTTCTGCTGGCTTTAATGATTATTTACAACTGCGGACTAAAAATTTATTCTATATCGCTCCTTATGCAAGAGTTGTATATTTATGCATTCTGCATTATTGTCTGATATTTACGGGTAATTTTATGTACAGTAATATTCATTTGAAAGGCACCGCATAGACTTGACTCGAAACAATTTAAAATATTCATACATTTTGTATAGTATTTACAGTAAAACTTGTTTCGGACATCTATTATGTAACGTTAATTGACAGGCAATATCGTAGCAATACCTTTTGTATACAAATTATGCTTTAACATGCAAATATAAGCGAACACTAGACCGGACTACATTTGACATGAGACAGGTTTTACATTTCACTCGTGATAAAATATTGAATGAAGCTGACTCTGACATAAAAGATTAATCTTGTATTACATAAACATATATTAACCATGAAAAGTAAGTTTAATTTAATTGTAAATTATCATTTTATATTTAAAATTATATCGACGTTGTCTGAAATATAAGAAAATATAAGTATATATGAATCAATATTATAACTGAAACATAAACAATATTTTATTATTACAAAACAAGGAAAAATCATTTGTAGACTCAATCTATGACTTAAATAACAAAGCAAATTGTCCGTGTGTGTAAAACATATGTGCATAAATGTTGCATAAATCTGATATCATGGGTGTTTCAGGGTTGTTGGGCGTGATGTTGTAGTATAAGACGTCCGAGTATCTATAGGAAGGATATAACCCGGAGGGTCTTTCTAAGGGAATCTAATCCGTACTTATGCAGAATTATCCAATGACGAAAGAAAACCACGAAAACAGAACGATTAGGCCGAAGGGCGCGACTTGGTTTAAAACCAGCACCTCCCGTCAACCATCTTTAAGAACAGAATCTCTCGGCACTGACGAGGCTCAGAGAATATCTAAATGCTGTGAAACTTGGCACTAGAAGAGAACAAAGACAAATCACTACGTAAATTATTTTTTCATAGAATTTTATTTTTGTTATTTGATTCAGGACAACATAATCTGACTGTACAGTCATTCAGGGTAACTTTGACCCGCATTTTTTCTATTTTCACATGCCACACTCTTATTTTAAGAATATTGTTGCAACTAGGGGCATAAAAGAGAAGAAATGATCCTAAATTATTCTTTGACTATCAAAAATTAAGGAATAATAAAGATAAAAGCAATAAAAAATGAATTTTTAACCTGGTTCAAAGTTACCCAGTCATTTAGGGTAACTTTGCACCATATTATGATAAATATTATCTAAAATAATTCATTATTAAAAAAAGCATCATAGTTAGGACAACTTTAAACCCCAAAAAATGTTTTCAGATATGTAAAGACTCCGAATTTACATTTCCCAACATCACAAGATTTGTATAATTTATGATATTACAACAAATATTATGCATAAGAAAAGTGGAAGAAGAGAACCATGATTATTTAGAAAAAAAAAGCTGTTTATTGCTCATATAAAACATAAAAATGCAGTGAAAAACAATTTTCAATGTTTTAACTCAATAATATATCCATACTTATAGTAATACATACTAGTACTAGTATTATTCAAACAAGAATAAAAAATGTCGAATGTATGAAATGTCAAATTTGATTAGCTCCGCCCCGAAAAGCGCCTTTAAATGAATTTTATGTATTTTACACATATTTGTGAAAATATTTATATGTCATATCTAATGCACACTTTCGGCATTTATATAAAATATACGTGCAAATATGGGAAATTTTTGACTGTAGCACCTATAATCAGTAAATTATAAACATATGTGTAACTTTGAGCCGGCTCAAAGTTACCCTGAAAAAGTGGTAAAATGTTACTGACTTCTTATTTTACATTTTATTAACTATTAATAAATAAATAATCACAAAATATTAACACATTTACAACATTTAGATAATAATATGTCTTATAAATGAGTATATTGTTACTTACTATGAACATTTAATTGGATTACAACAACTTCAAAACAGCATTCAAAATTAACTTGAAAACAGTACTTCACAAAAATAGTTAGATGATGCAATTAATTGCGCATAATGTTGATAATTTATTTTCTAAAATAAAGAGTAGAAATCCCAGTTTAGAACCTTGCCAACAGGACACAGTTCTGGAGTTTATTTAGTCTTTTGGAGTCAAAAATATTGAAAAACAGGAGGTGGTGCAAAGTTACATCCCATGGTTCAAAGTTACTTTGAATGACTGTACTTATTTTGCTTTGAAGTAATGGTTCTTTTAGACAATTAATAACATGTAGATAATAAAGAGGATTATCATAAAAAATATTACACTAGAAATGAAAATTAATTTATAAATAATAGTTAAGGAGAAATATCAAGACGACAATCAGAAAAGATATTTTGTAAATTTGTACAATATGTTTCATAGCTTATGTACTTTCATAAAACACTTGAAGAAATCAATAACTTTTATTAAACTGATTAGCTGTATAATATTTCTCAAGTGTAATTTCAACGATATCTAAATATAATTTTAATATTGTTGCATAAACCAAATTAATTAATAAAAAATTTAATTTGTTTTTTTTTTATACTTTAAATCTGTGATAATAAGATACATTATAAGCTTAACTAACTCATCATCCTGTATTTTATTATTATTCAAATATTAATTTCCTTTTTTACAGATTTTTTTTAGAATTAGAAAATCACCTAACTTTTATAAATGCAAATACTTTCTACTCCACCGAGCGTAAATTTTAACGAATCATAGAACAAAGAGAAACAACATAATGCTGTTTGGAACTGATGTACGATTCCAAATTGAAACATGTTAACGAATGCATTAGAAATAGCTGATGATTAGAAAGTTTCTAGATACCAGAAATACCATTTTGTTCAATAGCTACAAAGTTGTTCATAATTCACGTTATTTTTGACAGCATGTTACTGTTATGAATAAAATGTATTCTCGATAAATAAGCAGAAATTCTTATCTAACATAAATTCTATTGTACTTGATTATATTCCAATTGAATTTTATTTATTTCTTTTCGTTGAGTAAATTTAAAATAAAAATGTGCTAAAACTGTTAGTTCTATGAAATTGCGAAATTATAGCTACACTTTCAGGGCATAAAATTGTGATATTTGAGCTGTATTTTGAAGCATAAAATAAAAATATTTTAGCCAGATAACAAGCTGCATTGTAGAAAGGGTTTTCAGAGCAATGTTGCTAGTGGGCTACTTCTTTTTAAATCAGATTTCTTGATTGGCATATTTTTTTGTTAACGGTTAAATTACCCTTATTTTCGCCTTAATTAGTATATCATTAAATAAGGCGAATTTCACCATTTCAAAAAAGTGGTGCCAATCAAGTAATCTGAATTTTTTTTAAACTAGTCCACTGGCAACAGTGTTTTAGAGCTGTCAACTATTACATTTTTTCTCGTCTCAGAAATTAAAAAAAATTTTTGCTTTATTTAATTGCTATAAATTTTGTAAATGTACAAGTTAATACCTTTAGCTGTTTGACTTTGATTAACTTTGTACTCCCATTTAACTGACGACATATTAGTGCTGTGCCCAGTGTTGCGATTAGGCTACTTTTTAAAAATTCAGATTTCTTGATTGGCACCACTTTTCTAAAATGGCTAAATCCCCTTTGTTTTCGCCTTAATTAATATGGCATTCAATAAGGCGAATTTTACTATTTCAAAAAAGTGATGCCAATCAAGAATTCTGAATTAAAATAAGTAACCCACTAGCAACACTGGCTGTGCCTAATCGTATGAGATAGGCAATACCCCAACACCATCAGCACCAACTACTTACTACAATCACAAACATTTCTGATTGGTAGCAAACTTATTTCTCAAAATTTTTCAGCAGAAATATCCAGGTACATTAAAATTCACAAATCTTCTGTTCGTAAATATTTCATTTGCTCGTGTTTACTTAATGAAAAATGTACGATAATTGATCAGCCTAATTTTGGAAAACAAACGAGATAGAAGGACATCTATAATCTATCATTTGATGTACAATACAATAACGAAAAAATTGTCTTCACTTATCTTGAATTGCCATTAAAATAACAGTTAATAACTTCTCTAAGGACAGAATTGAATGCAAAAAAGCTTTAACAATAAAGTGCAGTATAACTGTTTAATTAAAATTAAATAAATGTTTAAGTATCTGCATATGGGGATCACAATCTTTTGACTTTTGGGGGGAAAAATCTGGCGAAATTAAACTTGCTAAAATAACATTTTAATCTGATAGACGAATTTCTTAATGAAACAAAATAAAGAAAAGATGGTCAGCAGCGAAAAAAAGCTTATTTAACTGAGGTTTAAACTAAACTTACGAGTTTAATTTTCTTTACAATTTAACCACTAAAACTTTTTATTTCCTTCTAAATTTTTACTTATAATGAATTTGCATAGCACCCACAGGACATTCAAATAAGAAATAATGACAATGTAGTATTTTTAGTACAAAATTTTGGTATAACATTGTCTTAAAGGAGTGTTAATGAAGGGACGGTAATGTAAAAAAGGGGGATGGTATAGGAAAAATTTACGAAATGGGAAAAAAAGGGACGGTAAGGATGCAACAGCAAAGGAAAATTACCACCTATTTTAGGCAGATCTTGTTAAGACTAAGTGGTAGCCAAACTATTCATTGATTTTAAGAAACAGTTATTTACATTGGATTCAATAAATAAAAAAAAATTAATTTACCTCGAAAAGTGCAGGAATAAACCTTGGGGACAGTGAGACTTCCAATAAAGCCACGATGTTTGAAATTGATACTTAAATGCTGATTTAAATTCTACAGTAAATTTCCTGCGAAAGAATTTTAGACATTATTTCTCTAGCATACTACTGCATGAGAAAAAAATTGAAAAAAATTCTGTGGCTGCATCTGAAAAAATTGAAAAAAATTCTGTTGCTGCATCTGAAGTGATTTTCTATATAATTTTAGAAGAGGAATGGTAAATTATCTAAAACCTAGGGACATAGTTTAAAAAATAATAACAACCCTAAAAATGTGTGCAGGTTAATTTTTAGCTACTTATTTATATAAAACAATGCTTTCAGTTTCAGAAAAAAAATTACATCGAATTATTTTTATTGAAACAATTTTATCCAGACAGCTGCAAACTTGAAAATCAGCATCAGGGACACGGGACGCTATAGTTTTCCAGATGTTTGGACTCCCAACATCGTCCAAAACTTATTTATCTCGTTAATATTGTTGTGCAATGATGCAATGGGATGTTCCTAAGTATATGAAGTAAAAAAAATACAAAAAAGTGTATTAAAATAAAAATTATTATTCAGGGACATGAAAGTCAAAAGGTTGTGAGAATGACCCATATATGGGCTCAAAATTTTAAAACATCAATTATAAATACTCAGTGGCAGCAATTGAAACTATTCATGTATGAGAATAATGTGTGTAGTCTCGAATTTATTTACTTCTTAACCTTGTTTTAGTTCCGAATACTACCGAAAGATAGAGATTTGATGTGTTGAACTATTAAAACATTAAAACAAAATAAATACGATTCATTAATGTTCAGTTAGTTCAATTTGAGACAATGTTGTACCATTTGTTAGTGACATTCAGAACTAAATTGAAGAAGCATACACTCTCTGGCATACTTTCTTCAATTCACGGAAATTTTCCTAGCAGGAGTGGAACCAGGATTTTTTCGTTAATAGACCAATATCCGTTTATTTTTTTCCGTTGCAGGAGGTAAAATATTGGGTAAAGTGCCCATATTTCGTCCCCTCTTCTAATTTCGTCCCCCTTAACTTCTTCGCTTCTACGAAAGTGGCGCCACTTATGACGTAAGGCACAGGGGACGGAAGGTAAAAGGGGTCAGCATCGAAAGTTTTGTTCACCGAGATACATACATAAATTAAAAATGGCGAATTTTTTTTTTTTTTTTTTTAAATTCGAAAACGTTTTTTTTCTTTGTTGTTGGTTTAGTTAAAAAAAATAATAAGTTAGAAATCTTAATTTACAGAATTTTGGCTTTTCGTTTTTAAAATGAATTTGGATTTTATTATTAAAAGAACCAATACGCATGTGTACTAGGAATGAACGGAATTTATTCCTTTTCTTTCAAACTTTCGGGAAGAATTTGCGGATAAAATATGTTTTCAAGGAGTACGGATATTATTTGTTAAAAAATTAGGAAAAATTATATAGACGAGTTTTTATGACAGTGTAGTACAAACGTTCCAGATTTTACAAATTAATTTTCGGTAAAGGTAACTTCGTAGCTTCGTCGTTTGCTATTTATTGCTATTTAAGACACCCTGTTTTTAAGATATTTTATCAACTTTTTTAGTACATAAATTTAAAATATTTCAGCAACGTATATTGACTGCATACATTTTTCATAAACTTGCTTCATTAGAGATTTAAAAATACAATTATCTCAGAATAGTTAAAAAAAATAAAAAATAAAAAATGATTAAAACGGGGAAAATGTTTGACATGTTTTATACTCCCACTGTCCTAAATTATTTGCTAAATTTGATTACTTTTGTAGTGATTATTGATACTGATGATTTTATGATTTTGTCTGAGCATTTTTCAGAGATTCCAGGGTGCTATGCTATCAATCAAGAACATTTACTTAACAAGCATTCCCTTCGCCTCTCCATAACCCCTTCGGGACGGGAGCCTTTCACGAAATTTTTAATCTTTCTTCACCATTTTTTAAAAAGAGAAATTTGTGTCTTGTTGAATCGAGAAAATGCGTTGATTAAATAAGGCAAATTTTACAGTGAAATTTTACTGGCAAGAAAAAACAAGGATTCTGAGCGCTTCATGCGGCACGTATACGTGTCGCTCGTCCCCAATGTGTTAAATAAGTACCAAATTAGTTTAAAAACTAATAAACTTAGTTTAAAACTAAGCACGCTCTTAAGCCACGCCCCATTTTGTAGGATTTTTCGACCAGTAATCGCATGAAACTACCTTCTAGCTAATGAATCGTTAATTCTTTAGAAAGAAAATGATCTTTATTGTATACTGGTGGTAGAGTCATTACAAAATGGTGTCGATCTACTAAACTTCATCTGAAGTTATTTATGACTCTACCCACTTGAAATGTCTCAACTAATTTGGGACGGAGGGAGTATCTTTTATTCTGAGAAATTGTATCGTTTAACACCGTTGAAAAATGGAGCATGAATTTTGATCTGTAATTTTCCGTATAAATGCCCAATGTAGTTAAATGCAGGTTTGGTCCTTGCTGTTTCATCCTATAAAATGAAGTAACTTATATTTAATATATATATATATATATACACTGCTCAGCAAAAGTTTAGACACTGGTGATTTTTAACCTTTAAATACAAAATACGAACACTCGGGTTATACAAATGACTGTACTTATTTTTAAATATATTTTAAACGTTTTAGGACAGAAATAACGGATTTAATGTAGGATATTATTTCATTTAACTGAAAAGAGTGAAATTTGCATATTGCAAAAGTTTAGACACTTTTGTGATTTTTTGGCAATTGTTCACGGGAAAACGCATATTTCAAACTTTTGACGTCACGTGCATGAAGTAAATAAGTGCACCTCGCGATAGCATCTGTTAGTGAAGATGCCGCGAGCAAGAAATTTTCAGTCAGATGAAGTAATTAAAGCATGGAAGCTGAAATCGAAAGGGAAGACTTTTGCAGAAATTTCAGATACTTTGAATCGGCCAAAGAAGTCTGTCTATTAAGTACTATCTAAGGGGGACTCTTTCAAAGCAAAACATAGATCTGGAAGGACTCGTGTGGCCAGAAAACGAGATTAGAGAAGGATCCATAAATTGGCATCTAGACAAATGATGACTGCTTATCGCATTAAATGTGAGTCAGAGCTTTCTGTGTCAGCGGATAATTTCGTAGATGCATTAAAGAAAAATGTACATTAGTTTACATGAAAATGATAAAACAACCAGCCTTGAAATCTCACAACAAATTGACCCCTTTTCTGTCGCGGAGTAATTCTTTTTATAGACTGTGGAAATAATGGACTCATACCAGAATTTATAAACGAAGTTATTAGAAAATATGAAATTGCTCATTTTCGTGCATAGTATAAAAGGAAAATTTTAAATAAATATTCTTGCCATTTTTGGAATTAAAATTATGTGTCCTTTGCCCTCGAAAGGGTTGGTGACTTGGGCCTTGTCGGAGTTTCCTCTTAGTCCGCACAACTTCGAAGAAAATCCTTATTATTTATATGCTGCCACCACCGATATGATTACGTGATGTCGGTCACGCACTGAGAAGATTGTTTAAATGAAAACCAACGCTTTCAATTAACTAAATTAACAGTTTATTTACACACTATTTACACAACAACCAACACTATTTACACTTACAAACTCGGATATAGATGATCCGGTTCAACATTAAATTGAATACAGTAAATACTGGCTGTGTACTGCTAAACTACGTTAAATCACTCTCACTCTACACACGTTAAAATTAGCTTTCCGGAGATCAATTTCGATCTCCCATTACATGGGCTCTAGGCCTAAGCTATCCGAGCCTCTCTCAACCCTACGCACTCTCTCAGAGCTATCCAAGTAACTACTCTCCACCTTGCACGCTCCGCTCCAACTATCTCAGCAGAACAGACTGCCTTCCAGGAACCCCTTGCTCTTTCTCAACGTCATCCCTCCGGAGTTTTCTACCTGGCTCCCATTCAAGCCCTTTTCTTCGTTTGTGGAATTCTTTTGTCTTCCCATCTTCCACAGGCATCTCAAAAGTTTGGGCACGCCCTCTCCAACTATCTTTTTTCCCCCTCATTCCACCTATACATTTTCACCGTCTTAGATCCAGTTTTAGATAAGGAAAGACTGTTATTTTGAAATTCCAGTACACAGCCCATACAATATATAATATATTAAGACAAAAAATAATATAGAACATCATTTCTAATAGCAGATGTTTCTCGGAACCTGACAGGCCTCACTTTGTTTTAATTCTAAAGTATCTCTGGAGTTTCTCAATGGTCGCCAAGCTGCGTAAGACTACATACATACAATCGATAACAATTTACAGCCATTTGGTGAACTTTTATCTCTTCCAAAGTATGTATTTGAGCAAGATAATGCGTCTATTCATGTTGCATACAAATCAAAAAATTGGTTTAACTCTCAAAATATTACTATTTTCGACTGGCCGCGAGTAGCCCTGATCTGAACCCAATCGAAAACTTTTGTAGCATCATATCTCATACGGTTTATGCAATTTTTTAACAATACTCCTCTGTAAATGAACTTCGATCAGATGTTGAACGTGTTTGGCACGAAATAGACCCCCAAGTGATGCAGGATTTAGTTTCTTCGGTGGAAAGTCACAATTTTGCATTAATAGCAGACAATGTAGGTGCAGTTCGATTTTAATTTATGGATATTTTTCTGTTAACAGACAGATTGTCTAAATTTTTGCAACAATGTTAAATTTGTTTTTTTGTCATTATATATTATGTAAAGTGTATAAATTAAAATTTATTGTTTGTGTATGAAAGATAAGTCCCCAGTAATATATGACAGTTGAATTACAACAATTCGTTACATACTTCTCAGCACAGAAGCATAATCGATCATTGTCTAAACTTTTGCTGAGCACTGTATATATACTAACCTGTCTTCTCCCGCATAGTCGGTCGCTTGGGGATGGGGAGGAAGGAGGGTGTAGATGCCTTCTGACGCGAAACGCCTGGACTTCGTCTAGGGCGCACAAAATGCATTCTATAAAATGAAGTAACTTATATTAGTAAATCTGAAGATCAGGAGCCTCAACGTCATCTCTGCAAGTCATTGTTTTTAAACACCTTTTGGTAATATCAATTTCCTGCAAACCGCAATTTAAAGTTTTCAAATTACTTAATTATTTATAAGAATAAAAAAATACAAAGTTTTCAGATATTAGAAGCATTAAATTAAAACGTTGTTATATTTTGAAATTTTCATGAGCTACTAATTCTGGAATTATTTTAGATAATAAAGTAGATTTCTTCAGGGGGGCGGAGCCCCCCTGAATCCCCCATGGTCTTATTACATTTACACATATAACTTTTTATTGATTGCGTTAATAATTAATGTAAATCTTAGATTTCTTTTTACACTTCCGAGCCTTATTTTTCAATATCGGTGGACAGAAAATGATTTACACTGAGACAATTATATTAAAAGTTTAGGTTTTATGAACGGAAATATAATTTCCTTTTAAAAATAAAATAATTTTCATTCATATTTTCTGAAATGAGGCGGCATTAAGGAGTAACACTCGTCAAAAAATATTTTTTCAGACAATCTATTTAGTGCTTGGCTTTTAAGTAAGAAAATATTTATTTCCCGATACAATGACGTCATTTTCGACAGAGATAATTTTGTGGTGCATAATTTTGACATTTACTATCTATTTGCTTTTCAAAAGTTTTTTTTTTTTTTTCTCATTGAAATTTTCGATTAAAAATCAAACATTTCTGTTAGCCGTGTGCAGACGATAAACCGTGGTAACATTTTTTTTTAAATAATAAGAATTAATATCATAACACAAGGCCCTTTTATTTCAACCTCAAAGAGTATTCGTTTATTTTTTGATATATGAGGTCAAATTGACCTTCTTTTCGTATTTTTGTTTTATTTCCATTATGAAGACGTATTCATGTCTATTTTTATTTCATTTTCCTCTTGCACATGAAAATCTTTCAAATCAAAATTAACTGTTTAGGATAAATTATTATTCCGGGATCTGATTTTGTTGGCAACAGTAAATAAAAAATTGATTTCTAAATTTTATAGCAAACTATCAATTTGTTCCTTATGAAAATAATGAAATTTTTAATTTAAAAGAAAATATTTGAACAAAATAAATCGAACACAGCCTTTCTTTATTTCTGGGGTAAATTCCATACTTTACTTTTACATACATACTTTCACATTTACGATATTTAAAGGTGTAGTTCCGTTGCTAGGCAACAGTTAAAAGAAAATTAAAACAATGAAGTATGTGCAGTAAAAAAAAAAAAAGAAAATGTGTAAAAGAAAATATTTGATATTATTGAAACACATATATAAAATTCCTCCATAAGTTATACACCGAATTTAAAAACTAAGACAAATGTATGCACAAAATTTCAAACTAATAAGAATAATGCATGTTTCTAATTAGGAAACTCTATTATCGATAATTTACCATTTAAATCCTTCAATCATATGTGCCATTTCCTTTCAACAAATAAAAATGGAAAAATCGTCTGAATTGCTATAGAAAAGCATTATTACGCAAAATAAAATGGCCTATATTTTCCGAACGAATAAACCAAATATAACAAAAAACAATACAGCTAAATCCGGGTACTTCACTAACATACCTACTTAATTTCAAGCTAATCGGATGCTTTATGCGGCAGTTATCGCGGAACAGACAGACAAACTAACGGAAACCAAAACTTTTCGTGTCTCCACAGTAAGCCTTCACTGACGTTTCGGCAACTAACGTCAGTGAAGGCAACTAGTAAATCTGCAGATCAGGAGCCTCAACGTCAGCTCTGCAAGTCATTTTTTTAGACTCACTTTGGTAATATTCAGTTTCCTGCAAACCGCAATTTAATGTTTTCAAATTATGTAATTATTTATAAGAATAAAAAATACGAAGTTTTCAGGCATTAGAAGCATTAAACTAAAAACGTTATGGAAGGATATTTCGAAATTTTCATGAGCTGTTAATTCTGGTATATTTTTCAAATAATAAAGTAGATTTCTTCAGGGGGGCTCCGCCCATCTGAACCCCCCGTGGTCTTATCAATTTACATACGTAACTTTTTATTGATTGCGCTAATGGTTAGCGCAAATCTTAGATTTCTTTTTACACTTCCGAGCCTTATTTTTCAATACTGGTAACACAGAAAATGATTTACATTGACGCAAATATATTAAACGTTTAGGTTTTATGAATGAAAATGTAATTTCCTTTAAAAATAAAATAATTTTCATTCATATTTTCTGAAATGAGGCGGCATTAAGAAGTAACACCCGTCAAAAAAAAAATTCAGGCAATCTAGTTAATGCTTGGTTTTTTAGGATGAAAATATTTATTTCCCGATACAATGACGTCATTTTCGACAGCGATAATTTTGCGGTGCATAATTTTGATATTTACTATATATTTGCTCTTCAAAAGTTTTTTTTTTCCTCATTGGAATTTTCGATTAAGAATTAACATTTCTGTTAGCTGTGTGCAGACGATAAACCATGAGATATTAGTAACATTTTTTTTTAATAATAAGAATTAATATCATAACACAAGCCCCTTTTATTTCAACCTCAAAGCGTATTCGTTTTATTTTTGATATATGAGATCAAATTCACCTTCTTTTCGTATTTTCACTTTATTTCTAATATGAAGGCGTATTCATGTCTATTTTTTATTTCATTTTCCTCTCGCACATAAAAATCTTTCAAATCAAAATTAACTGTTTAGGATAAATTTTTATTCCGGGATTGAATTTTCGTGGCAACGGCAAAAAAAAAAGAAAAATAATTGTTAAATTTCATAGCAAAATGTCGATTTATTCCTTATGAAAATAATGAACTTTTTAATTTAAAAGAAAAATATTTGAACAAAATAAATAGAACATAGTCTTTCTTTACTTCTGTTGTAAATTCCATCTATATGTAAAGACACAAAGGCCTTAATTCGTCCCTTTTGACTTTGATTTAACTTCAAACAATTACACATACTTTCACATTTACGATATTTTTAGGTGTAGTTCGCTGCTAGGTAACAGTTAAAAGATAATAAAAACAATTAAATACATGCTTAAAAAGAAAATTTATATTAAAAAAAAATATTTTATATTATTGAAACACATATATAAAATCCCTCCATAAAAGTTATACACCGAATTTAAAAACTCTGACAAATGTATACACAAAATTTCAAACTACTATGAATAATGTATGGTTCTAATTAGGAAATTTCATCATCCTTAATTTAGCATTTAAATCCTTTAATCATATGAGCCATTTCTTTTCAACAAATAAAAATGGAAAAATCGTCTGAATTGCTATAGGAAAGCATTAAGTCGCAAAATAAAATGTTCTATATATTCCGAACGAATGAACCAAATTTAACCAAAAACTATACAGCTAAATCCGGGGATTTCACCAACATGCATCCTTAATTTTAAGATAATCGGATGCTTTTTACGGCAGTTATCGCGGAACAGACAGACAGACTAACAGACAGACAGACTAACGGAAACCAAAACTTTTCGTGTCTCCACAGTAAGCCTTCACTGACGTTTCGGCAACTAAATCTATATATATAAAAGAAAGTCTGGATTTTGTATTAATCAACGCGCAGCCAAAACTACTGAACCTAAAATCTTGAAAATCGGGGTAAAAATACTTCTTATGATATGGAGTGCCGCTAAGAAAGGATTTTTTAAAATTCCACGCCTAAGGGGGGTAAAAAAGAGAACGAACTTTAAAAAAATTCCTTAAAAATCTGATTTTATAGTTAGTTTTCAACTAATGATATATTTTGGTGTATTTTTGTAAGCTGAATCGAATGGTATTAACCAAACTCTTTTAAGTCCAATAGTTCGTGTGATATTTCATATTTTTCTAATTTGGCAATGTCTTTGGCGCCAAAACGTTGAAATATCGAACATTACAAGTGATAATTCATCCATATTCATTCATATTGTATATCCGTTACTGTAGCAACGGAAGAAATTCAAATTAAATCTTTTTGTTAATTCTTTTGGTTAAGAAATTAAAAGGGCTATATGAGTTTGAAAAAAATAAATAAATACAAACATCTTGAGAAAAAGAAAAAAATACATTGATTTTACTTAAAATACAAGGAAGCGATCCACTTAGAAATTAACATTATAAAACGAAAATATTTAAAAAGGAAAGCAATGTTTGTACGACTTTAAAAAATTTGTGGTACTTACATCCGGGTCATGTCAGATACAACACCGCCAAGCATGGCAATTACATTAATTACAGCTACCCTTATATTTGTCCATTTGATAGTTCATTTAGTATAGTTTGAAATTAATTTTATTATTATAATTTTTTTATTATAGTTTATAGTATGTAGTTTTATGTTATATATTTGATTTATTTATTTACTTAAAACAATTTGCCATTTTTAACAAGGTTATGTATTTAAGAATGTTCAATTACTTTTTTGAACGTAAATGGCAAACGATAAACAAGATTGGCAATTGTCAACCATTTTTGGCGATCTATCTCAGAGTCCGAATAATGCGTAAGTATTACTTTTTTCAATAAAGAAATTGGAATTGAAATAATACACCGCGATTTATCACTTGCTCCTAGATAAGAAGAAAAAATGGGTACTTTTATGTCACCCGTATCCGTATTTAAATATCGCCATTAGCATTTAAAAAATCGCCAATAGCATTAGTTACATTTCGCGTATGTAAATTAAAAACAATTCTTTGTTTTAAGTTATGGCATTATTTCCTATTGTTTTACTTTTCATCTTTTTCAATGACATTAGTGTAAAACATATACTATAAATGAATGATTGAAATGTTTTTATTTTGAATGAAAATAATAAAATAAGAATAAGATATGGAAACAATATTTGTTGATTTATTACTTGCGCCCGACTAACATAAAAGTATCACAAAAGCCATATATTCACCTTTCTTTGGGTAGTTGTTCATGGAATTTCTGGTTAATCTTCCGTAATCGGATATTTCTTCAATCGGTCTATTTATTACAATGTTGAAAGCATCGTTTATATGTATGAAGCGAAAACTTCACGATGAATTCTATTACAGAAAATCGTATCATCGCCATCTACTACATATTTAAAACGGAAATTTGCATTTTATTCCTATTCTTTATAATATTTTGATAGGATATGCCACTATTAGTTAGGTAATGTTTTTGGAACGGTTTTTATGTATACACACAGTGTTGTACGTTGCTTAGTTTTAGTTATTGGAAAAAGCTATACATAAAGGTGAACGCAATTATGAAGAATTCATTTACTGTTATTATATAAAATGCAAATTTGCTTTTTCTTCCACCCGTTTATAATTTGAGTTTTGCTGGATGTATTTTGATGGGGCTTACACTGTTAGTTAGATTATTTTTTGCAGATGGTTGGTACTTCTTGCTTGGATGGTACTTCTCTGTAGCGAAGTTTTTTTCGGGGTTATTGTTTTTCTGAAGCACAAGCTTGGCAACAAATCAGATTGCAGAAAATTAGATTACAAGAGAAAGTTCCAAAACTAGGTGAACCCGAATGTGAAAGATTACCTTTTATTTAAAGTTCTACTGAACGTATTTTGATTGGAGTTGCACAGTTAGGTAATATTAGGGATTGTTGCAATATTTGACATGTCATTCTACATTTTTAGTTCTGGGACTATGAGGAAAGTTCTCAGTGGTGTAGTTGAAAAAAAAGTAGGATAAAATCTACAGCAGAGGGTATATATTAGAGAGTATATATGTTATAGCTGTGGGGTGCAGAGTTTCTAAAAAAATCCAGAAGGTCTACGGCGTATAGTCTATGCTATATTCCTGAAAATTCTACAATCACGTTAACTTGATTATGAAAGATATATTTAACTATCAACTTCAAATATAAAATAAAAAGGGCAATTTTGGTCCGACCGCTTATAACTTGAGTTCTTTTCAATGGATTTTGAGAAGATTTACATTGTTAGATGAATTTTCAAGAAAGTGTTTCATATATAACACATATTATTCTACGTTGCCCAGTTATAGAATTATTAATCAGTCTTTAATCAGTGAATCCTATTTTGAAAGATTAGCCTTTTTAAAAGGTTCTACTGAGTTAATTAGCACTGTTGTTAGTTTATTTTTTCAGGAAAGATTTTAGTATATAACACATATTGTTCTACATTGCTTTGCTATAGAATTATAGTTGAATGTTCTATTATCTGGTGAACCCGATTATGAAAAATTAGTCTTATTAGATGGTTTTACTGAACGGATTTTGATGAGTATTGCATTTTTTAATTTTCAGGGATGATTTTAATATGCTACATATTGTTCTTCCGTTCTTTTTCATATTAAATTATAAATAATCAACTAAAAGATTTGCTTCATAACAGTCCAAATTTTGTCTGAGACATTAGAAGATATAAAACGTAATGGCGTTCATATTGCTTTCAGCAAAGCGGATGATCATTGGAGATAAATGTATTTATTGCTATAAAACACAAGATCAAATACACCAATATATTTCGTTTGATTAAAGTTTCGTTTGGAGAAACCTACCAGCGTAGCGGTCGAAGGCTTCTATTACTATATGTAAAGCGTATATTCCTATTTCATTCCGATTGATTATAACTCAGATTCTACTGAACATAATTTTGCAGAACTTATACTATTAGATAGTAAATTTGGTTTATAAATAGTTTAATGTAAAAACCATCGTTCCAAGCTGCATAATAATAGTTACTAGAGTTCTGAAATTAGGTGAACTCGATTAGGAAAGATTTCAAGTTTTACTGAATTGATTTTAATGACAGTTGCACAGTTAGATAGATAATATTTCAGGGATTTTTTCAATATTTATCATATCTTTCAAAATTGTTTAGTTACGAAGCTATGCGGAAAAAGTTCTCAGTGGTATAGTAAAGAAAATTGGAGGATAATAAGCTACAGAAAATGGATATATACTAGAATGCTATAGTTATGGAAGTTGTGCAGAGTTTCTTTTAAAATCCAGAAATGATGCGACGTATACCTACCCCTACATCCCTGAGAGTTTTATAACCAGGTTAACGCGATTATGATAGCTATATTTAACTATCTCAATGTATATAAAATGCAAAGAGAAATTTCATTCCGGCCGCTTTTAAATTTACTTCTACTGAATTGATTTTGATGGGGCTTACATTGTTAGTTAGATAATTTTCAGAAAAGATGTTAGTACAAAACATAATATTCTACGTTGCTTAATTAAATAATTATGGGTAAAGATCTAAATCAGATAAACCCAATTTCGAATGATTGGCTTTTTTTTAAGGTTCCGCTGAATGAATTTTCACGGGATTTAAACTGTTAATTAGATTATTTTTATGAAATGTTTCGGTACATTTTCCAGTTTGAAAAATCCTGCTAAGTGGATTTCGATGGAACTTGGTCGGTTAGTTAATTTTTCAGTGAATGTTTTAGTATAAAGCACATATCACTCGCTTGGTGTTGCTCCGTCGTCAGGTTGCTTGATTATAGAATTAAGGCTGAATGTTTTAGAATCAGGCGAACCAAATTATGAACCTTTTATCGATTAGCCTTTTCAGTATGTACAATTAACAGATTGTGATGAGACTTGCATTGATAATTTTTCATGAACCCTTTTAGTATATTACATATTGTTCTATCGTTCTTCACCGAATACTACACTAAATGATCAACGAAAGAAGTTTGTCCTTAATAGCCTAAATTTTGTATGGCTCAAAGGATATAATAGCGTAATAACATTCATATTGGTTTCACCAATTAGATTGGGCATTCCAGGTAAATGTCCATATTGCTTTAAGATGCATGATCAAATTCACAGATATATTTCGTTTGATTCAAGGTTTCTTTAGAAAAACAGCCCAGCGTAGCGGGCGTTAGGCTGCTAGTATGATATATATATATATATACAAACTTGTCTTCTCCCGCCGAGCAAAGCTGCCTCAAGACTACAAGCCAAACACGAGGTTTCGTGACGTCACGACGCGGGGCTTAGATCAGCCGTGAAGAGCACATGCGTTATTTAAAACATATTAATTCTTTCCTCTATATACCAACTTATTATCACAACATATGTTAAAAAATAAAAACGTATAGTTTAAAGACGCTAATTAAGTGCTTTTTAATCAATTTCGATCACTAGAAACAATAATAATAACGATAACACAAAAACAAAAATTATGAAATAATATCACTGTGTCAGTCAAAATGTGCACTTAATTAAAGTTACATTAAAGAAAAATGATTGGTTAATGAAAAAAAAATCGAAGTATTAAATTTAATTTAGTGAATAGTTTTCATTATTTATTCTACTTTGAAATTTACAAAAATATCAATTATCTATTTTCTACATATTCTAAAACAAGACATTAATAAATATATATAAGCAAAATCTACAAATATGTATATAATATATATATAAACATATATATGTAGTTTTAAACACATAGAGAGAATTACTTTGCTTTCAATTATTTCATTTTCAAAAATAAATAAATAAATACCAATATTCTGTCAATCAAAACCCACATTTAAAATTAAATTAAAGTGGATGAAAAATGATTGTTAAATGAAAACAAATTCAAGTTGTATGCTATTTTTATTATTCATTGTGGTTTGAAATTATACAATAAATATCCTATTAAATATTTAGTGATTTGAAACATGCAAAGGGGTATAATAAATTTAATATAAATAAATAGTAAAACTACAGAGTGCATGAAATTAGGTAACAACACAGATAAATTTTTCTCACTGTAAACTTTACTTAGCAGAAGTGGGTAATTTTCACATAAAATCGATTAAATTGAAAAAACACAAAGCTCTCATAATAAAACAAAACAAGGACATGAAACAGAAAATTATTATTTTCTTAATTTTTGTATTATTTTAAGATATTATGCAAGGTACAAGCAATACAGTTTTTAAAAAATGTACTGAAACCTGGTGAGAACAAAAGAAAGAAAGAAAACACTTTCATCAATTGGAATTGAAATATTCCTAACATATATTTATTTTGTTCAGATATTCAAGAATTAAGATTTTGGACTTTGTACTATATATCATTAGAAAACTAATGATTTGAATTTTATTATAACAACTTAGTATTACATTGTTTTCAAAAGAAATTCTTCATACACGTTTTCCTCATAACGAGTCAAGTTGAAATCATTTATTATGGACCAATTGGAGGTATTTTTTTAGACACCTTATAACATAAATAGAAAAACAAATAAAAGTTTGCAAACAAATACTCCTTTGCAACTAATCCATGATTTTTTCTACTATTATTCTACTAATATTTTTTCATAAAGTTGTGACCATCTTTTTGTGATATCCTGTATACAAATGTAAATAGTACCTGGTACGAAATTTATGCATGCATACAATACGTATGAAGTTTAGAACTAACCACTTATGCATTATTCGCGAATAATTTCTACCGATAGATGAAAGGGGGGTCCCAGAATGGTGCTTGCTCCGAGGACCTAGATAAACAATGTCGGGTCCTGACTACACAGAAAAGTAAATTTATAATTATGTAACAATAATTTTATTTATTGTTATTTTTAATTAAACGTTAAAAGTTATATAAAAACACACAAAATTTTTGCGAATTCGGAAGGGGGGGGGGGATAAATTGTTTACAGTCATTGTAAAAATAAAGAGATTCAGACACATCATTCCCATATCCGTAATTGTCATGTATAAGCATGCACTGTGTAACAAATATTATAAAATGAATTTTTATTAAGAGTTTAAGATTAAAAAACACCAATAAATTAGTATGTATATTGATCGGGCTTTAAAAGAAATAAACAAGATAACAATGTTATGCATCCATAGAAATTATGATGAAAGTTTCTAGTACATTTAAATTTTTAAGTATGAAAATATCTATAAACATACATAAATTTTGGTATCAAATTAAAGCCCAATCAATTCTGCCTACAGAATAATCAGAGTTATACTATTCTCACGACCAGTGTTTTCTAATAAAAGTCGATCATTAAAAGTTACTCTAATGAGAGAAAACAGAACAAATTAAAAAGATAGGAAGGTGTAACGAGTTATAAATTACATTATAATTAAGCTTGTAATTAAGACTTTTGGCTGAAAATGTTTTAGCATGATTAGTATCCAAGAAACTCAGTCTGACATAAATTTCAGCTATCTGGTGCCAGTATTTCCGAGTAAATAAAGTCAGAAGTTTTAATCGAAATTATTGAATAGCAAGAAAGGTAAAGTTTAAACTAATAATATTTATGCTGTACTTACTGTATACAAAATTTCATCAGTTTTCAGTGGTAAATTTCTGAGTAATAATAATTTTAAAGTTTTTTTTATTAATTTGTTTAAATTAAAAGAACTAATTAAAATTTCCACTTGAAAATATAATAGTTGAGGTAGAAAAATATGTCGCATAGGACATTAAAATTTCAAACTGAATTGGCCGTATAGCTTCCAAATTATAAGGAGAAATGTGTTGGCCCGAACAGAGCTGTCTAGCTCTGGCGCATATTAAAATGAAGCTATTTTTACATATTTATAAAGAATATAATTAAACAATGAAAACTTTATTAATTAATAACTTTTGTAATAATTCACCGATTCACACCATTCAAGCACCAATTTTTAGCAAATTACGATAGACAGGGAATGATATAAGTCTCGATACGATTTAGTGATTTTTGCCACTTTAAATTACTGCTGTTTTTGAAATGAAACAGAAGTACAATAATATCGTTTTGTTTTGAAACACGTACACGGGATTGTTGACAATACGATACTGGGATTTAATAGTTAATTTATTTTAAAGAAGTTAAAAATAAAAGATATTCTGAACCCCAAAAATAGAGCTAGTACTAATAAAATATAAGTAGTTAATTTGAAAATAAAACTTACCTTCAAAAGAATATGTTCTATTAGTTAAGTAAACAACACGTGCATACGTTACACTTTAATTCTAAACAACCAGATACAAGTTTCAAAATCTCGGCATTGGCGCCAGCCCCGGGTCGTTACGTCACATATGTGGGGGAATGAAATCGTGTCTGGCTTGATAGTCTTGAGAAGGCTTTGCGCCGAGTCGGTCGCTTGGGGATGGTGAAGGGGGGGGGGGGGTGATACCTTCTGACGTGAAAAGACGGGACTTCGCCAACGGCGCACGAAGTGCTTTTTTCATACAAACACTAAAACCTATATAGTAAATCTGCAGATCAGGAGCCTCAACGCTAGCTCTGCAAGTCATTGTTTTTAAAAACACTTTGGTAATATTCAATTTCCTGAAAACCACAGTTTAACGTTTTCAAATTACTTAATTATTTATAAGAATAAAAAAATACGAAGTTTTCAGATATTAGAAGCGTTAAATTAAAAACGTTGTTATATAAGGATATTTTGAAAATTTCATGAGCTACTAATTCTGGTATTTTTTAAAGATAATAAAGTAGATTTCTACAGCTCTCATTAAATTTAGATACATAACTTTTTATTGATTGCACTAATGATTTCTGTAAATCTTAGATTTCTTCTTACACTTCCGAGCCGTATTTTTCAATACCGGTGGACAGTAAGTGATTTACATTGAGGCAATTATATTAAAAGATTAGGTTTTATGAACGAAAATGCAATTTACTTTTTAAAATAAAATAATTTTCATTCATATTTTCTGAAATGAGGCGGCATTAAGAAGTAACACTCGTCAAAAAATATTTTTTCAGACAATCTAGTTAAATGCTCGATTTTTAAGAAAGAAAATATTTATTTCCCGATACAATGACGTCATTTTCGACAGCGATAATTTTGCAGTGCATAATTTTGACATTTACTATCTATATTTGCTTTTAAAAAAGTTTTTTTTTTTCTGATTGAAATTTTCGATTAAAAATTAAACGTTTCTGTTAGCCGTGTTTACACCGAAATTAACAACTCTGACAAATGTATACACAAAATTTCAAACTATTATGAATAATGCATGGTTCTAATTAGAGAATTTCCTTATCCATAATTTACCATTTAAATCCTTCAATCATATGAGCCATTTTCTTTCATCAAATAAAAATGGAAAAATCGTCTGAATTGCTATAGAAAATCATTATTGCGCAAAATAAAATATTCTATATTTTCCGAACGAATGAACCAAACATAACAAAAAAATATACAGCTTAATACGGGTACTTCACCAACATAACCACATAATTTTAAGCTAATCGGATGCTTTTTGCGGCAGTTATCGAGGAACAGATAGACAGACTAACAGACAGACTAACGGAAACCAAAACTTTTCGTGTCTGCACAGTAAGCCTTCACTGACGTTTCGGCAATAAAATACTTTATACTAGTAAATCTGCAGATCAAGAGCCTCAACGTCATCTCTGCAACTCATTGTTTTTATCAAACTTTGCGTAATATTAATCTTTCTACAAAAACAAAATTTAAACTATTTAAATTACACAAACATTTATAAAAGGAAAAAAATATTTCGATGGCTTCAGACATTAAAAGCGTTAAATTAAACACGTTGTTATGTAAGGATATTCTGAAATTCTCACGAGCTACTTTTCTAGTAATTTTTATATAATAAAGCAAATTTCTTTAGGGGGCGCCCCCCTGAACCCCCCGTTGTGTAATTTATTTTGCATTTGTAATTTTCTACTGATTGAGTTAATGATTACCCTATATGTTAGATTTCTTTTTACACTGCGATTTATAAGGATAAGCAATAATTCGGTCAAGCATTTTACGTTATCCTAATATCCATACAGCAGTATTTACTTGCCTGCTAACCACAAATACCTGTATCTAATGGATAAAGAACTTTTGGAAATGTAAACTGAAACATCTAATTTAGAAATCTAATACCTTTATAAATTTTGTTTATAAAAAAATAATTTTGATTACCATTCTGCAATATTTATATCTAAGATCTAATCTAAATATCAAAAAATGTACTCGATAGCATTAACTTACTAAAATCACCCTAAAGTAGGGGGGCTTCTAAACCTAACAGTCAATAATTCATCATCGTTAAATAGATAAACATGATTTGGCGCCTTTAAGTATTTTTTGTGATTTTCTTTTAATAGTATCTACATTTAATTTAAAATCGTGATGTTACAAATACCGTTGAAATTTGACGCAAACCTATGTTCAGGTCAAATTACGAAAGGTTAACTAACATTTCATTTCCCTTAGCCGGACTTTCTGTTTCATTTTTCGTAAATAAGGATTATTTTAATAATTTAATTTATTTTACACTCTACAAGCTGTTACACGGACGTTGTTCACGTAGCATTAAAATAGAGATAAATGCAATAAGTAAAACATTTCACTCCCCACCAGACATGCCAAGTCTCAAGCTTTTTGCACATCACTATTATCTTAGAGAAAATGTTCTTTTAAATCGCGTAAATGTTTCAATTAAATAAAGTAACATTTTCTGTATTAAAATACTGGTATCCAGAACGCCGGAGGCTTGGCAGCTCTGCCCCTCTTAATAAAAACATATATGATTAACCAACACTTTATCACATTTTATAGGAGACAATACGGAATTTCTTATTTGTATGGCCTTGCATATATCTCAGTCATAAAAATGTAAAATTTTGTGCCAATTAATGCACGCAATTGCGAAAATGAAATCGCAAAGAATGAGAAAAGGAAGGCCAAGTAAAATCGTGTAAATCGAGGAATCTTTCTTCGTAGTGCTGGGAAAATACTGCTACAAAAACTATTTTAGGTGGTATTTGGTGTGAAATGTTTATATGTATTCATTCCTGTCCTATATATCCTTTTTTTTATTAGCTTATTCCATTTTTCTTTTGCACGTGAAAATCTTACAAATTAAAATTAACTCTTTGGGAGAAATTGTTATTCATTTTTTTTGGCAACAATAACGTTTATAAAATTTAACAGAATAATGTCAGTTTATCCTGTATGAAAATAACGAACTTTTTCATTTATAATCAAATAGTTGAATAAATAAATGAAAATATTATTCTATATAGTATATAAATACTATTTTCATTTCTGCGTTTAAATAAATCTATATGCAAATATCTATACAAAGGCATTCATTAATTCATTCCTTTTGCTTTGATTTGACTTCAAAAAACCATACATACTTTCACATTTATGATATTTTTAGATGAGATGCTGTTGCTACGCAACGGTTAAAAGAAAAAAATGAAATATAAGTAAATTCATAAAATAAAATGTTTTATATTATTCGAACACATGTATAAAATTCTATCATAAGTTATACACCTAATTTAAAAGCTCTGACAAATGTTTTGACAAAATTGCAAACTAATAAGAATAATTTAATACTCTTATTTAAAAATTTCAGCATCCAAAATTTACCATTTAAATCTATTATTCATATGAGCGATTTCTTTCAACAAATGAAAATTTGAAAATCGTCTGACTTCCCATAGAAAAGCATTATATCACAAAATAAAATGTTCTGTATATTCCGAACGAATGAACCAAATTTAACCCAAAACTATACAGCTAAATCCGGGGAGCTCATCAACATGCCCAGGGAATTTCAAGCCGATCGGATGCTTTTTGCGGCAGTTATCGCGGAACAGGCAGACAGACTAACAGACAGACAGACTAACGGAAACCAAAACTTTTCGTGTCTCCACAGTAAGCCTTCACTGACGTTTCGGCAATTAAACTATTAAATCTGCAGATCAAGAGCCTCAACGTCAGCTCTGCAAGTCATTGTTTTCAAACACACTTTGGTAATATTCCATTTCCTGTAAACCGCAATTTACAGTTTTCAAATTACTTAATTATTTTTAAGAATAAAAAAAATACGAAGTTTTCAGATATTAGAAGCGTTAAATTAAAAACGTTGTTATGTAAGGATATTTTGAAATTTTCATGAGCTACTAATTATGGTATTTTTTTAGATAATAAAGTAGATTTCTTCAGGGGGCTCCGCCCCCCTGAACCCCCATGGTCTTATTAAATTTATACATATAACTTTTTACTGATTGCGCTAATGGTTAATGTAAATCTTAGATTTCTTTCTACACTTCCGAGCCTTATTTTTCAATATCGGTGGACAGAAAATGATTTACACTGAAGCAATTATATTAAAAGTTTAGGTTTTATGAACGAAAATGTAACTTCCTTTTAAAAATAAAATAATTTTCATTCATTATTTTCTGAAATGAGGCGGCATTAAGAAGTAACACTCGTCAAAAAATATTTTTTCAGACAATCTATTTAATGCTTGGTTTTTAAGAAAGACATTATTTATTTCCCGATACAATGACGTCATTTTCGACAGAGATAATTTCGCGGTGCATAATTTTGACAATTACTATACCTATTTGCTTTTCAAAAGTTTTTTTTTTTCTCTCATTGAAATTTTCGATTAAAAATTAAACATTTCTGTTAGCCGTGTGCAGACGATAAACCGTCGTAACATTTTTTTAAATAATTAATATCTTAACACAAGGCCCCTCTTATTTCAACCTCAAAGCGTATTCGTTTTATTTTTGATATATCATGTCAAATTCACCTTCTTTTCGTATTTTTGCTTTATTTCCATTATGAAGACGTATTCATGTCTATATTTATTTCCTTTTCCTCTTGCGCATGAAAATCTTTCAAATCAAAATTAACAGTTTAGGATAAATTATTATTCATGGATCTGATTTTGTTGGCAACGGTAAAAAAAAAAAAAATGATTTCTAAATTTTATAGCAAAATGTCAATTTATTCCTTATGAAAATAATGAACTTTTTAATTTAAAAGAAAAATATTTGAACAAAATAAATCGAACACAGCCTTTTGTTATTTCTGGGGTAAATTTCATCTATATATAAAGACGCAAAAAGTATTAATTCGTCCCTTTTTATGTTAATTTTACTCCAAACAATTACACATACTTTCACATTTACGATATTTTTAGGTGTAGTTCCGTTGCTAGGTTAAGAGAAATGTGCATTTAAAATGAAGTATGCTCATTTAAAAAAAGAAAATTTGTAAAAGTTTGATATTTGATATTATTGGAACACATATATAAAATCCCTCCATAAATTATACACCGAATTTAAAAACTAAGACAAATGTATACACAAAATTTCAAACTAATATGTATAATACATGGTTCTAATTAGGAAATTTCATTATCCATAACTTGCCATTTAAATCCTTCAATCATATGAACCATTCATTGCCTTTCAACAAATAAAAATGGAAAAATCGTCTGAATTGCTATAGAAATGCATTATTACGCAAAGTAAAATATTCTATATTTTGCGAGCGAATGAACCAAATATAACAAAAAACTATACAGCTAAATCCGGGTACTTCACCAACATACTCACTTAATTTCAAGCTAATCGAATGCTTTTTGCGGCAGTTATCGCTGAACAGACATACAGACTAACAGACAGACTAACAGATAGACTAACAGGCAGACTAACAGATACACTAACAGGCAGACTAACAGACAGACTAACGGAAAACAAATCTTTTCGTCTCTCCACAGTAAGCCTTCACTGTCGTTTCGGCAATTATACGAAAATAACGAATAAAAATATCACAAAAGAATGTAAAGACAGATTTTGTGACATAAATACTAAATATAATTCATGATTTCATTCACTATATTTTGTTTATGGTAATCTCATCACTAACAGATTAAAAGCGCAAAATATGGAATTAAAATAAAAACATTTCTTTCGTTGAAAGTCTTACGCAAAATATCTAATCAAAGATCAGTCGTCTAATATGCTATTACCCCGTACATAGCCAACGTTAAACACAAAATAGCTAAAATAGCTCTAAATCATTGAAACACATGTTTAATTACTTATTTAGTACATTTTCTATCTGAATTTTACGCTCCTACTTAAATCTTCTGCTGAGATATGGCGAAATGACTTAAAACGTTCGACACCACATTTAACCGCCTTAGGTGAGGAATTCAAGTCGCTGAAATACGTGTTTAACATTTCTTTAGTGGATTTTTAGGAAGCTTTCATTACAAAAAGCTACCTATTGCAGCCGTTCGGAGGAAAGGGATTTCAAAAAAATTTGGTATATTTTCATCGATCATGACCCCCCAGACCACGAAACCACCCTCCGTTTAAAAGTTGATATATATATATATATATATATATCCATGTATATATATATGTGATCTTTGTCATACTGTAACTCTCGTATTTATGAACCGATTTGGATGTAACTTCGCGTATACATAGTGCGTACCAGTGCCTCGACCGAGTTCGTTGGCCAGCTTCATCCGCCATCTTGTTTAAAAATGGCGGCCATTTAATTTTTTTTTAATTTAAAATTTGAAATGTGGTACCAAAAATTTGAAAATTGAAAAATATTTTTTTCTTATGTATTTGAACTTGATACAAAGATTCTGGAGCAGTTTTTATTTCGTCTATATCTTAAAAAATGGCTGAGTTATAGCACTTTGAATTTCTAGCTTGGTTGACATTTTGAAACGACCTGATTTTTGTCACGCGATAACAGGCGTATTTATGAATCCAATTGGATGTACCTTGGTTTATACATAATACGTACTAATGTCTCGACCGAGTTCGTTGGCCAGCTTCATCCGCCATCTTGTTTCAAAATGGCGGCCTTTTAAATTAAAAAAAAAATTTATGTGAAATGTGGTACCAAAAAATTGAAAATTGAAAAATATTTTTTCTTATGTATTTCACATTGATACAAAGATTCTGGAGCAGTTTTTGTTTCGTCTATATCTTAAAAAATGGCTGAGTTATAGCACTTTGAATTTCTAGCGTGGCTGACATTTTGAAATGACCTGATATTTGTCACGCAATAACAGGCGTATTTATGAACCGATTTGGATGTACCTTGGTGTATACATAATACTACTAATGTCTCGACCGAGTTCGTTCACCAGCTCCATCCGACATCTTGTTTCAAATTGGCGGCCATTTAAAACAAATTTAATTTAAAATGCGGTACCAAAAAATTGGAAAAGGAAAATATGTGTTTTTTGTATGTGTTTGACCTTAATACAAAGATTTCGGAACAGTTTTTGTTTCGTCTATATCTAAAAAAATGGCTGAGTTATAGCATTTTGAATTTCTATTGTGGCAGACATCTTGAAACGACCTGATTTTTGTCGCGCGATAACAGGTGTATTTATGAACCGATTTGGATGTAACTTGGTGTGTACATAGTACATACCAATGTCTCGACCGAGTTCGTTGGCCAGCTTCACTCGCCATCTTATTTCAAAAAGGCTGCCATTAAAAAAAATTAAATTTAAAATTTAAAATGAGATATCAAAAAATTGAAAGATGAAAAAGATTTTTTTTATGTGTTTGACATTGATTCAAAGATTCCGGAGCAGTTTTTGTTTAGTATATATCTTAAAAAATGTTTGAATTATAGCACTTTGAATTTCTAGCATGGCTGACATTTTGAAGTGATCTGATATTTGTCACGTGATAACACGCGTATTTACTAACCTATTTCGATGTAAGAAGGCATATAGATTGTACATCGTAATGTCTCGACCAAGTTTGCTGGCCAGCATTATCAACCATCTTGTTTCAAAATGGAGGCCATTAAATTAATTAAAAAATTATATTTAAAGTGGGGTGCAAAAAAAATTAGAAATTGAAAAAGGTTTCTTTCTTAAATATTTGACCATGATATAAGAATTCCGGGACATTTTTTGTTTTGTCTTTATCTTAAAATATTATTCAGATATAGCAGTTTCAATTTCTAATGTGGGTGACATTTTGAAAAATCTGGTTTTTTGCCTGCGACAGCACTTGTATATATCAACCGATTCCGATGTGAGTGAGCATGTGCACAGGAATTACTAAGGTCTCGACCAAGTTCACTCGTTAGCCTCATCCACCATGTTGTCTTAAAATGGCAGGAACTTTAAGAAATTGCCGAATTTGGCAGCCAAATATAAGTTACTTTAAATAAAATCAGCTTGGATGAAGGTGACTAATTTCGCGAAATTCTCATTCATAAGGATTTAGTATTGATAAAAATTAGTATTGAATCTCCTATAATCGGTTTCCACTAAATTGAGCTTCCTGTGTTTGAATAATATAAGCTTGCTTTTTAAAAATAAGGAATATGAAAGCTACCTCTTCCCCCCGGCACTGGCCGGAAGGACTTTTTTAGTGGGTGCCTGGTAAATGTAAGGAACATGTGTTACAAATTTCATTGTCCTAGGTGCAGTGAATGAGACTCGCTGTTGCTTATGAGTCCGTCAGGATAAATTCTTTTATGTATGTATATGTATAGATAGATATCTTCATGTAAAATACTTAAACGGAAAATATGAATTTTCTATTTACTTGTTTAATTTTACTTTTCATAATATTTTCATTATATTGGATATGTATTTTCTATCTGTTTATAAACATGACACAGTAGTATAAAATGTAGTTAAGTCATAGTGGCATACTGGAGAGAAGGTAGTACATACAAGTAAAATAGACATTTTTATTTAAATTATAGTAATCAGAAAAATTATATACTTCTTTCTCAAACAATTTAGATTTCTAAAATCCGTGGAAAAAATTAATAAAATTATCTGAAATGTTTTTCGAATGTCTTAAAAGGTATTTATAAACTCAGAATCTAAATAAAATGTGTCTGTTTTTATGTGAATATACCATACCCATAATTTTACACACAAAGACACAGTGTTGCCAGATTGGGGATTTTGTCCCCATTTTGGGGAATTTTAAACCTCTAGGGGAATTTTTTGGGGACAAGAAGTTCGTGGGGAAATCTTTGGGGACTAAAAAATTTTTGGGGAAAAACCTGGGGATTTCGTTTTTCTTACTATTTTCCGTAAAGATATCTTTTTGGCCTTGTAGAAAAACTGGATCTGTCTCGAACTCAATTTCGATTTGAAAAATGAAAATACAATCCAGAAGTCGGAAATATCAATCATTATTCTCTTGAATGTGGTCGTGTTCGTTGTTTACTATGTTACACTACAGTTTACAGATATTACAGATGCATGAGACTCTAAAGTCTTAAGCAGCTTAAACCTGCACGTGACTAAATCTGCAGGATTTTAACGAAGAATTTCTTCGCCGTACTTTAAAAAAAATTAATTTAAATATGTGGAAAGTAGATATTTTTCTCTTATGATATACAAAAGTACATCGATTGATACAGCGAAAATACTTTGCATTATGATTATGTACATGTGTATAGGGAGGACAAAAAGAATTAAAACAGCGTACCATCTCGGATTCATTCAAATCCCAACTGATAAGAGATTATCTAAAGCTATGGAGCTAATGTAACAATAGTCCAACATTGTTAGACAATACTTTTAAAAACAAACGTAAAATAACTTGTCACTGCAAAATATATCTTTCATTCTCTTAATGTAGCTACAGAATATGCATTCAGCCTAGTTTAAAAGTTTGTTTTTTGTAAATGGGGAATTTTTTCAAAAAAAAGCTTGATTTGGGGAAAATTTTTGAGCTCAAATTACTTAAATATTTTTTATAGTGATAAATTGAAAATTTAAAAATTCCCTTTTTGAGTAAAAACTGAGTTGGGGACTTTTGCAGAAAAAAACACTGATTTGGGGAAAATTAAAAAAATTTTGGGGAAATTGACTTTTGACTATCTGGCAACACTGCAAAGACATCTCCTTATTAAAGCCTTACAATACGAAAAGGAATCTCTCTTATATTGTAATTTACAGCCAATATTAACAAATATCAGCGACACAAATTTTACCCCTGAGAGCACCTAAATGCTATTGTAACATCATAGTAGACGAGAAAATAGAGAAATCACCGCGTAAATTGTTTGAGTTACATTTATGTCATTACTGTCTAGATATTTTTTCACAGACTTTTATATTCTTTATCAGATTAAGAATGAGATAATGTGACTGAATTTTCTTGGTTCTGAAGTAATGATTTACTTAGACAGTCGATATCACATCGATAATAAAAATTCTTATCGAAATCGATCTTATACTGTATTCATACCTCGCATACTTACAAACAAGAGCGACAGATTTTACTTCAGAGAGAATCGAAATACTATGTAACATGATACTAGATGTGAGCAAGTCGAAAATTGTATTTCAAACGGTGTAAATGAGGTGCATTTGTATCTTTTAACTAGTTTTATAAATATTCAGATCTTGGTGCAATAGCTGTTGCACTCTTATGCAAAAATATATGAATACAAATTTTATTACGATTGTATTTACTAAATTTAGTAATACGCAAATAATATGAGTCCATCTCAAGTCTGACGTAATCACCATAGCAACCTAAACTCATTACCTATCATGGGATATCATTGAATTAATTATGCATGATAAGATTTAACCTTTTCAAGGGCAAGGTACTTGTATGTGTAAACTGTTGAAATAATTGAATGACACCAGTATTTACAAGAAAATTTATTTGTAAACAGCTAAAGCTATATTTTTGCTTATTTAATAAAAGTAAAGTTGTCATTCAAAAAATCTGGTACCAATGTGGCAATTAGGGATTAAAATTACGTGATGCCGTTACGGCATCATCGCCCCTGGAAGGATTAATAGACTGAAGGAAAGTTTTATTAATATCTTTTTAAAGTTTTCATTCGATTTTCACAAAATTTGAAATGACTTGACAAAACTCTGCAAATATATATATTAACCCATTATCCTTTGGTATTGCGTTCACACAACAGTAACAATAATTACTTTGCAACCACTACATTACAATTAAAAAAATTGCTTTAGTTGTTGGTAGAAATTTTGTTATTTTAATAAAGCGAAAAATACTTTTCGGAATTTGTGGTGCAAACGACTTTTAACAAGAAATTGGAAAATTTCTACTTAATAGTTTTGGCGGTTAATGGGTTAAATTTCAAACCATTCGGATGTGTAGTTTTTGCGCTGTTATATGCGGACAGTCTGACGTACCAAACAACGACTATAGGTGCTATCTAATTATATAATTACGAACGCACCTAAAAAGACAAATCACCCTGTAAATTGTATGAAGTAGATTTATTTCATTACTGCCTAAATATTTTTCACAGAGATTTAAATTCTTTATCAAATTCATAATGAGAAAATGTGACTGTATTTGTTTGGTTTTGAAGTATTGTTTTATTTAAATAATCGATATTACATAGCTAATAAAGAGCATCAAACCCTTTATTATTTTGCCCGAATGCCGCTCGGGCTAAAAGGGTTTGCTATCTTCGATACTAAAAGCTTTTGTTTACCACTTAATTTTAACTGTAACCTTTTGTTTCTTAAATGACATAACTTTTTCGATAGTACAAAAGCAAGTATTTTAGTCAAAAAAAAAAAAAAAAAAAAAAGAACAGTTAAGGGGTTAAAGAGGGGAAAGACTCATCTTTCACTGAGTTTATACCTCCCATATTTTCAAGTGAGATTGACAGATTCTACCTCAAATAACACCTAAAAACTTATGTAACATGATACTAGGCGTGAAAAAAAACAAACCACAGCGTAAATTGTTTGAAGTCAATTTATTTCAAGACTTCTAAGTATTTTTCCTAACGTTTTATCTTCTCTATCACATTCAGAAGGAGATAAAGTAACTTTATCTCTTTGGTTTTGAAGTTATGGTTTATTTTGATAATAGATAATACGCAGAAAATAAAGACATATAAATAAAGAAGAATAAAAAGATAAAAAAATAATAATCTCCAGAAATAAAAAATACTCCCTCCGTCCCAAATTAGTGATCACATTTGAATACTTTTGTACCGATTATTGATATTGATGATTTTATGAATTTGTTTGAACATTTTTCAGAGATTTCAGAATGCCATGGTATCAATCACCAACAGTTACTTACCCTCCTCACCACCTTTAATCAGTACAAAATAATTTTAAAAAATCCAGGGTTCGCACTCTCTTAAGCCACGCCCCATTTTGTAATGATTCGCATAAAACTATCTTCTAGTTAATGAATCGTGAATTTATTAGGAAGAAAATTATCTTTCTATGTTTGTCTAGTACCACGTGTGCCTGACTTACCATATGTGCCTGCTATATTTTTTGTAGAATCCTTACAAAATGGGACGTGGCTTAAGAGCGTGCGAACCCTGCAAATTTGCTTTGAAAAATTTGTCACAAAATAAGTGCTATATTTGTGGAAAATAAGAAAAAATGAGAAGGAAAATTCCAAGTTGTGATTATTTTAATAGCAAATAATACAATTTTAACTGCTGTTAAGGAATTTGTTGCACATAATATTGCTTCAGGTTTACATACCAGGTTTCGCGGAAGAAGATTTTGACGACGAAGTTTTTCTTTCTTGAGATGAGTTATTTTGTAACAGTTGTCTCCGCCTGACAGCAAAATGTTTTCCATACATGTTTGCAAAGTTAAAAATACATTTTCAAGCATTTTCACTTCCATATTTTGAAAAGCGGTTACAACAGCATCAATTAAGTTGTCAATATTGTTTGTGGGCATCTGATGTTCCAATGACTGTATTGCATTAAAAAACCCGAGATCAAGTACATTTAAATCCGGACTATTCGGAGGTTGACATTGTAGTTGCAAATTCCATCTATCTTTTAAACATTCTTCTGTGATACTGGGATCATCCACTGCCAAATGAGATTTCTCATTGTCCTGTTGTATGTATATAGGACTCTATTTTTCACTAGCTGGAAAATTTTCACGTATAGCCGGTAAAACTTTTACTATAATCATTTTTCGGATTTCTTCTTTGTTAACAATTTCTACAACTTTTGTCACAGCAGTTCCTTTTGCACGACTTTTCGAGTTTATTTTTGCATTTTCTGAATAAACAAAAGACCATATTCCAATCTTTCCATCAAACATTTCGTTTGTATTCGAGTTCCATCTTGGTCTTGCCACCGCTGCCATTAACATTACTTTGGTAATAAACCTTTATCTTTTGCAATGCTTCAAAGGTTCAGTTTCATATAGGTGATGTAAACTGAATTACTGGTTTTCGTAATATAAAACCACTTTTCATCGATTTGAATACTATCCAACATTTCCGAAAAGTATCCATTAGTTTGAACATGTTGTAAGCAAAATCGAATTCTGTCCAGCTTATTTTTTTCTGTTAGACTTGGCTTAATGGCGGATGAAATACGCTTCAAAACTTTTCCCTCCTTGAGAATCCTGTGTAATGTTAATTTAGGAATGCTAACAGCACATGATAAACTCCAAAGTGATTGTCTTCGTTTTATTGGGATATCTTTGATTTTGCTCCATTGCTGAGAAAAATCTTTTTTCTTCGTCCGCATTTACCAGTTTTTTGTGACTTTACATTGTAAACTCCATCATCTGTTATTTTTGACGTCTTTGCCTGCTTCCACAAACGGGATATTGTTCTACGATGAACATTAAATTTCATCGCTGCAGCATTTACAGAACCATGGCTCAGTTTATCATTTTTCCAATGTTGCAATAAAAATTTCAATATAGCGTTACGCTCTTCATTATTCATTTCCTTCTTTTGTCACTTTCTAAATTATTATTCATAATTGCAATTTTCGTCACTTCTTATTCCCATTAGTTCACATTCAAGTTAAAATTTTTCCAACATCTAGTTACCATGTTATATTCATCCAATTTTACCGGTGTTGATCTACTAAACTGCATCGGAAGTTATTTATGACTCCACCTACTTGAAATGTGACAACTAATTTGGGACAACATTTTCAATCCAAATGTGACAACTAATTTGGTACGGAGGGAGTAATAATTTATAAATAAAAGTCAAAGAAAAAAATTACGACGAAAATCAGTAAATGTATTTTGTAAAATTGTATAAAATACTTTCATAGAGTATCTAATATAAATCCATTATGATGCGACATAGAAAAATAAAAATTATAAAACTGATAAGCTAAATGATATTTTACAAATGTAACTTCAAATATTTCTAAATATAATTTTAATATTATTGGATAATTCAGTATAACCAATCTAAAAGTAAAATTTGTTATATTTGTTATTCTTTATATCTTGTAAAAATAATATAATTTAACCCATATTAGTTTAACGTTGCATCAGGATAACAGTATATCTATCAATACGTCCGTTGTTTGCTCACCACTAATTTGAAAGAGTAATATTAACTTCCTTTGGGGAAACAAACTCCGCTATGAAATGTAACAAAAATTCCTCTTCTAAAAAAGTGGTTTAAAATGAAATATTTCTATTTTAAAGAGAAAACGTATTCCGGCTTTTCTGTATTAACCAACTCAACATTCTGTATTTTATTATTATGAAAGTTTGAATTGTCATTTTTTATACCCACAGGATTATAAAATCACATAACTGTTATAAATGCAAATACTTTCTACTTCACCGAGCGTAAATTTTAATAGATAATGAAACTGACAAACATTATTATGCTGTCTGGAACTGATGTACGATTACAATTTGACATGTGTTAACGAATGCATTAGAAATAGCTGATGTTTACAAAGCTGCTAAATAGCGGGAATTCCATCGCGTACAATGTTTACAAAGCAATTTATAGTCCATGTAATTTTGTCAGCGTGTTACTTGTATGAATAAAATGCATTTGGGGATAAATAAGCAGAATGTTTTATGCAATATTAGCTGTTACCCGTGACGTCATTTACGTAGCTGTAAAAGAAAGATGAATGCATTAATTTAACGAAGTTTTCACTCACCCTAATTAACGAACTTCTAGCATACTATAAATAAACAACTCTTTACCACGTTTTTAAGGAGACAATACGGTATTTATTTTTCTATAGATGTCTTGACGTAACTCAGTCATATAAAAGGTGAAATTTCGTGCCAAATAATATAAATGATCGCAAAAATGAAACTGCAACCAATGAAAAAATGTGGGACAAGTAAAATCGTGGAAATCTATAAATACCTGTTCATAAAACAAATAAACAACGCTTGGATAATTTTAATACAACAGTGTATTTTAGGTGGTTTTTGGTGTGAAATTTGCAATATGCATTGCTCCCTATAAGACTTTACAAGAATCTATTTAAAAAACTATTTTTAAAAATGACAACATATTTTTACATTTTTAAAGTTAAAAGAGGTGTGTTGCCAAAGCACCATTTACAAAAGTGCCACTGATGCAATTCAAGCACCAGAGCCTTAATTTCGATATTGGCAGAGTGTGTGTTGTTTATGACGACCGATTATCTACAGGAGGGATATACGATATCGGAAGACAAAAATGACGTTACATTGACGCAATCATATTAAACCTTGAGGTTTTATGAACGAAAATGCAAGATTTAAAAAAAAGAAGAAAATAATTTTTATTCATATTTTTGAAATGACCGGCTTTAAGAATTAACACTCGTCAAAAAAAAAAAAAAAGCCATACAGTTAATTGTAACTTTCTGCTTTCTAAATAAGAAAATATTGTAATCGAGATTATTTTTTACTTTCGATTTTCGCCATATTTACATGTTTTAGGGTGCAGAGATCCCGAAAAACATGTTTATACAAAATGTCTGTTTGCCCATCCGTGTGTCCGTATGTCCTTTTGTCCGTGTGTGGCATACCCGCTTTTGAACATCGAGAAGTGTATGAAGTTATGCATAGAATTGAACCAAAATTGTTCTGTATGTATTTGATTAGGCCCAACATGTCCTCCTTAAATTTGGAAATATTTCGACGGAAGGAGGCTCTGTAATAGAAAAAATTTTTGTGCCGTATTCATTGTTGTACCATCAAAATGTGTATAATCTAAGTTATCCATATAATCTAACAAATTTCACGTGTGTATTTTTGGCTATGGCCAGCAGGTCCCACTTGAATTTGGGAAAAATCTGCCGAAAGGGGCTTTTGTAATAGCAATTTTTCCCGATTTTTCATAGTTCTTTTGTGCTGCAACTGTTCCATTCAGCGACAGTTAATTCGCATCCAACTAACCCGGGGATTATCAAGCAGCTGATGTACAACAGAAGAACGAAAAATAAGTTTTAATATTATAATTTTTTTATTATATATTATGAAAAAGATTAATTTCTTTTTACTCCGATTAGTAAAATGAAGCGGAGACTTAAAATAAAAATCAAAGTTGGTGCAGTATTAAAGTTGACATTGTGAGACACTGAAGACTCAGCATCTGTAACAACTTTTTGAAATATTAACATGTATGAGAAAAACGAAAGATTATTGATTGGGACATCCGATTAGTTTAGTTTGTAAGAATGATAATTTATTTCACGCTAATCATAACATCATTTCCCATATGATATTTACGCTACATTTCTTTTTAAACTTTTTTTAAACATATTTCCATTTTAAATTAAAATTTAAATCTCTATGTTAACCTTGCGCAGACGATAAAACGTCAAGTATTTATAATAATTTTCTTTAAATAAGAATTGATATTATAGATTGGCTGTGTAGATATGGCTCGAAATATTATGAAATATTCATGCATTTTGTACCGTATATACATTAACCCTCTCGCTGCGGAACTCGAGATTTTCCCGGGGATGCATTTTTCCATCTAATTAACCTTCCTTGATTATTCCCACCATTTATTGTTTTGTTGTAAATTTTTACTCTTTTAATCGGAGCATTTTCACGATTAAATTTGTTAAAAGATTTGTTTTGAAATACCGGTGACAAAATAATAAAAATTCGTAAATACAGAATTTTTGAAGCTATTTTGATAAAAAAATTACTCAGCGAGAGGGTTAAAACTTATTTCTGGCATACACAATGAGGAATTAATTGACAGGTAATATGGTAACAATAGCTTTTCGATTGAAATGCTGCTTTATCATGGAAATATAAGCAAACATTGGACCGGACTGCTGTTAACACAAGGCTGATTTTACATTTCACTCATGATAAAATATTGAATGAAGCCGACTCTAATATAAAATCATATATTACATATTGGGAGTTTAACCATCTAAAGCTAATTTAATTTAAAAATAGGCTATCTTTTTATATTTTAAATCCATTGCACATCCATTTATTGAACATTGCACATACATATTAAAGACGTAAATTATCACTATGCTAACTAAGCGTAAACCAACAGAGTGAAAAATGTCCAAGCCGGGAATCGAACCCGGACCTCTGGAATTGCGCTCCAGTGCTCTACCATTAAGTCACGAGGACGATGCCCAGCTTGGCATCTCTCCAAACACATAAGTCGGTAAGGCTGCTACTGCAGCTATTAGATGGTAAACTCTTCATGAGCACAGAAATCTATGCATGCACATAGTGTGAAATTTTAGAAAATTTAATTATATAAGAATAATTATCATAATTAAAACATAAATAATATTTTATTACTATAGAATAAGGTTGGTTGGTTGGTTGGTTGTTTTTTGACGGCCGATTATCTACGCTTGGGATATAGGCCCTAGGGGGAGTGCCCTTCGTGGGGGTCTTTCTAAGGGAACCTAACCCGTATTTACGCATGGAAATCCAAGGTTTTGAAGAAAACCACGAAAACTCCGAAACGGTTAGGCCGACGGGCGCGATTGGGTTCGAACCCAGCACCTCCCGCCTACCAGCTTCGAGAGCAGAACCTCTCGGCCGCTGGTGGGGCCCTATAGAATAAGGAACATCATTTGCAGTCTCAAACTGTGAAACAATTAAAAATAAAAACATATTTTCTGTGTGTGAAAACCTATTTCACAGACGTTATATGCGTTTAATGCCTTTAGGGCAGTCCCAACTTCCCTTGGGACGTATGGTTTTTTTTTTTTTTTTTTTTTCCTTTTGTAGCAGAATATCTTAATAATCAACATCGATTTATTTAATCGTAAATTTGTTTTAGAAAATATTATTGAAAAATAAAACGAAAAATACAAGACCTAACTGAAAGTGTTAAAACAAGAAAACAGAAATTTTAGTGTTAAAAAATAAAAAGAAATTTTTTTACATTTTTTTTTTTTTTTTTTTTTTTTTGTAAGTCGATGTATAAACCTGACTAAATTATTTTTAAATATTTAAACTATTTACGTCTGAACTACGTCAAATCTTATTTCTGACACCTATTATATGGTTTTAATTTACAGGAAATATTCGAAAAAAATTTTTCAATGTTAATTATGCTTTATCATGCAATTATAAATAAACATTGGATAGAACTGCTCTTGACATGAGACAGGTTTTATATCTTACTCATGATAAAATATTGAAGGAATCTGACTCTAATATAAAA
Source organism: Maratus speciosus (assembly GCA_963932465.1). Lineage (NCBI taxonomy): Eukaryota > Metazoa > Arthropoda > Arachnida > Araneae > Salticidae > Maratus > Maratus speciosus. The sequence continues at coordinate 281,303,927 of OZ010799.1, read as the reverse complement.
GCTTGTATCTCTCTATTCTAAAAAAAAGTAACTACCGCTGTCACCGCCGCTGCCGCCGCCGCCGCCGGTTTTGATTTTTTTGTGACCGGAGGCCTTTCTTCGTTAATATTAACAAAAATAATGCATAGAAAAATATGAAAATCGGTGGTTTTATACAAAAATGTTTGATAAACACGCTGATGCAGACAGTTTTCAAATCGAAGAATTATTTTAAGAGTTATTTAATGCTAAAGTTGGACAAAATCGTTCCACTAAAAAAGTTTTATAGCAGCAAAAACTATACATGGCAGTGTAATCATTTTTAGATCATTTTATGCGTTAGAATTTGCCGGAGTGCAGATTGCATTAATTTTTTTTATTTTGACTCATTTTTTCAGGTTTTATTTCTATTTTAAATTCAAATTTTCAGCATTTCTAGATATATTTTTTACAGATTTCAGAAAATTGTACTAATTTAAACTGTTGCCAACCGTATAAAATGCGCAAGCAATAATGTTTGTTTCAAATTAAAAATTTATTTACACGTGACTATTATAAACAGGGAAAAAAACTTTCAAATTAGAATTAAATAATTACGTATAAAAAGCAGGAACTTATTAAAAATTACGTCATAAAAAGTATACACGTGAATTTTAAAAGAGAAAGGATATTGTAAAATAATAAATTCATTAACATGCGTTAGAAGTCTTAGGAGAAATTACCTCATATTTACGTCACATTATAGTTATTACATAAAATGAACACAAAATAATATTGCAAAAAAGATTAAATTTAGAAATTGCGCTACACATTTATTTGATATTTTGAGAATTAATTTAAAATGTCTCATTTAAAAGAACTTTCTTTTCGCTTTGTTAAAAAATACCAGGAGACAAAGACTCTCTTTACTTAATTCCTTTTATATTAGCTTATTTTGAAATGTTGTTACACGTGTATACGTCATCAAGTTACTTTTATTTCGACGTTTTATCTGTGTTTTTATTAATGTTGTACGAATTTATTTGTTCTTTCGTTATTTAAAATAAAAATTATATCAATTTGTATAATTTGGCGAGTGGTTTGGCAATTTATATAGTTTGGCGAAATGGGTCGACAGGATAATCAAGTAGTACCGCAGCGGATTTGGCGTTAAAATTCCCCAATCAAAGAGAAATGAATAGAAATTCGTTTAATAGGGAGATCGCCACTGTTTTTTAAATTATAATTCAATCTTTCGAAATCTTTTTAAAGCCGATCAAAAAGCGTGCATTTAGTGTATGCGGTGTCTGGGCGGGGGTTGGCGAGCGTAGCTCGTAGGGGGCCGAGCCCCCTAGTTACATATATGAATTTTAGCCAGCGAAAATGAATATAATTTAGTAGTAAATTAATTTTTGTAGTTAAAATTATATCGAAATTGTCTAAAATTTTAGAAAATATAAGTATATATGAATTAATATTATGATTAAAATAAAAACAATTATTTATTATTATATTATAATAAAAAATCATTTGTAGGCAGAAACTATGAGGCCATAAAAGAAGAAAGCATAATTTCAGTTTTTGTAGAACATGAGCAAAATGATATCATAATACAATTCTGGTAAAAATCCACGAAAATGCTCTAAATTAATAAGGTAAACTTTACAATAGAAAATAACTCGTGGGAATAAGGAAGGATTCTGAGCACCTTAAGTGGAACGTACACCAGTCGCTCATCCCCAAGGGATTGATTGTTTTGAGCAGTGTATTTTAATACAATCTACTCAGTGGTAACAAAACTAAAGGGTACAAATGTAAATAAGTGCCAGTAATAAGCCAAAATTACGTCCACTAATAACGTGTACGTAATATGTAACGATACATTATCATTTCGTATCCCGAATTTATAGGTTTAATGGTTGGACAACTTACGGAGTTGCGACATAGAGGGAACACGTGTGATCGCGAAAATGTAGAGCGTGTTATATGCTTACTTGTTTATATTCGATGATTTTTTCCATTTTTCATAGGCATTGTATTTGTAATTTTCTGTTATACATTCTGATGACGACTCAGTAAAATGGTTGAAAGATGTCAATATAGATTTTTAATTGACTTTTCATGTGTTTTTATAATATCTTTTAAGCAAATAAATATTTTAATATTGTGTTAAAACTGAAGGGGTTAATTGTTTTGAGCAGTGTATTTTAACATAATCTACTCATTGGTAAAAAAAATATTCATTGTCCCGGCCTGGACACATTTTCTCTCAGTTGGGAAAAATTACTACTCGTATGAGACATATTTATCATAAATGTGTATTTTGCCTTGTTAAAATAATTAAATTACAAATGTACCAATAATATCTGAGCTTTGTACAGATCAGCGTAAATTTTTGATTTCACCAGTAAAATTTTGAGATGACGTCTCTGCAGCTATAATAATAACACTGACATGAAGCAGATTATTAATGATAAGTTGTAATATATCGCCAATATGCTTATGCATTGTGTGAAAAAAAAAAATTAGATATACAAACAACTTCAGTACATTAAATTATGTATACGAATTAGTTTTATCAATAATATATGAGCTCTACACAAACAGACCAAGGGAATCTTTTGACTGCATTACGGAAATTTTGAAATGGCGCCTCCCCTCATAGCATGCATGGTCACGGTGACGTCGCTGTGACGTCACTGCAAGTCACTGTGGTCACGTCACATCTGTGACCGAAATGCCACCACTCAGTGATGTCACATTGTGACTGAAATGTGAACTTCTTAGAAAACTTTAAAAACTTACGAAAATTCTTCAAAACATGTTACTTTTTGTAAAATTATATTTTTCTGGCAATTAAAAAAAATTGTGACGTCTCTGTTATGTCACTGCTATGTAACGTACGCCACGTCACATATGTGACAAAAAAAAACAGCATATTGTAAGTCACAGTGTGACAAAAAATATGAACTTCAAAAATCTTTGAAAAGGAAGAGAAATATTTTAAACAGCCACGAGTTATAGCGGCATAAGGAATGAAAATATATTAGTGGATAGCAAATGGTAAATTCCGTCACTAAAGGGGAGGGGGGGGGGCATAATAAATAAAGTGCACGATACAAGCATTAATAAACTAAATTTTTAAGCTATATTTTATCAATTTGATATCTAAGACAGTGAATGTATACTTTTTCATGATTTCAATTTTATCTAGCATTTGGATAATATATTTACAATTACGAATATTAAATTTATACACTTTACATATTTAGTTTGCTGGGAGGAAATTTCAATCTTTCTTTCTTTTTTTACCGACCAGAATTATTCGAAACACTTCTGTGGTTTCAAACTAAAAATTTTCTATTACAGTTAAATCTGCACCTTTTAATGAGCATGTAGAAAGAGTCTTAAGAGTTTAGTCATCTATGCATTTCTTGCTTTAGAATAATTTATAATTTGTATTCAAGTCATAAATTCTACTTCTTTCAGACTTTTAAAATAAAATTAGCATTTTCCGAAAATAAAGAAAATATACAAAATTTGTGCAAAACAAACTTTACTTTAAAAAAATAGAAAAAAGGGGGGGAGGGGTTGTCGTTAATACATTAAATTTATTTTTACACCTTTTAAAAATTTAAACAATGTTTTATCTAATAAACTCTAATTATGAATATTATTATTATAATTATTTAGAAAAAAGGAACTTTACAATATATTTTAACTTGAATTATTTGGTACGGATAAAAAGAAAAGATTAAATACATTGGACATTCAAATACAAAATTTTAATGAATGATACTTTCAGAAAATTTCTGCGCGTTCAAATTCCATATTTCTTGTATACAAAAACAAACAATCTGTAACAAACCATCTGCTCGAAAATCGTCTGCCCACTGAAAAATAAATATGAGAATACGCGGGAAATAGTTCACTTGTTTTAGAACAACACATCTACAACACTTTAAGATAAGGAAATGACTATTTTAGGATACACGGATATTAATGGAACTTGCATGTAAGTTTTATTTAATTTAAATATTTTATTCCTGGTTGTATATTATGAGTTAGTTATATTTGTAAGAGACTGATCTTTAACTGTCAGAAGCGATATTTTCCAATTTGATAACTGTGAAGAAAAATATTTTAATCTGCCATCGCTTGAAAAAAAGAAAAAAAAAACTGCGCAGAGACATTCATGCCTACATTCATACTGGAATCAATATAAACATTAATTTACTCTTACTTGAGATTGAAAATGTATGGAACGACGATGATTTGGAATTATTTTATCGGCTTCTTACTATTTTTTGATTACTAACATTTATAGTTATTATTATTTTGGGTTTAAATATGATGTTCGATTATCATGAGATTACGAAACTGTTTCAGATTAGAAATTAACATTATACTGGGAAAATGTATTTTTAACATATTACAGTAGTGAAACATTTGAAAGAATTTTCTTTTAGTGCTAATAATATTTTAAATTATCTTTTAAAATCCTAAATCTTCAAACCAATGTTTTCAGATTTAACATTTGCCAAAATTATAAAATAATAGGAATTCCTTATACCATATGGAAATATTTTTGAGATATTGTTAAATCTAATAATGCATTTAATTTATCTATTGTAGTTTGCTGTTGTTTAACAGTACAATTATAAATACTAATTATTATTTTTAGTGTTTTTCAAATTGGTATATTTATTTTTTTAATTGTATGTAAGCATTTTTTATGTTTGTGATTTTAATCAAACATTTAATTATAGACATTCTGAATCGGTTATTAAATTTTCTTCTATTGTAAATTAATTTTCCACGTATATGATTCGGGTAATTATTGGCACTAAAAAGTAAAATATGATATTTAAGCATTGAAATAAAGTATTTTTCATGCCTGATAGGAAGTTATAGATTAAACTGCTTTAGTATATATATATTTTTTAAGTTCATATAATACAGGATACATAATGTAGGACACAAGTTGAAATGTGCTTATGACTTCGGTTTGTCTCTCCGTCTGTTGGTCTAGCAGTCTGTGCGCACTCTAACTCTCGAAAATATACTCGGATTGCCCTGAAATTTTTGGATGGTATTGACGTTTACCATCGCACGGTACCTATTTGTAAAGAAGTTTGTAGCATGCTTTGGTCATTTACAGGGACAGCCAAAAGTTTTCCGTTACATTACGGCCTATGGGAAAAAGTCGTTTCAAATGATTTTTTATGATTTTACGCACGCTTTCAAACAGAATAAAATTTATATGCATTTATGAAGTGCACTAAAATATGCATTCTGTTGACTATGCGATGCAAAGAATAGTTATTGTTCATTTACAGGACTAAAAAAGGAATTCAAATACATAATGATATAGAGGTGGAGGGACGTGTTTGCGGCATACTTTAATTATGTTAATCTATTTCATATATAATGAAATTGATGTATGTCGCTGAGGTTTACATACTATAAATTATTTCATGTATAATACGAATAATGCGTATATAGCATTTACAGGGACACACAAAATCTTTCAGATACCATATTGTATCCGAAGTACTGTTCATTAGCGATGATTGCTGGAAATATATTTTTAATTATGATATGCACTTTTATGATTCACTATATTTATGCATAGTGTATGGTGTATATAAATGCTATAATTCCTATACAAGGCTACACAAAAGTATTCGTAAGGATTACTGGGTATGGGCGCAAATTGCTTAAAGATGTTTTTTAAATGAGTTATGCTTTTTTCGCTGAAATGCATTTAATTTACCAAGAAATATTTGTAGAATATAGATAAAATGATATACAGGGTCACGTAAAGAAATGGATGCATGGCCGTCTATATATTATAATTTCTGGAAATGTGATTTCAGCAGTTTTAAGAGTGTCTTAGTTTGAATTAAATTTTAACTAAATAGTGGCGTGTAATAAAGATTTTAGGTAAACTACAGGGTTGTACAAAAGTATTCAAGTATGTTTCCATACATTAGTATAAATTGCTGAAAATGAATTTCAATCTGTTAGGCGTTTTCTTGCTAAACTAAATTTTCCCATTATATAGTATATATACACTTAAAAAAATGGGTACTCAAAATTGAGTAAAAAGTACTCAATTTTAAATGCGTCACATGCACAAAATAGCTCCGATCCAAATGTTCTCAAAGTTGAGAAACACATGTACTCATTTTTTATTCCATGGCTGTGATTAAATATGAATCGTTATGTACTGCCCCTCTCCCCCCCAAAAAAAAAACCTAAAATGTAAAGTAAAAATGTACTGACATTTATTTCCCGTCCAAAGTTCTTAACAAGAAATGTTTAATTGATTATTTATTAAGAAAAATAGCAAAATTCTTAACAAGATACTCAAATCGAATATTTTTATGACAAGAACATTATTTCCAAGCAATTATTTTTAAAATGATGTGCATAATTTAATATTTACATTAATAAACATCATTTATGCCGCCATAAATGAAATGAACCATTACAGGGTACAAAACTATTTGTTTGTTTGGGTTTGATAACATGTGATGCTTCAAAATAGAGAAAGCATAGGTTCATTTTTGATCCAAAAATATTCAATTCAATATGAGTACGTCGGTTTGCTCATTTTTGAGTACTTCATTTTTTTCAGTGTATCAACCTACAGATCAAATAAGGGCTGTTCAAAAGAATTGGAAAACATATTTGGCTATGGACGGTAACTGCTGAAATTAGTGTTTCAAATGTTTTATGCGTTTTCTAAAATGTTTACTTAGTTATCTTATTTACGTCATTTCCCTAAATTACGATGTCTTGTTAAAGCATTCAGAAAGTGTTGGAAAGTATATTTTAATCTATGCTTAACGCATGATTTTTCTTACTCGTTTTTTTTTTTTTTTTTTTTTTTTTTTTTTTTTTTTTTTCTATTTCCCAGATCAGTCTTTTCCTATAAAACATACCAAATCTATTTAGCTCATATTCACAAAGTACAATATACACGGGAATAAAAAATTTAAATAAATGCCGCTTATCATGCCGCTCTATAAATAATAGTTGTATTAATATCCTTTAGTTTCCATGTTCGTATTTAATAAAGCAATGACAAATCACAACAAATTAAAATACTTACACATTCTAAATATCAAGCATAGAACTTAATAAAAAAAAATATGTCAGTTGATAAGCATTGTTTTTTAAGTGGAAAAATGTAAAATGTTTTAGAAGAATAGGACTCCAAAGTAGCGATATTTTGCTAAAAAGTACGGTAAAAAGATAAGATTTTATATTTACAGCAAAATTTTATTTTAAAATTCATCGCTGTATTAATACTTAGAAATTTTTCCAGGGAGAATCATTCGCCTTATATACAATATTTCAAATGAAAATCAAATGTCAAATTAATTGCTTAAAAGGCGCAAAGGCCAACATTGTGAAAAAGATTCCATGCCGGGACTCGAACCCGGGCCATCAGTGTAGCACTTTGACATTCTACCGACTAAACCACATGGAACGACGCTCAGCCCGTAAAATTTTTCACTATTACATGTTCGCAAGTCTACAAACGCAGCATAAGATGGAATATTTATCGTGAGCCACCGACATGGTGTAAACACGAAACTTAATTAAATCCAGCATCGATTGAAACTATATTAATAATTGGAAATTTTTCCAGGGAGAAACATTCGCCCTGCATACAACATTTCAAATTAAAATTGCCTTTTAAGCAATTAATTTGAAATTTGACTTTCATTTGAAATATTGTATGCAAGGCGAATGGTTCTCTCTGGAAAAATTTCCAAGTATTAATATAATTTCAATCAATGCTGGATTTAATTAAGTTTCGTCTTTGCATCATGTGGGTGGTTTACGCTAAATATTCCATCTTTTGCTGCGTTTGTAGCCTTGCCAACATGTAATAGTGAGAAATTTTCCAGCCTGGGTATCGTTCCATGTGATTTAGTCGGTAGAATCAGTGTGCTGTACTGATGGCCCGGGTTCGAGTCCCAGCATGGAATCTTTTTCACTATTTGCGTCTTTTAAGCAATTAATTTGAAATTTGATTTTCATTTGAAATCACAGTGTTTATGACAAGTTCGTCACAAATGACACATATTTCACAAATTGGTCACAATGTGACTTCAAAGCATTGTCGCTTTCGTCACAGGTTCGTCACAAAATTAATGCTAAAATAGTCACAAATGACACACTTTTCACAAATTTGTCACACCGTGACTTCACAGAGTGGTCACAATGTGACGTCACAAACGTCCTCTAAAACGGCCATAACGACCTCGCATTCTAGTCACTGTGACGTCACATCGACGTCATGTGACGTCACATCGACGGTCACAAAATCACAGTGTGACTTCACAACGACGTCGCCGTGACGTCACCATGCCTTACGGGTCTGCAGCTATGCGAATAACTGACAGTAAGCAGATTATTAATAATAAATTTGTAATATTTCATCAATATATATATATATATATATATATACAGGGTGTCCGGTCTCAACGGTGTCCAATGGCTAATTCCTAGACCGTTAGTCATAGACATATAGTTCCAATTACAAAAATGTTTTAAATCAGGTAAAGAAATATTTTAAAAGCGATTTGGGTCAATAAAAACATTTCTTAAAAAATTACGAAATTTAAATTTTTATACGGTCCCCCGGTCCTATAAGTTATATTTAGTGAAATTTTCCTTTTACACTGACAAGTAATACAAAAAAAGTCCCGTTATTCTACGATTAAAATTGACCGAGTAATAGCTGTTTAAAGTTGGAGCACATTTTTTGCTGCAAATTGGGGGTCATTCACAAATTTAGTCGAAATATAATTTCGTCAGATATAAAAAATGTTTGGGAGTAAAATTAACATTGCAATATAAATTTGAAATCTTTAATTATTCTGGCATATTAATGGAAAATATACAATTTGTAATAAACATTTAAGAAGAAAGAAAAAACAGAATTTTTGTTAAATAGAATGATTCTAAACTAACAGCCTCAATTCTTTACAAAATGATACGTATTTTAAAATATTATTATATTGCACAAGCCTGGAAAAGTTGGGTTATGTCATGTTTTTTAGCTTTTGATAATTGATTCTTATATATTCTGTACCGCTGAATCCGAAATTGACCTTCATTTTAAACTATCATATCAGGATTTTTCGCAAATTGCAAATTTCAAAGTTAATAAGTTCAATCTTAAAATTGAATTTCCTCCCCCATCTCCTCGGAGCACTCAGCTGTTAACTGTAAGAATCCCAGGATAAGCAAAAATATCGAATACATTTTTTAATAAAATAAAATAAAATAAAATAAAAAATGTTTTACATATGTTTTATAGTATGAGATTTTCGCTATATTTTAATTTACACATTTGCGATTTGCAAAAAAATTCTAACGTGATGGTTAAAAATGAAGGTCATTTTCAGATTCAGTGCTAAAAATTGCGTAAAAATCAATTATCAAAAGTTAAAAAACACAACCATCTCCTCTACTTTATAGTATTCGATTTTTGTTATTCTTTAAATTTTAAAATTTATGATTTGCGAAATATCCTGACATGATGGTCAAAAATTAAGGTAATTTTCGGATTTAGTGCTAAAAGATATATAAAAGTTAAAAAACCCAACAATCGCAGTCTTGTATTATCTAATCTAAAACTTTTTCTTAAACTCCTTGGCAGAAATCTATCCGAAATTTTTTGTGTTATCCTGTAAAATAAGTATAAATGGTAACCACCGAAAATCTTAATAATATTAGATTGTTATCGGATTTGCGCCAGTATGTAAAATGCAATTTCGATCGGATAATTAAAAGTGGGTTAAAGTTCGAGTAAAAATTTTGAACTGCAAAAACATACATAAGATCGTTGAAGTATCATAAAAACTTATAAAAAAACATAATTTTTGTTAAAAGAAATCCTAAGAGAAACAGTCTCAAATCCTGACAAAATAAAACATATGTTATTTTAGCCAATTTGAGACTTAATCATAATACTTGTAGGATTTTTTTTCAAAGTGCAGATACACATGAAGTAAGATCTTCGAATACTTTAAACACTTGGTATATGATCCCTCAAAGCCAAGCCGAACTCATTTGTTTTCAGAGTAGAAAAGTGGCATAAGTTATGCATTTTTAAAGTTTCATAACTCGCTCAATTTTAGCGTTATATGAATGAGACTTTTTTTGTCTTACTTGTCAGAATAACAGGAAAAAATTACTAAATATAACTTATAGGACCGGGGGACCGTATAAAAATTTAAATTTCGTAATTTTTTAAGAAATGTTTTTATTGACCCAAATCGCTTTTAAAATGTTTCTTTACCTGATTTAAAACATTTTTGTAATTGGAACTATATGTCTATGACTAACGGTTTAGGAATTAGCGATTGGACACCGTTGAGACCGGACACCCTGTATATATATGTGTGTGGTGTGTGTGTACATTGTACGAAAAAAGAAAAAAATATATACAAACATTTTGTACGAAAAATTTTTAAGAAAAAAGAAAAATGATATACAAACATTTTGTTCATATTTAGTTATTTTGTTCATATTATCTTGTGTGTAAACAAACATATCAAAGAAAATTTTCGAGTTCATTCGAAAATTTTGAATGTATGTAACCGGATGAATCGTGTACCCGAATTAACTATAAGAGAAATATCTGATGTGTACACAAACAGAAAAATTCAAATTTCTGACTTCCTTACCAAAATTTGGAAAAGGCGCCTCATCAGCTATAACAGTAACACGGACATTAAGCAGATCATTAATAATAAATTCTAATATATCACCAATATGTATATGCATTATATATACGTTGTATGAAAATACAAAAGAAAAATCAATATACAAACATCTTCTGTATATTAAGTTATCATCCGAATTATCTGAGCCAATAATATCTGAGCTGTGCACAAACAGATCAAGGGTTATTTTTTTACCAAATTACGAAAATTTTGAAATAGCGCATCTACAGCTGTGGGAGTAACACTGACATTATGCAGATTACTAATAACAAATTGTTATATGTCTACAATATCTATATAGATTTTATGAAAAAAGATAAAAAAAAAATCGATTTACAAACCTTTTGTGTATATTTAGTTATGTACACGAATTAAATTTACTAGAAATATCTCGTGTGTACACAAACAGATCAAGGAAAATTTTCTAGTTCATTCAAAAATTTTAAATGGCGCCTCTGTAGCTATGAGAATAACAATGACATGAATCAGATTATTAATAATAAATATATCATCAATATGTATATACATTATATATACATTGTATGAAAATAGATAAAAAAAATTATATAAAATTCTTCTGTATATTAAGTTATCATCCGAATTAGCTGAACCAATAATATCTGAGCTGTGCACAAACAGATCAACTGATATGTTTTACCTGATTACAAAATTTTTGAAATAACGTCTCTGCAACTATGACAGTAACTGTGGCATTAAGCAGATTATTAATAATAAAGAGTAATATGTCTATACATTGTATGAAAATATAAAATAAAATTCGATATACAAACATGTTGTGTATATCTTTAAATTTATGTGACCGAATTCATAAAATGAAAATAAATAATGTATCAGAATTACACTATGGATTGCGTACTGTTACTTACAACTGCATCATCTGCCTACATAGTTTTTACTTTTTTTAGACTTGCCTTAGTATTTTCTGCTTGGTTGACATTTCTAGAAAATTTTACAAACTTGAAAATTTTTTGAAAGAGAATGTATAAATCTGATTTGAAATATTTCGAAATCTCCATTCATTTTGTAATTAGTTCACGGCAAAACTTTTCTACAACGTCATTATTTGCCTCTAATTGACAGTAAATCTCCTAACAAAACTTGTCTGGTTTGCTTTATTATGCAAATATAGCCAAACATTAGACAGGACTGTTTTTGACACATGTCATGCGAGATAAAATTGCTAATGGTGTTGACTCAAAGATAAAAGCTTGTGCTACAACATCTTAAGTTAATTCAATTCAATGGAAACTTATCTTCTCCATTAAGATATCAAGTCCGCAAATAAAAAAAATTATATTTTTTAATATACATGATATGTAATGTAATTATTTATTCGTACTAAAAAAATTATTTTAGAATAAAAATTATCTAATTAAGTAAAATATAAAAAAGAAGATGTTTTAGGAAAGCCTGAGTAATTTAAAACAATTACACAAGGTTGAGATTAATATATATATATATATATATAAACATTTTACAAATTTTGAAGAAAAGAAATTTTACTAATCATTTAAATATGTGTTCGTTTTGATGCTTTGAAATGCATATATGGAGAAATTATTTAATTTTTTCAGAAGAAAATGTTAGAATTTTGTTTTTATCATACCGCGCCGCACCTGTATCTTGATCTTATTTTCACTTTTTTAATACTTTTGAAAAAATAATCGGTGAAGTGCGAGTTTTACAAGCACTCAAAAGGTTCCGTGCCTAGAATTACTGACTTTTATTGTCCTTGGAATTATTCTAGGAATTATTTTTCAATAATTGAATTCAATAGGAATGAAAATCGTTGAAAATTTATCATTATGATTCGCCTTACCTAAAGGAAAGACCTTGTACAAAGTTTAAACATGTGCCTAGTGCGCTTCGAATGGAGGTCCCAAAGTTGCAATGCTGCCTTGGTTCGTGCCACGTTTTCCTAGATATTTTTAAATTAATAACTCATCTAATTATTGACATTTGTTTTCTAAGATCATTACCAACACCACTTGGATGATTCCGCGTCGACAACATATTATCTCGCATCTCCACATATTCAACATAGGAATTTACATATGCCATTTCTAGCATAACAAAAAAGAGCCGGTGCAACAACTTTTTCAATTTCCTATGCAAAATTTTAATGAAACAGAAAAGAAATGCTAGGAAAATTATTACTACCCTACATTTTAGTAATTTCATTTTAAAGCAGATGAAAACGATGGATAACTACATAAACGAAAAGTAAACAAGAAGTTTCACCAACTCCAACACCCCGTGTACTGACGGTACTTATAAGTACCATCGAGTAATTCAACTGTGAAATCAAATACAAACACCGTTCACCTAAAACAGCTAGTCAAATTTTATTCTAAGATCATAATGAACACATAAAAATATATGACACTTATCTTATATCCTTTACTGTGTTTGCAGCAATAAAAAGACGAGCGTGATAATCTGTACAAAATTTCGACACAAAACACATCGACTGTTTCAAAGATACCCTGCTTCCTCGCTAAAATAACAAACCCAGAACTACTGCTGCCATGTATCCGGATAAAGTGGAGTTAAAGAAGTGTTTTGGCAAAGTACCATTAGAATATTAGTAATATTCACTATGGGATGAAAGTTTAAAGTGAGTGGTACTTATAAGTACCGTCAGTAGATAAAGGGTTAAGGTGCAATTGTCCAGCCTGTGTTAAACAAATATATTTTTGAGTTTGATGTTATGAGATCTTTAGGATGATACGATATATAAAAAAATGGAATTTAATTAGACCCCTTAATTTTCCCCTAAAAATATTTGGGAATTGTTAATAATCTATATGCTCAATAACCATTATAATCCTGTCCAGCTTGAACGTTCCATTTTACACAGGTTTGGTGGAAAACAGTTATGACAGAGGGACACAAAGACACACGAGTAATTTTATAATGGTTCCGTTTATACTTTTTAAGAACGAAACCTTAAAAGAATTTTAAATGAAAAATATTGTTATGTTTAAACTGCAACTACTGATATTAAATTTTATATCAAGAAAGCTGTGAAATATCAATTTTAATATTCATATGCGGAATGTTGAAAACAATTGTTCAATTCCTACTATTAATTCACACTCTCCCTATATTTATTTATATATCTTATTCAAATTTTCAATCTTTAATAAAAGACTTATTATTCATCCTATCAAGTTGAAATAATTTTTTTAAACTTGTACTGGATGACAATTGATGTTAATAGAGATTTTTCAAATATTAATGCATTAATTAAATTTTAATTAATTAATTTTAGTTTTATATGGGAGACAAAATGGCGGTCATTGGTTATTGAACAGCATTTAATACATCTTCATATCTATAAGGGGGGTTAACATATGGAGGGACCCTGTTCTGTCGCCAAACACTGCCAAATTTGTCTCCAACTTGGCGATATATCGCCAAATTTGGCGACCAAAATGAGTCTCCAAAAGTGACGCCAACTTGGCGATATCTCTAATATTTCGCCAAATTCCCATAGACTTCCATTGTAAACCTACTGGCTTATAGAAAATCAACAAATCGAGATATTTTAATGCAACAAAAACTAATATTAGCTTAAGGATTATATTAAATTTTTCTTTGATTACCTAAGTAGGAATCGACTTTAAAAACAAAATTTTTATATTACTTGGTTACTGATTACGATACAAAATACGCAGGGTTTTGCCGACAAATTCGCCCCAAAAAATTCAGAAAGGTGATAGTAGGAATCAAAAGAATAAAAAATTGCCATAGAACATGGCGTCGCAAACCACTTATTTTTCGCAAATAAAGGGTGTGTCATCCTAACTGAACATGTGTTGACGGTAATAGTTCAGTAAAAAATAAGCAAATTGCAATGAAAATGCAACGATATGTACCTGTTTTGTGTCAAATGTGGTACCATCACGAAAAGTTCTGGAAAAGGAGAGGCCTCAAGCAACTGATGAACTGGTGATCGCAATCCAAAACGTGGAATATCAAGTGCATACTTCTGGCGCATATACTTGAAATGTTTAACCCTTTTATCTTTTTCTAACCCTTTTCTACCATTTTTAATATACTTCAATTTTCTGAAAGTTATTTCAGTCAACCAACGTTGTGTTAGAGTAGAACATCCTCTATGTTTGATTAAACGGGTGGTTTGTAAACCCATTTTCTATGGTCATGTGGTATTCTCTTGATGCTTTTTATCACCCCTCTGAAGTTATCGGTAGAATTCGTCAGCACCTTGTATAAGAGTCTGCAATGGAAAACTGAAGAAGTTAATAATACCTTACAGCTTTAATGATATTCTATTCCCCTCTCAGTTTACTGCCTTAGAATATATATGTTTTATAAAGTAAAAACATGTCCGCAAGAAATGCTGACGTCATAATGATAGTTAAAACGATTCGTGAAATCACATTTCCTTTAATCGCTAGACATATTTGCTCCAAAGTATTAAATAATTCCGATTTTTACACCATCGAGTTGTGAAAATATTCTCTTCCAAATGAAAATTGTAATCCCGTTTACTGATTTTTTAAATTACTTTAAAGTAAGATAAAAGAAAAGTCTATCTTTCCAATAAACATTTATATGCTTCAATAATGTAAAGTCACATTTGCAGTAATATAAATAAACAAAAACGAGCTTCTCCTGTCTAGATGATCTGTTCGGGAACATTGAAAAATAAACTACTCCCAATTTCAATCATCGAATAAGGAAATAACATCATTTATGTATGTTTCAAAATCTGATTGGTTAATATGGTATGACGTGCAGAGGCATTTGAATGCTTTGCGAGGATGAGAAAAGTTATTTTATCCTTGATCCTTAATTTACTTAATCCCAAAAGAATTAATCGCCTCTTCTTATATCGCTTAGCACACGACTGGCCAAATTTCAACTGATGTTATATCAATACAAAAAAATATTGTGATATATAGTATCTCACGACTAGCCAAAGTTCAACTGATGTTATCTCGGTATAAAGGAAAATTGTGATATATTGTATCTCAAAATGTTTTGCAGGATTCTCCAATGAGTGGATCATCAGCTGGCCAGATAAAATTTGGGAGACAGTTGCATTTAGTTGCAGCAGCAATCTTGATTGCTGAGAAAGTCACATGGTTTATCGGGTAGATCGGAAAGTCGTTTCGTGTTGGGAAAATCAATTCTTACCGGAAAATTCTGCCCGGTAATTATTAGACATTAGATATCGGAATCAATGTCTAATAATTAAATGATAGAATTTTCCGGTACGAATTGATTATCCTAACACGACACAACTTTCTGATCGACCCAATAATTGAAGAGCTGAGTAGATGAACATGTTATGCTACATTTTCTAAAAAAATATATCTTTTGGATGAAAGCGTTATGAGGTATCCTATCACGTGGTGAAGATAAAATACTAAGATATTCAGTCTTGAAGATTTAAGACATTATTCATTAATATTTAATATTTTAATATCTAATAATGTCAATAATATTAATAAGTTTTAATATTTGAGAATTAAATATGAATAAGTTATTCTGAGAGAGTTTAGTATCATACCTGTTAATATATTAAACACATGATATCAAACAGAAAATAAATCATTAAAATTTACAGCAAAAACTTTCCCTTCAAATTTCTCCAAATGTAGTTTTTGTTACTTAACATGTTCTTCCACTTAGCTCTTCAATTATCTGTTCTTCAAAAGAAGTTTCAACATTTAAAATAGATAGAAAGATAAAAATATGTTTATTACCTGCCACTGCTTTACCTTACTTATATTTTTTTTATTATGATTTTTATTTATGTATGATTTTCTTATGATGTAACATAATTTTGTTTAGTACAAAATGTTATTTTATAGTCTTACTAAGAGTAACTTTCTATGTGCACAGAAGCAATTTTCTTAATTTTGTCACTACTTTTCCTATTCTTTCCGTCCCCTTTCAATGAAATTGCATTAGTTCACTCGGAATAAGTTTGAAAATATTAAACTATAACTGCATTACATAAGCAATTTTAGAAGTGTCAGACATGAAAAATGCCTGCATTATAGCATAGAACCATCATTTGTAAACTTCCTTCTTGTTTAAAGAATACTCCAAATGAGTGTAAAGATTCTCAAGTATCATCTTCTGTTTATGATCTAAACCTATTTGTATAAGAGTTTGGATTTATCAGAAATTTCCAATCTGCAATTAAACACGTTTCGTTATAAAACTTTGCTTGTGAAATATGTGAACTGTTTATAACGTGCATTAATGTGTAACGCCAAAATAACATTAACTTTGAACATAGCCTAATCCAGAAAGAACTTTAGTGCTATATAAACAGATAACAAATAGGTTACGCCACTAGACTTAGTTGCAAATATTCTCGGAATATGTTAGCACAAAAAAGAGAACTAAGACTGTGCATCGCCAGACGCAACTTACCAAAGAACAATAGCGTCAGTTGACTAGACGGTTTTTCTTTATTTAGACACATGTAACACTTTCAGATGCTTTTGATTGTCCCCAAAATTTTTTTACTCTTTGGCTGTTTCTCGATTAAGCCAGTTCTATGTTAATTTAATTCTTAAATACTTTTGTTTGAAAGCTTAGAACTTCAACATCTATGTTAATCGCATTTCTTGTCTAATATACTGCTTAAAATTAGCAGCCACTTAATTTTTATCTCCACCTTTTGTGAAATGTGCTGTTACAGTCAACTTTAATCGGAGTATATCATGTTTATTACTGTATTTTCTAATTTTCTTCTATTTATAATCCAGATGAGTGAATAAAAATTAATATAGTCGAGAAGCACCTTACGGAGTGAACCTCCTCTCATCAGTTCTTCAAACACCTTTATTTTTCTAAAAAATAAATATTATTATATAATTTGCAGCATATCATCGTTCAGAAGGAAACGAAACAATATGTGCTACATTACCTGGAGATAATAACAGGTGAGCAAAATTCATTTCCTGTACTTGAAATTAGAAATGAACAAAAGATTATATATTATATTTATAAACTGGGTTTCTTTAGCTAAATGATGTTCAAATTCAAGGTGGTCTCCTTCAGTTTTTTTTTTACAAGATCGTATTTATGTGTGATACAAATTGGTTCCCTGGTTAATTTTTTAAATTAATCATCATACAAGTATTTTATTTTCCCCTATTACTTGTTACATTTGTTTTAAATAACTTTTATTTAAAAAGTAGGGAACAATATCCTTAAAATAAATTTCATGTTAAGAAATGGAAGCCATTCCTTTTGGATAAATGTACCAGATATCTAGGAAATACCACAGAATGAACTTTGAGTTTTGTTGAAGTTCCTCTTTGTTCAATTACTTCAAGACGTTTTAATATACAGTGGTGGTCAGAATTATAAGAACAATTGAAAATTGGACAGATAAAATTTATTTCTGAACTAAATAAAGTGAAATTTATGCATAAAATGCTTTTTTATTCTAGAAATCATTATAAAATGCAAAACATTGAAAAATGCAAAATATGAATGTTTTGCCATAATTAACAAAATACGTCATTGTAAAAATTGGACAAAATTATAAGGACAATGAATGTTTTTGCCTGAAACACACTAATAATTAATAATCTCCCCCTTCTTCTCAATCACTTTGATCAGTCTTGACGTCATGGAGTTTGGCAGTTTCTTAAGAACGTTCTTGGAAATTTTTGACCAGGCTTTTTCGATGGAGGACATGAGTCCATGTTTGTTTTCATATTGTATACCATTTTTGTATACTTCGTGTGCCAGAATACCCCACAGATTTTCCATTGGATTCAGATCAGGGCTTCTGGCCGGCCAATGAAGTAGTTTCACGAAATTAGCATCAAACCACGATTTTGAACTTTGGAAAACATGTACTGAGGCATTTCCTGCTGGAAAAAATACTCTCATCTCGTTATTAACGGTGCTTGTGGTAAAAGATTATCTCCCAATACATCATCATAACTCTCAGAATTCATTCTACCCTGCACAAAAACTATTGGAGTAGTTCCACCAGTTGCAAAACCTCCCCAGACCATTATTGAGCCACCTCCAAATGCACGCTTTGAGAAAATTTATTTTTCTCTACGGACATCATATCAGAAGTAGCGAAAACCATCTGTCCCATCCAAATTAAACTTTTTCTCATCTGAAAAAACAACATCATTCCACTTTTTTCCCATAGTAATGCATTTTTTGGCAAACTCCATCCTCAGTCTCTTATGAACTTTAGTAAGAGGTGGTCGTGACACATGTTTACCATAACAAACGCTTTTTTTCTTTTTGTAAAACACGTCGAGCAGTTCGAGCACTGCATTCTAAGTTCAATTCACGTTTTATTACTGTTGACGTTTGTTTTTTGGAGCAAGCTCGCCTTATTATCATTCTTTTCTCCCGTACAGAAACAGAAAACGGCCTACCTGTATGTCTTTGTCGTCCATATTTACCTTGATTTTTAAGATAATTGTAAATAACCGTTCTTGATCTATTAATCTTTGTCGCAATTTGGCGTACAGAAAGTCTTGAACATTTAAATGCATCCATTTTCTCTTTCTCAAACTCCGAAAGCTTTGTACCAAGCGGCATGACTGAAAAACAGAATATGACGGCCCCAAACGCTTACTACGCATTTATATCGTCGCTGAGTTCCGTGTGCAGAGCAAAAAACATGCAAATTTTACTTTTTAGAACACACAAATACAGTTGTTCTTATAATTTTGTCCATATCAGATGGCTGTATAAATCCATAATACATTTTATGAATATGAATTTCCCACATATTTCCACAAAAACTCATAAAATATTCTTCATTTTTCTTTTAGTTTCCATCCATTAAATTTGCATAAGTTTCCGGCCAAATGTAGCCAAGATTTGGCGATTTTTCCCTTGTCCTTATAATTTTGACCACCACTGTAGACAATTTGTGTGATTATAAATTAAAAAATGAAAAATATTTCTATTTATAGATTCAATTGTTTTCAGTTATTTGTAAACAAAATAGGATGAATACATTTAACCTTAATGCATTTTGTTTCATTTTTGTTGATAAAGCACTGCAACTGTGCATTGAAGTTTCTATTGTGTACTAAAGCAATAAATACTTGACAGTTTTCCCCACCAAAGTTTCAAAAATATTATAATAAATCCTGAAAAAATACCAGTACTCACATTTTACAAACCACGGTAAATATAAAAGAACACAATGTCGTAGTATTGAGAGTCAAAAGGACACGAAGCAGCTTGGAATTATAACATTCCAAATTGCTTCTTGCCTTTCCGACTCTCTGTACCTTGGAACAAAAAGGGCCAATGTCCAAAATCGAGAAACTTGAGTTAAATGCACGAATGAATTCAGGATGCGATATAAAGTAATTTTTAAAAGGGCCGAAGTCCGCCCAATATTAGATCGTTTGAAACAAAATATTTTGTCGAGGCCAATGTTACTTACTGTTCATGTAAAAATGGCCAATTTAAAATGTAAAAAAAAAAAAAAAACTAAATCAATGTAACATTAGATTTTAGTGATAAAAACATTACTGAATTGAAAAGTACAACTTTGAAAAATAATAGTACAGAAATCATAGCAAGATTCTTAAAATTCCTCAAACTTAAATTGGGTTTCCTGCCATTTGAGAAAAATGGACATTGGAACTTTTTGTTCCAAGGTACAGATATTTGTTTGACTATTTATTTACTTGTTTCCTCAAGAGGGACCTACTGATGAGGGCCCGGGTTCGAGTCCCTGGGTAAGACATGAATGTAGTTTTGAATGTCCCATTGTAGTTATATAATATACTAGCAAACGCCGCGGCTTTGCTCGCGTAATATTTGAAATTTGCCAACTGATATTTATATGTCTAATTTTTATTAAAAGGTACTAACTAAATTTTTATTTTATTAAAAGGTAATATTTTATTTTATTAAAAGGTACTTATTACTTTTAATAATAGTTCAAAAATTACTTTTTAAAACACAGTTTGATTAAACATCCTTATTACACTGCATTAGGCAGAAATGAGACTTATATTAATAAAATGAAATAAAAATAAATAAATGATAATTTAGAAAATATTTTGAAACTTTTATGCTCAATTAATACGCTCATTTCAGTATTCATTTGAAGTTTTGAATTTTTTAGAAACCATCTTCTTACATCTTAAAATTAACCATCATGTCAAATTCCAAGTCCTACCACCTCTCTCAACATAAAGGGCTATGTTGAAACAGGAACTGTCACCATTAATTTGCCAACATTTATTTTGAAATCGGTTTGTTATATCCTAATATTCCACCGAAACGTAATTTAAAAAGATTTTAAAGCCCTCTTTTAGAACGTTTGTTGTTCCTGTGAGCCCCAGGTGGTAGAATCACCGGCTTAAAATATAGCCTGTGTAGGATCAGAAACTGTTACCATTGATTCGCATTGATTACTTTTATAACCGGTTTATATTCCCTGAAATTGCATAGAATCGTAATTTAGAACTTTTTTAGAATGCTTTTCGCACCTCCCCTTCGCTTCACACCTTTTTAATTCGAATTTATTTTCGACCTTCCTTCGAGAGCATTTATATTTTATAAGTAACTACCATGTCATATTTAAAGTTTCTAGACTTTTCAGTATCACAGAAATCGCAATGTAGAAAGTTTTTAGCTCCTGTAACCCTCTGGTGGTAGTGGAACAGACATAAAATATAGCTTATGTTCGAGCAGGTTCTATCACCAAAATTTGTCATCATTATTTTTTTAATCGGTTTGGTAATTTATAAGTTTGCTTAAAAATTGTAATTTATAACGCTTTTCACTCACTTCATTTTTTTTAAATTTGGAATTTTCTTTCGACTGTTCTTAGAAAGCAGTTGCATCCTGTAAGTAAATACCATGCCATACTTCAAAGTGTTAGACCCCTCAGTTTTGCAAAAAACGCAAATTAGAAAATGTTTTGCTTTTGCAACCCTTAGATTGTAGTGACAGCCACATAAAATATAACCTATGTTATAGCAGGGACTGTCACTATTGATTTGCAACCATTACTTTTGAAATAGCTTTGGTATTTCCTTAGATTGAAAAGAAATCGCAATTTAGAACGTTTTTAGGACGCTTTTCGCGCATTTTCACCCCTTTTTAAATTTCCAATTTTTTCAAAACTGTTTTTAAAGATCATTTATATCTAATAAATATGTACCTTGCCTAATTTTAAGTTGCTAGACCCTACCGATCACAAAAATCGAAATTTAAAACGCTTTTTTGCTCCTGCAACGTCTTGGTGATAGTGATACCGACATAAAATAGCGTCTATGTTAGAGCAGGGGCTGTCAGCATCAATTTCCTACCATTATGTTTGAAATCAGATTCATTCATCCTGAGATATTGCCGACAAATCGGCATTTAGAACGCTTTAGAACACTTTTCGCGCATTTTGCTCCTGCATCTCCTCTGGGGTAGTGGAAACAGATATAAAATATAGCCTATCTTGGAGCAAGATCTGTCACCATCATTTTTACACCATTATATTTGAAATCGATTCAGTACTTCCTGAGATTGCATAGAAATCGCAATTTAGAAAGTTTTTTACAACGCTTTTTGCGCATTTTGACCCCCTGTTAAATTTCGATTTTTTTAGGAAATGACCTTAGAGATCATTGATATCTTATAACTACCATTCCAAATTTCACGATTCTAGGCCCTTCCGTAACGCAAAAGCCGCAATTTAGAACGTTTTTCTCCTGCACCCCCTTTGGGGTAGTGGCACCGACATAAAACATCGCCTATGTTGGAGCAAGAGTTGTCACAATCATTTTGACGTCATTATTTTTTAGATCGGTTTGGTATTTCCTGAGATTGTGTAGAAACCACCATTAGAACGTTTTTTAGAACGCTTTTCGCGCATTTTCACCCCTTTTAAATTTCGAATTGTTTAAGAACTGTTCTTAGGAATCCTTTATATCTAGTAAGTAGCTAATATTTCAAATTTCATATTTCTAGGCCCTTCGGTAACGCAAAAATCGCATTTTTAGAACGTTTTTTGCTCCTGCACCCCCTTTCGGGTAGTGGCACCGACATAAAACATAGCCTATCTTGGAGCAAGCGTTGTCACCGTCATTTTGACACCCTTATTTTGACACCATTATTTTTTAAATCGGTTTGGTATTTCCTGAGATTGTGTAGAAACCACCATTTAGAACGTTTTTTAGAACGATTTTTGGCATTTTCACCCCTTTCAAATTTCGAATTGTTTAAGAACTGTTCTTAGAAATCCTTTATATCTAATAAGTAGCTAATATTTCAAATTTCATATTTCTAGGCCCTTCAGTAACACGTAAATCGCATTTTTAGAACGTTTTTTGCTCCTGCACCCCCTTTGGGGTAGTGACACCGACATAAAACATAGCCTATCTTGGAGCAAGCGTTGTCACCATCATTTTGACACCAATATTTTTTAGATCGGTTTGGTATTTCCTGAGAATGTGTAGAAACTACCATTTAGAACGTTTTTAGAACGCTTTTTGTGCATTTTCACCCCTTTTAAATTTGAAATTGTTTAAGAACTGTTTTTAGACATAATTTATATCTTATAAGTAACTAATATTCAAAATTTCATATTTCTAGGCCCTTCAGTAACGCTAAAATCGCATTTTTTTAGAACGTTTTTTGCTCCTGCACCCCTTTGGGGTAGTGACACCGACATAAAACATAGTCTATCTTGGAGCAAGTGTTGTCACCATCATTTTGACACCAATATTTTTTTTAATCGGTTTGGTATTTCCTGAGATTGTGTAGAAACTACCATTTAGAACGTTTTTTAGAACGCTTTTTGTGCATTTTCACACCTTTTAAATTTCAAATTGTTTAAGAACTGTTCTTAGACATAATTTATATCTTATAAGTAACTAATATTAAAAATTTCATATTTCTAGGCCCTTCAGTAACGCTAAAATCGCATTTTTAGAACGTTTTTTGCTCCTGCACCCCTTTGGGGTAGTGACACCGACATAAAACATAGCCTATCTTGGAGCAAGCGTTGTCACCATCGTTTTGATACCAATATTTTTTAAATCGGTTTGGTATTTCCTGAGATTGTGTAGAAACTACCATTTAGAACGTTTTTTAGAACGCTTTTTGCGCATTTTCACCCCTTTTAAATTTCAAATTGCTTAAGAACTGTTCTTAGACATAATTTATATCTTATAAGTGACTAATATTCAAAATTTCATATTTCTAGGCCCTTCAGTAACGCTAAAATCGCATTTTTAGAACGTTTTTTGCTCCTACACCCCCTTCGGGGTAGTGGCACCGACATAAGATATAGCCTATGTTCTAAGTTGGACTAACACCATCATTTTGATACCATTACTTTTGGAATTGGTTCGTTAGTTCCAGAGCTTACCTCCGACAAATAAACAATTTTTTCCTCTTTATAATAGGAGTATAGATGTAATGGAAAATAAAAATTGTTGTGACTTGTTGTTGTTTCTATGTATAATAAGGATCATTCGAGGCGACAGCCATTGTAGCTATAGGCCCTAAAGCATTCTTCTATTCGGTGGACTTCAAAATGTCAAATGACCTTCCGATGATAAAAAAGGATCTGCTTATAATAAATCTGACCCAGACCGATAATACTTTGAGTGTGCTCACATGTTAAATTTGTTACAGCACACTAGCCCCACATTCCCCGTAAGGCATGGTGACGTCACGGCGACGTCGTTGTGAAGTCACACTGTGATTTTGTGACCGTCGATGTGACGTCACGTGACGTCGATGTGACGTCATAGTGACTAGAATGCGAGGTCGTTATGGCCGTTTTAGAGGTCGTTTGTGACGTCACATTGTGACCACTCTGTGAAGTCACGGTGTGACAAATTTGTGAAAAGTGTGTCATTTGTGACTATTTTGGCATTAACTTTGTGACTAACCTGTGACGACAGCGACAATGCTTTGACGTCACACTGTGACTAATTTGTGAAATATGTGTCATTTGTTGTGATGATTTCAAATGAAAATCAAATTTCAAATTAATTGCTTAAAAGGGCAAAGGCCAATATAGAGAAAAAGATTCCAAGCCGGGACTCGAATCCGGGCCATCAGTGTAGCGCACTGACATTCTACCGACTAAACCACATGGAACGAGACCCAGCCTGGAAAATTTCTTACTAGTACATGTTGGCAAGGCTACAAACGCAGCACAAGATGGAATATTTATCATGAGCCACCGACATGGGGTAAACACGAAACTTAATTAAATCCAGCATCGATTCAAACTATATAAATACTTGGAAATTTTTCCATAGAGAACCATTCGAATTGCATACAATATTTCAAATAAAAATCAAATTTCAAATTAATTGCTTAAAATGCAATTTTAATTTGAAATTTGATTTTCATTTGAAATATTGTATGCAAGGCGAATGTTTCTCTCTGGAAAAATTTCCAAGTATTCATATAGTTTGAATCGCTGATGGATTTAATTAAGTTTCGTGTTTGCCCCATGTCGGTGGCTCATGATAAATATTCCATCTTGTGCTGCGTTTGTAGCCTTGCCAACATGTACTAGTAAGAAATTTTCCAGGCTGGGTCTCGTTCCATGTGGTTTAGTCAGTAGAATGTCAGTACGATATACTGATGGTCCGGATTCAAGTACCGTTATGGAATTTTTTTCACTATGTTGGCTTTTGCGCCTTTTAAGCAATCAATTTGAAATTTGATTTCCATTTGAAATATTGTTTGCAAGGCGAATGTTTCTCTCTGGAAAAATTTCCAAGCATTAATACTGTGATGATTCTTGTTATAAACACTGTGATGAATTTTAAAATAAAGTTTTGTTTGAAATATGCAATATTATCTTTTTACCGTACTTTTTAGCAATGTATCGCTATTTTGGAGTCCTATTCTTCTAAAATACTTTTAATTTTTACACTAAAAAAAAACAATGCTTATCATTTGGCATCCTTTTTTATTAAGTTCTAAGCTTGATCTTGAGTTCAAGCTTTATATTAAGAATGTTTTGTGTGTTGTGATTTGTTATTATTTTATTAAATACGAACATGGAGTCTAACGGATATTAACACATTTCCTATTTAAAGAAGAATAAGATAAGCCATATTTATTTAAATTTTTTATTCCCGTGTATATTGTATTTTGTTAATATGAGCTAAATAGATTTGGTATGATTTATAGGAAATGACTGATCTGGGAAATAGAAAAAACAAGTAAGAAAAATCATGCGTTAAGCATAGATTATAAAGCACTTTCCAACGCTTCCTGAATGCTTTAACTAGACATCGTAATTTAAGGAAATAACGTAAATAAGATAGCTAAGCAAATATTTTAGAAAACGCATAAAACATTTGAAAAACTGATTTCAGTTACCGTTCATAGCCAAATATGTTTTCCAATTCTTTTGAATAGCCCTGTATTTAATCTGTAGGTTGATATATACTAGTATATAATGTGAAAATTTAGTTTAGCAAGAAAATGCATAACAGGTTGAAATTCTCATTCAAAAATTTATACTAATATATAAAAACATACTTGAATACTTTTGTACAACTCTGTAGTTTACCTAGAATCTTTATTGCACGCCACTATTTAGTTAAAATTTAATTCAAATTAAAACACTCTTAAAACTGCTGAAATCACATTTCCAGAAATTATAATTTATAGACGGCCATATATCCACTTCCTTGCGTGACCCTGTGTATCATTTTATCCATATTCTACAAACATTTCTTAGTAAATTAAATGCAGTTCAACATAAAAATCCATAATTCATCTAAAAAACACCTTTAAGCAATTTGCGCCCATACCCCTTAACTCTTACGTATACTTTTGTGTAGCCTTGTATATGAATTATAGCTTTTATATACACCATATACTATGCATAAATATAGTGGATCATAAAAGCGCATATTATAATTAAAAATGCATTTCCAGCAATTATCGCTAATGAACAGTACAATATCAACTTTTATAAATATCATAAATTATAAATATTTTTTTTATAAATATTATAAATATCAAATTTTAAAAAGTATAGTAAAGCAGTTTAATCTATAAACTTGTTATCAGGCATGAAAAACACTTTATTTCAATGCTTAATTGTCATATTTTATTTTTTAATGCGGAGTATCGAACGTGTATTGAAAACGTAGGAAATAAATTTACAATCGAAGAAAATTTAATAACTGATTCTGAATGTCTACAATTAAATGTTTGATTAAAATCACGAACAGCAAAAACGTGCTTACATACAATTTAAAAAAAATAAATATACCAATTTGAAAAACACTATATAATTAGTATTTATAATTGTACTATTAAACAACAACAAAGTACAATAGATGAATTAAATGTATTATTAGATTTAACAATTTCTCAAAAATCTCTCCATATGTTACAAGGAATTCCTATTATTTTATAATTTTGGCAAATGTTAAATCTGAAAACATTGATATGAAGATTTGGGATTTTAAATAATAATTTAAAATATTATTAGCAATGAAAAAAAGTCTTTCAAAAGTTTCACTACTATAGTATGTAAAACGGCATTTCCCATTCAGTATAATGTTAATTTCTAATCTGAAAAACAATCCCAGAACAGTCTCTTTCTATAGGTATAATATAAAACTATTTAACTCATCTCACCAAATATACAAAACAGGAACAAACAATTTAAATTAAATAAGACTTACTTTTTGAGCTCCATATATTAATTATTAATATCCGTGTGTATCCGAAAATGGCGACGTCTTTTTCTTCCATTTAAAAAGCACACGCAAAAGCTTACATTTTAGACTAGTAACTTACCGCATCTGTTAGAACAAAAAGTTCTCTGTTTACCCTGCGGTATCGTGGCAGACGATTTGGGGCAGGTGTGAGTTTATTTCCTTTTATATAAACAGATATGGAACTTATATGTGCAATCATTTTATGAGACTGTCTGTATTTAAATTTTTGTATTTGAAGAATTTTCCAATGTATTTTACCTTTTCTTTTTATCAGTTTTAACCCCCCCCCCTCCCTTTTTCTAAGTAAAGATTGTTTCACACAAATACAAAATATCTTCCAAATATCGAGGATTAAAAAAAAAATTTCTTTGTCAATCGTCATTTTTTTCATGTTAATTTCCTGTAAAATAAAACAATTCGTAAAATAACTTTTTTTTAGAGTCATATCTCTAAAATACAAATTTGAAATACGAATAATAAATTATATCATGGGTTTTGCATAAATTTTGTATTATTTTTATTTATTCGGAAAATGCTAATTTTATTTTAAAAGTCTGAAAGAAGTAGAATTTTTTTTAAAAAATAGTTACTTAAAATAGGTACACTAACAGGAAAAAATATGACTTGAATGCAAATTATAAAGCAAGAAATGTATGTATGACTAAACTCTGAAGACTCTTTCTACGTGCTCATTAAAAGCTGCAGACTTAACTATAATATAATTTTTTTAGTTTGAAGCCACAAAAGTGTTTCGAATACCAGTGGTCGGTAAAAATAAATTAAAAATTTTCCTTCCTGCAAACTAAATATGTAAAGTGTATATATTTAATATTCCTAATTCTAAATATGTTATTCAAATTGCTCCAGCACGTACCATTTTTCCGAGAAACACTTTTATAATAATAAGAATAAGAGAAGGATTATTATATTAAATTGCAATACTAGATAAAATTGAAATCAGGAAAAAAGTATACTTTCACACTCTTAGATATCAAATTGATAAAATATAGCATGGAAATCTAGTTTGTTGATACTTGTACCGTGCATTTTCCTTTATATCACCCCCCCCACACACACACACCATCTTTTCGTGTCTGAATTTACTACTTGCTACCCACTAATATATTTTCATTCCTTATGCCGCTGTAACGCGGGTCTTTTTAAAACATTTCTCTTCATTTTCAAAGATTTTTGAAGTTCATATTTTTCTCACACTGTGACTTACAATATGGGTTAAAAATTTTTACAATTTATTACAATTTTTTTTGTGGGTGTGTCGTGACCTACGTTACATGCAGTGACATAACAATTCTTTTTTATTGCCAGAAAAATAAAATTTTACAATAACAACATGTTTTGAAGATTTTTGTAATTTTTTAAAGTTTTCTAAGAAGTTCACATCTCATTCACAATGTGACATCACTGAGTGGTGGCATTTCGGTCACAGATGTGACGTGACCTCAGTGACGTCACAACGACGTCACTGTGACCATGCATGCTTTGAGGGTCATCTCCTGCGGCCAGTAGTGTAAACAGATGCCAGTTGCAGGTGCACTTAATGCAAATTTTGTTCGCGAACATTACTGCCACGTACCCCTCCTGTGGCGAGTTATCAAAGCTAAAGTTCGTGAAGAAAAACTAGCCAATAGTAAATACCTACTTTATTCATTTTTGTATTAATATTTTAATATTTCTTTCTGTGTTTTTTTTTTTTTTTTGGTTAATCGATTTTTTCCATCGTGTAAAACATTATATGTTGTAAGAAGGAGCTACGAAATTTCTTCCATTCATCTGCTTCATCTGCTTAATATTAACCCCTTGACACCCAGACCGCTTTTTTCAAAGTACGGAGAAATAATCAACATCATCATCATCATTTGTCTCATCTAAAAAAAAAAAAAAAAAAAAAAAAAAAAAAAAGAGAGAGAGAATTTAACATATTTAACCACTTAATTTTCGCTTCCGTCATATACACGGGCTGTATCTTTTTTCAGATTTATTCAGATTTTTTTGATTCCCACCAGTTTTATAAAATAGTGTAATTAGCTTTATTATGGTATCTTTTTACCTGTCATTAAGTAAGGTGAATATTTCTTTTCCAAAAAAGTGGTGCCAATAAGCAATTTGAATTTTTAAACATTAATTTAATGCGACAGATAAGGGGTTAAATAAAAAATCCGCCAGATGCGGCAACGCTGATTGTTATATGCCACATGGATGTACGCGCTGCACGTCTAGTAGTCGTCTACGATAAAAACAGGACATACGCATAGTACCTACACATAGGTACAGGACATACGCATACAGGACATACGCAGGACATACGCATAGCGTTGTCACCATCGTTTTGATATCAATATTTTTTAAATCGGTTTGGTATTTCCTGAGATTGTGTAGAAACTACCATTTAGAACGTTTTTTAGAACGCTTTTTGCGCATTTTCACCCCTTTTAAATTTCAAATTGCTTAAGAACTGTTCTTAGACATCATTTATATCTTATAAGTGACTAATATTCAAAATTTCATATTTCTAGGCCCTTCAGTAACGCTAAAATCGCATTTTTAGAACGTTTTTTGCTCCTACACCCCCTTCGGGGTAGTGGCACCGACATACGATATAGCCTATGTTCTAAGTTGGACTAACACCATCATTTTGATACCATTACTTTTGGAATCGGTTCGTTAGTTCCAGAGCTTACCTCCGACAAATAAACAATTTTTTCCTCTTTATAATAGGAGTATAGATGTAATGGAAAATAAAAATTGTTGTGACTTGTTGTTGTTTCTATGTATAATAAGGATCATTCGAGGCGACAGCCATTGTAGCTATAGGCCCTAAAGCATTCTCCTATTCGGTGGACTTCAAAATGTCAAATGACCTTCCGATGATAAAAAAGGATCTGCTTATAATAAATCTGACCCAGACCGATAATACTTTGAGTGTGCTCACATGTTAAATTTATTACAGCACACTAGCCCCACATTCCCCGTAAGGCATGGTGACGTCACGGCGACGTCGTTGTGAAGTCACACTGTGATTTTGTGACCGTCGATGTGACGTCACGTGACGTCGATGTGACGTCATAGTGACTAGAATGCGAGGTCGTTATGGCCGTTTTAGAGGTCGTTTGTGACGTCACATTGTGACCACTCTGTGAAGTCACGGTGTGACAAATTTGTGAAAAGTGTGTCATTTGTGACTATTTTGGCATTAACTTTGTGACTAACCTGTGACGACAGCGACAATGCTTTGACGTCACACTGTGACTAATTTGTGAAATATGTGTCATTTGTTGTGATGATTTCAAATGAAAATCAAATTTCAAATTAATTGCTTAAAAGGGCAAAGGCCAATATAGAGAAAAAGATTCCAAGCCGGGACTCGAATCCGGGCCATCAGTGTAGCGCACTGACATTCTACCGACTAAACCACATGGAACGAGACCCAGCCTGGAAAATTTCTTACTAGTACATGTTGGCAAGGCTACAAACGCAGCACAAGATGGAATATTTATCATGAGCCACCGACATGGGGTAAACACGAAACTTAATTAAATCCAGCATCGATTCAAACTATATAAATACTTGGAAATTTTTCCATAGAGAACCATTCGAATTGCATACAATATTTCAAATAAAAATCAAATTTCAAATTAATTGCTTAAAATGCAATTTTAATTTGAAATTTGATTTTCATTTGAAATATTGTATGCAAGGCGAATGTTTCTCTCTGGAAAAATTTCCAAGTATTCATATAGTTTGAATCGCTGATGGATTTAATTAAGTTTCGTGTTTGCCCCATGTCGGTGGCTCATGATAAATATTCCATCTTGTGCTGCGTTTGTAGCCTTGCCAACATGTACTAGTAAGAAATTTTCCAGGCTGGGTCTCGTTCCATGTGGTTTAGTCAGTAGAATGTCAGTACGCTATACTGATGGTCCGGATTCAAGTACCGTTATGGAATTTTTTTCACTATGTTGGCTTTTGCGCCTTTTAAGCAATCAATTTGAAATTTGATTTCCATTTGAAATATTGTTTGCAAGGCGAATGTTTCTCTCTGGAAAAATTTCCAAGCATTAATACTGTGATGATTCTTGTTATAAACACTGTGATGAATTTTAAAATAAAGTTTTGTTTGAAATATGCAATATTATCTTTTTACCGTACTTTTTAGCAATGTATCGCTATTTTGGAGTCCTATTCTTCTAAAATACTTTTAATTTTTACACTAAAAAAAAAACAATGCTTATCATTTGGCATCCTTTTTTATTAAGTTCTAAGCTTGATCTTGAGTTCAAGCTTTATATTAAGAATGTTTTGTGTGTTGTGATTTGTTATTATTTTATTAAATACGAACATGGAGTCTAACGGATATTAACACATTTCCTATTTAAAGAAGAATAAGATAAGCCATATTTATTTAAATTTTTTATTCCCGTGTATATTGTATTTTGTTAATATGAGCTAAATAGATTTGGTATGATTTATAGGAAATGACTGATCTGGGAAATAGAAAAAACAAGTAAGAAAAATCATGCGTTAAGCATAGATTATAAAGCACTTTCCAACGCTTCCTGAATGCTTTAACTAGACATCGTAATTTAAGGAAATAACGTAAATAAGATAGCTAAGCAAATATTTTAGAAAACGCATAAAACATTTGAAAAACTGATTTCAGTTACCGTTCATAGCCAAATATGTTTTCCAATTCTTTTGAATAGCCCTGTATTTAATCTGTAGGTTGATATATACTAGTATATAATGTGAAAATTTAGTTTAGCAAGAAAATGCATAACAGGTTGAAATTCTCATTCAAAAATTTATACTAATATATAAAAACATACTTGAATACTTTTGTACAACTCTGTAGTTTACCTAGAATCTTTATTGCACGCCACTATTTAGTTAAAATTTAATTCAAATTAAAACACTCTTAAAACTGCTGAAATCACATTTCCAGAAATTATAATTTATAGACGGCCATATATCCATTTCCTTGCGTGACCCTGTGTATCATTTTATCCATATTCTACAAA
The DNA here is from genome assembly GCA_963932465.1 of Maratus speciosus. Taxonomy (NCBI): domain Eukaryota; kingdom Metazoa; phylum Arthropoda; class Arachnida; order Araneae; family Salticidae; genus Maratus; species Maratus speciosus. Next base: position 281,271,452 of record OZ010799.1, on the reverse strand, counting down.
CATTTCTTAGTAAATTAAATGCAGTTCAACATAAAAATCCATAATTCATCTAAAAAACACCTTTAAGCAATTTGCGCCCATACCCCTTAACTCTTACGTATACTTTTGTGTAGCCTTGTATATGAATTATAGCTTTTATATACACCATATACTATGCATAAATATAGTGGATCATAAAAGCGCATATTATAATTAAAAATGCATTTCCAGCAATTATCGCTAATGAACAGTACAATATCAACTTTTATAAATATCATAAATTATAAATATTTTTTTTATAAATATTATAAATATCAAATTTTAAAAAGTATAGTAAAGCAGTTTAATCTATAAACTTGTTATCAGGCATGAAAAACACTTTATTTCAATGCTTAATTGTCATATTTTATTTTTTAATGCGGAGTATCGAACGTGTATTGAAAACGTAGGAAATAAATTTACAATCGAAGAAAATTTAATAACTGATTCTGAATGTCTACAATTAAATGTTTGATTAAAATCACGAACAGCAAAAACGTGCTTACATACAATTTAAAAAAAATAAATATACCAATTTGAAAAACACTATATAATTAGTATTTATAATTGTACTATTAAACAACAACAAAGTACAATAGATGAATTAAATGTATTATTAGATTTAACAATTTCTCAAAAATCTCTCCATATGTTACAAGGAATTCCTATTATTTTATAATTTTGGCAAATGTTAAATCTGAAAACATTGATATGAAGATTTGGGATTTTAAATAATAATTTAAAATATTATTAGCAATGAAAAAAAGTCTTTCAAAAGTTTCACTACTATAGTATGTAAAACGGCATTTCCCATTCAGTATGATGTTAATTTCTAATCTGAAAAACAATCCCAGAACAGTCTCTTTCTATAGGCATAATATAAAACTATTTAACTCATCTCACCAAATATACAAAACAGGAACAAACAATTTAAATTAAATAAGACTTACTTTTTGAGCTCCATATATTAATTATTAATATCCGTGTGTATCCGAAAATGGCGACGTCTTTTTCTTCCATTTAAAAAGCACACGCAAAAGCTTACATTTTAGACTAGTAACTTACCGCATCTGTTAGAACAAAAAGTTCTCTGTTTACCCTGCGGTATCGTGGCAGACGATTTGGGGCAGGTGTGAGTTTATTTCCTTTTATATAAACAGATATGGAACTTATATGTGCAATCATTTTATGAGACTGTCTGTATTTAAATTTTTGTATTTGAAGAATTTTCCAATGTATTTTACCTTTTCTTTTTATCAGTTTTAACCCCCCCCCCTCCCTTTTTCTAAGTAAAGATTGTTTCACACAAATACAAAATATCTTCCAAATATCGAGGATTAAAAAAAAAATTTCTTTGTCAATCGTCATTTTTTTCATGTTAATTTCCTGTAAAATAAAACAATTCGTAAAATAACTTTTTTTTAGAGTCATATCTCTAAAATACAAATTTGAAATACGAATAATAAATTATATCATGGGTTTTGCATAAATTTTGTATTATTTTTATTTATTCGGAAAATGCTAATTTTATTTTAAAAGTCTGAAAGAAGTAGAATTTTTTTTAAAAAATAGTTACTTAAAATAGGTACACTAACAGGAAAAAATATGACTTGAATGCAAATTATAAAGCAAGAAATGTATGTATGACTAAACTCTGAAGACTCTTTCTACGTGCTCATTAAAAGCTGCAGACTTAACTATAATATAATTTTTTTAGTTTGAAGCCACAAAAGTGTTTCGAATACCAGTGGTCGGTAAAAATAAATTAAAAATTTTCCTTCCTGCAAACTAAATATGTAAAGTGTATATATTTAATATTCCTAATTCTAAATATGTTATTCAAATTGCTCCAGCACGTACCATTTTTCCGAGAAACACTTTTATAATAATAAGAATAAGAGAAGGATTATTATATTAAATTGCAATACTAGATAAAATTGAAATCAGGAAAAAAGTATACTTTCACACTCTTAGATATCAAATTGATAAAATATAGCATGGAAATCTAGTTTGTTGATACTTGTACCGTGCATTTTCCTTTATATCACCCCCCCCACACACACACACCATCTTTTCGTGTCTGAATTTACTACTTGCTACCCACTAATATATTTTCATTCCTTATGCCGCTGTAACGCGGGTCTTTTTAAAACATTTCTCTTCATTTTCAAAGATTTTTGAAGTTCATATTTTTCTCACACTGTGACTTACAATATGGGTTAAAAATTTTTACAATTTATTACAATTTTTTTTGTGGGTGTGTCGTGACCTACGTTACATGCAGTGACATAACAATTCTTTTTTATTGCCAGAAAAATAAAATTTTACAATAACAACATGTTTTGAAGATTTTTTGTAATTTTTTAAAGTTTTCTAAGAAGTTCACATCTCATTCACAATGTGACATCACTGAGTGGTGGCATTTCGGTCACAGATGTGACGTGACCACAGTGACTCACAGTGACGTCACAACGACGTCACTGTGACCATGCATGCTATGAGGGTCATCTCCTGCGGCCAGTAGTGTAAACAGATGCCAGTTGCAGGTGCACTTAATGCAAATTTTGTTCGCGAACATTACTGCCACGTACCCCTCCTGTGGCGAGTTATCAAAGCTAAAGTTCGTGAAGAAAAACTAGCCAATAGTAAATACCTACTTTATTCATTTTTGTATTAATATTTTAATATTTCTTTCTGTGTTTTTTTTTTTTTTTTTTGGTTAATCGATTTTTTCCATCGTGTAAAACATTATATGTTGTAAGAAGGAGCTACGAAATTTCTTCCATTCATCTGCTTCATCTGCTTAATATTAACCCCTTGACACCCAGACCGCTTTTTTCAAAGTACGGAGAAATAATCAACATCATCATCATCATTTGTCTCATCTAAAAAAAAAAAAAAAAAAAAAAAAAAAAAAAAAAAGAGAGAGAGAATTTAACATATTTAACCACTTAATTTTTTCGCTTCCGTCATATTCACGGGCTGTATCTTTTTTCAGATTTATTCAGATTTTTTTGATTCCCACCAGTTTTATAAAATAGTGTAATTAGCTTTATTATGGTATCTTTTTACCTGTCATTAAGTAAGGTGAATATTTCTTTTCCAAAAAAGTGGTGCCAATAAGCAATTTGAATTTTTAAACATTAATTTAATGCGACAGATAAGGGGTTAAATAAAAAATCCGCCAGATGCGGCAACGCTGATTGTTATATGCCACATGGATGTACGCGCTGCACGTCTAGTAGTCGTCTACGATAAAAACAGGACATACGCATAGTACGTCCTGGATGTCAAGGGGTTAATATAAAATTTTTTTGATCTCAACCCGTTACATATTTCTCTAAGAAGCCAATAGTTGATCAAAACTTACCCGTGATAATTTTGTGACGAAAGTGCAAAATCCTGTGTTCATCAGTGTTAATTAGGAAATGAAATGTTACATAATTTGTTATATGTATTGTAACTTAGTTTTCTGCTACGTTATAAAACAAATTACATATCTTATAACTTATCACAAAGAAATAATCTGTTTTAAGCAGAAAATTTTCTTTCTATAAATGTAACTTAAAAGGATTGAATATTCACTTTCGTCATAAATTCTCATAGGGATATATCCAAATTCTACTGAAATTTAAATAGGAATCTTTTAAAGGATAAAAGAGAGTTTCAGTTTAAAGTTTTAAAGAGGGAATCTGTTTTATAAAACAGTATCCACGGTTTTGAACGTGAGTATAGGAAAGAAAAGGCGGTACAAAACCGCGGAACATGAATCTAAGCTTCAACTGAAAAGTTTTTGAAATAAAAATTCAATAATCCAATTGGACAAAATAGAAGTAATCTGATAGGACTTTTTCTGTATATAAAATTACTTTATAACAGCTTGCCATAAAACATCACCTGTATGTCTTATTTATTAAATATTCAATAATTATTTAAAAAAAATATTTTTAACCTTTTAAAGTGAAATAAAATTTTGTAAACTGTAATAAATGCAATAAAATTAAAAAACGATATTAATAAATAGATTTGAATCACCAAATCGGAGGCTTTTTTAATACGAATATTCAGATAGGCATTCTGTTGTAATAGAAGTCTAATAATAGTCTCATTTAGCCTGTGTGTGTGTGTTAGAAGGCTAAAGTACTTCATTATAACAGATCATAATCTATTAAATGTCTGTTTTTGTATATATTATATAAAAACATAATAACTTTCAAACATTTAAAGATGAAACAAAAAAAGTAAATATTATTTTAAATACATTTGACATTTATCTTAAAAATCACGCCTAGTTTCATTTAATTCGAAAATTTTCCATTACAATCCGTTAATTTGGCGTTTGCCCCAATTATTAAAAATTCATCCATTTTTTTTTTAGCTTGATAAAAGGCGCAAAAGTGTGAATTTATTTTAAAAATTACAATTCTCTTTCTGTATCTTTTTAAAGATATATATCGTAACAAATAGATCAGATTTCAGATTAAGACTATTCAGATTTTTCTAAATCGTTCTTTCAATTTACAGTTACATTTTAATTAATATTTGTTTATTAGGTGCAGAAATTTCCTTTAAAAAATAATTATCTGTATATTTTTTTATTTATATTTAATACTATATTTACTATTTTTATTATATTTGCATCTACTTTCAAATATCCAATCTATTTATGTTTTCGCAGCTTTATAGCCACTTAGTATATTTGACGAGAGTGGTTTGGTAGATATATCTATTATTTTTGTAACCCCAAAGATTATTTGGCAATTTAACCCCCTTACTGATAAGCCCGTGTTAATACGTTCACTAAGCTCCAGGTTTCACAACAATACAAGCAATATTTAAAGAAATATAATTCTATTGATTTAATTTATTTTTAATACATTGAACAATGATTAATATTTCCAAGGACTTCATTCATATTCGTTATGAATTTTTTTTTTATAAAATGTTGAAAGAATCATCTTTTTTTAGCATTTAAAACAAAATATAGAGAAAACCACATTACAATTTTGCCCTTTTTCAGGAATTTTAACATACATGCCCGATTATCGAAAATTACATTAAAATATATTTATTAATTTATAATTAAGTTCTTAAACTATTATAATGTTGCATGATCATCTAAAACACACATGTGCACTTATGTAATATACAGTCTGGTTATAATTAAACTCCCCTATAAACAGCATCCTACAGCGTTATGAAGTTTTTTTTTTTATAAAATGTTGAAAGAATCATCTTTTTTTAGCATTTAAAACAAAATACAGAGAAAACCACATTACAATTTTGTCCTTTTCAGGAATTTTAACATACATGCCCGATTATCGAAAATTACATTAAAATATATTTATTAATTTATAATTAAGTTCTTAAACTATTATAATGTTGCATGATCATCTAAAACACACATGTGCACTTATGTAATATACAGTCTTGTTATAATTAAACTCCCCTATAAACAGCATCCTACAGCGCAAACAGGTGAACGGAATGCAAACAAATTTGTTTTATAGACTATACACGGGGTACGCTCATGGAATTCCGAAAAAAAAAGTTCTAAAATGCTCACCAGAGGGCGCCTTTTCCGGAAAAACATTAAATGTAACATAATAAACGACCTAAAGGGAATACAGAAACAATATTAACAATCCAGAACCAGTTTTATGAGCAATAAACCGGGAAAAGCTGTCAGTTCTAGGGGAAAAAATGTCGAGATTTGCATGTTTGCGAAGAAGAGGAAGCTTTATGCAAGACAGGTTAGGGTATAAAATGTTTGCAGACGCTGTCATGTTTTATGTCGATATTTCCGGTTGTAATGATGATGGTTTCATTAGTTGAACGTGCGTTATTGATGAAGATGTTTTACGAGAACAAGGGGGATGCTTCTGCTGCAGTTCGTGAATTTCGTCGTCTAAAGATCCTACAGCGTGGATCAATGTCTACTAAAGGTATCCAAGCCATGACTAAAAGATTTGAAGAGACGGGGAAATTAGGAGTTCAACCCTGGAAGAAGCCGTAAACCTATCACACAGGTACTTGTTGATGCCTCCAAGACAGTTGTTGCCGCACAGTCAAAGATATAAACGTTTGGGGGCAGTAGAGCACATGCAGTTTCTCGACAGACAGGTTATTCTTACAGCACCGTCCGAAAAGTGTTCAGAAACATAATACACTACAGAATGACTGTTGATCTGTCATGGTCTTGGAATATTCTGTGGAGCGACGAGGCTCATTTCAACCTCACTGGGACAGTCAACACACACAATTGCCCCATTTGGGACCAGGATAATCCGCGAATGCACACTGAATTTCCCTTATATTCTCCAAAGGTGACTGTCTGGTGTGGATTCACGGCAACATTCATATAATGCTATGCAATATAGCATACATATAACATGTATCATATATTATATGTATGATATATAATATATATCTTACTTGTATAATACATATCATAAATAATAGCATATCATAAAGTGGGCGAAAAATCGATTACAGAATTTTATCTTTGCATACAAAAACCATGTGAAACGAGATAAAAGAGCGTAAAAATATAAATAGAGTAAATATCACGTAAAAAATAAATAATATCCATGATTCCAACATTATGAGGATATTTATCAGTTAAAACTATGCCCATCCGACGTATATTGGACAACTTACTAAAAAATAAATATTTGAAAATTAAAAACAAGCAATAAAAAAATATTTCTTTTTAACAATTAAATTCAGTGTTTACGCCGCAATAATAAAAGATTTTTATTCAGAGACTCAAAACACTACGAAATTTTTAATGAAATTTATTACAATTATTCATTGAATATTTTTGGGGATATTTTCATAAACCCATTTCATCAAGAAAAGTTATACAAGCCTAAAAAGTGTTCAAACAGCGTTTTTCAGATGATTATGAATGCATTAAAAAAATAATAAATTTGCAAGAATTTCGCATTTAACTGAAGAAATTCAACAGTGTATATGAAAGATTCATGTAATGCAAAAACAAAATTGTTAATAAACTATTTATTATGGATAGGTAAACATTTGAAAATTATTCTTGCATAGTCATAATAGCAATTTATGCATAACACGCAACGAAAAATTTTCTAAAGTTATACATCTATACAAGTTTAAATTTTTCCTTTTTTTATAAAAGATTACTTTAAGAAGAATGTAATTTTTAAAGAAGGAAAAATTTTAAAAAAAATTACAACATCTTAATAGTAAACATACCGGCATTTTTACTCAAGTTTTATAAAAACATGTCAAACCAGAATTGGTATATAAAATTATTTAAATTTCCTATTTAACCTATTTCCTTGTATCTCATATGTAGTTTATAGTAAGTAGTCGCGTTTAGCATCACAGTTATCGTTTTATCACTTCTTTTCATGATGTGTTCGACCACTACTCATATACAGGGCTTAGAGTTGCTTCGCAACTAGAAGCACCTGGAGACTCTCACCTGTTGATCCGTTCTTGTATTATTCATACTCTATTTTATTTTTTATAAAATAATTTCTGGTTCGATAAAACATATTTCCATTTGGTTACGGTAAAATAACGGTTGAAGTTTTTTTATGACCGTTCTGTATACAGCATGATTTGCCGTTGACCTTAAAAGTTCAAAAAATGTCACACAAAAAATTGCATCACAACTTTATTTTCAGTAGGATTATTTTTAGCAATGTTATGGAATCTTTCATTTTTAATATTATTTAATGTGTAGAAAATAAATTATATTATCAAATCACCAGTAAAAATATCAGAACAGATATTTTTTATATTCTTCTTGATAATGCTTTATAAATGTTTAAATATTAATAATTGAATAGCTCCAAGATAACCATTAAATAAATGGTTATTCAATTCGGTTTAGTATTCCTTCGACGAAGTAAAAACAAAAAAAAATATTTTTTCATCTTCGCATTTGAAATTAAATTTCGAAATAAAAAATTTAAATTGAAACGCAAATTCCATTAAATAGTAAATTATCTATTGAAACGTAAATTCAATTCTATTCTTTTGGAATCTTCCGAAACAATTGTCTAAATACAAACTTTATTTTCTCTCTTGTACAATATATCCGTTAGATAACAAAAAAAAAAAAAAGGTTTAATAGATTACTTTGCACATTCAAACTCGACGGTCTTTAAAAGTTTAATGAAACTCTGGGCAAATAGATTTGAAAACTTTAGAAGATTAATTTATCTGAATTGCTGCTTTGAAGCTCGTGTTATTAATATACATTGTTTAAGTTCAACTACTGTATATGATAAAAGTTTATGCCTTTAAAGTTAATGATATTAACATCTAAAATACATCAATAAATATAAGATATAAAGTTTTAAACTATCTCAATTTTAATCAAATTTTATATATAAAAGATGACACAAGACGCTTCTCGGCTTAGTATCAAAATTTTGAATAAATATTTGAGACAATTTCAAATAGCAAAGGATGAAAGCTTGTATGATGAAGGGTTGCGAAACAGCTGGAGAAAAATAAAATAGGGGATACCGGCACTTTTTATTAGTTTTTAATTAACTATTTTTGGCCCAAATTGTCATTTATACAGTGAACAATTTTAATTATAAACTGCACATTTTAATGCGTTTTAAATTAGTTTTAAGCATGTTTAATTTATAACTAAATGTAACAACAGTAAGTGATTTTTAAAATGTCGTCGTTTGAGCGATGTAACGTTCGCCAATCTAAATACAGTTATTTTATTACCTTTTTATAGCATTATTTAGCTTAATATGTTTAATTTAGAAGTTTTTAAATAAACTAATTTTTCAACAATGAAGCAGCCTGCGTACGTTTCATGGAGCTTTTGCCAGAATTTTCGCAAAGTAATATTTGCCTTATTTAATGAAAAATATCTATCTTCAGACATTGCAACCAGCGCTTTACGAAATTTCTAGTACTAAAATACCTAAAATCCCCTGAATTCCTTTACGCGTACGAAAGCTGTAAAAAGTTTTCTATTGGATTAACATATGGATGGAGCTGTAGTGATTCAGAATTGCATTTATGTCAGCTAAATTTTAAATGCATGTGGATTTAAATAATTAAGAAATATTACTCAAAATCCAACAAAAATCGTAATTTAAACATTTTTAGAACGTTTTCCGCTCATTTAATTCTTTAAAATATCTTTTTTTAAGAAAATTTCTTGGCGAGCATTTCTGTCTTAAAAGTAACCTTATGCAAAATATCAAGTTTTGAGATCTTTCATTATCACAAAAATCTTAAGTTTGGAAATTTTTTTCTCCCGCACCAATGGAAATTTCGATTTATTTAAAACTGTTCTGCGCATACATTGGCTTCTTAACAGCAATAGCTATGTAAATTTTCAACTTTCTGTTCTTAAAAATTCCATAAAATCCTTAATTTAGACGCTTTTAGAACACATTTTCCGTATTTCAACCTTTTTTAATTTATTTTAACTGTTTTACGTGTCAGAAGTTTGAACCATGTGAGGTTTCAAGGTTCTATCACTAACAATTCAATAGAAAATGTAATTTAGAACGTTTTTAGACCATTTTCAACTCATTTCACCTTTTTAAAGTTTGACATTTCTTAAAAGTATTCTTAGCGAGCATTTGTACCTTAAAAGTACCGCAATATCAAATTTCAATTTTCTAGTTCTTTTGGTATCACAAAATTCGTAACATAGAAAGTTTTTGAGTTTCAGCACCGTATGTTCCGTCCCGTACCGCCCAGTACCGTCAGTTTATGCCTTTAAAGTTGATGATACTAACATCTAAAATACATCAATAAATATAAGATATAAAGTTTTAAACTATCTCAATTTTAATCAAATTTTATATATAAAAGATGACACAAGACGCTTCTCGGCTTAGTATCAAAATTTTGAATAAATATTTGAGACAATTTCAAATAGCAAAGGATGAAAGCTTGTATAATGAATGGTTGCGAAACAGCTGAAGAAAAATAAAAATGGCGATGCCGGCAATTTTTATTAGTTTTTAATTAACTATTTTTGGCCCAAATTGTCATTTATACAGTGAACAATTTTAATTATAAACTGGACATTTTAATGCGTTTTAAATTAGTTTTAAGCATGTTTAATTTATAACTAAATGTAACAACAGTGAGTGATTTTTAAAATGTCGTCATTTGAGCGATGTAACGTTCACCAATCTAAATACAGTTTTTTTATTACCTTTTTATAGCATTATTTAGCTTAATATGTTTAATTTAGAAGTTTTTAAATAAACTAATTTTTCAACAATGAAGCAGCCTGCGTACGTTTCATGGAGCTTTTGCCAGAATTTTCGCAAAGTAATATTTGCCTTATTTAATGAAAAATATCTATCTTCAGACATTGCAACCAGCGCTTTACGAAATTTCTAGTACTAAAATACCTAAAATCCCCTGAATTCCTTTACGCGTACGAAAGCTGTAAAAGGTTTTCTATTGGATTAACATATGGATGGAGCTGTAGTGATTCAGAATTGCATTTATGTCAGCTAAATTTTAAATGCATGTGGATTTAAATAATTAAGAAATATTACTTAAAATCCAACAAAAATCGTAATTTAAACATTTTTAGAACGTTTTCCGCTCATTTAATTCTTTAAAATATCTTTTTTTTAAGAAAATTTCTTGGCGAGCATTTCTGTCTTAAAAGTAACCTTATGCAAAATATCAAGTTTTGAGATCTTTCATTATCACAAAAATCTTAAGTTTGGAAATTTTTTTCTCCCGCACCAATGAAAATTTCGATTTATTTAAAACTGTTCTGCGCATACATTGGCTTCTTAACAGCAATAGCTATGTAAATTTTCAACTTTCTGTTCTTAAAAATTCCATAAAATCCTTAATTTAGACGTTTTTAGAACACTTTTTTCGTATTTCAACCTTTTTTATTTATTTTAACTGTTTTACGTTTCAGAAATTTGAACCATGTGGAGTTTCAAGGTTTTATCACTAACAATTCAATAGAAAATGTAATTTAGAACGTTTTTAGACCATTTTCAACTCATTTCACCTTTTTAAAGTTTGACATTTCTTAAAAGTATTCTTAGCGAGCATTTGTACCTTAAAAGTACCGCAATACCAAATTTCAATTTTCTAGTTCTTTTAGTATCACAAAATTCGTAACGTAGAAAGTTTTTTGTCCCAGCACCGTATAATATTTCAAATATTTTTTTTTAACTATTCTGTGTGTGCATTTGCAACTTAAAATTTTCAGCCATGTCAAATTTCAAGATTCTATCCTTAACAATTCCATAGCAATAGTAATTTAGACCGCATTTAATTGAACATTAAGTATGAAACGTCCGGTTTCAAATGCCACATCCGGCGGTTTATTAATTTAGGAATTCAAAATTCTCCCCAGAATATTTAATAATTTTTGGTTATTAAAATAATATACATTTTCAGGGTTCGTACGCTTCAAGGACGTTTTACCAGAATTTTTGTAAAGTGATATTAATGAAGTGATTTAATAAAAAAATCTATCTTCAGATATAGCGACCAGTATTTTAGGAAATTCCTGGTACTAAAACACCTAAAATCCCAGGTATCCCCTGATGCGTACGAACCCTGATTTTGTGAATAAAAAAAAAAAGAAAAGAAAATTACTATTAAAAATTATCTGATATTAGCTCGAAATCTCTGAATAATAATTAAAAAAAGAATCCGTCAGATTTTGTATTTTCAAATCGAATGTGTCAAACTTAATGACTTAATATAAAACATTTCGCTCATTTCATAAATTTTTAGAATTTTTTAGAAATTGTTCTTAGAGAGCATTTATATATCATTCGTAGCTATAGTGTCAAATTTCAAGTTTCTAGGCCTTTGAGTATCAGAAAAATTTGAGAAATGTTTACACGTCTCCACCCTAATGGGGGAAGAGGGACACACATAAAATATAGCCATCTAAGAGCAGGGATTGTCAACCACCAATTTGCCACCATAAGTTTTAAGTTGGTGTTACGGCTTGCCTCGACACTGTTTTGAACGCACCCTTGTACGTTCCACCAGACTTTTGTGTTTTCCGTTTGGCAACGGCAGTCTTTATCGTTTTTGTTCTGTTGTTCGTACGTCGAATGTTTTTATGGAGAAAATCCCGCATTTTACTGAGCTATTTCGTTAGAAAAAATGACCATGGGGTCTTTATTGTTTATAATAATGACTATTATAGTATAGATGTAGCATAATTATACAGATTATGTTTTTGATTCAAGTGGTATTGTCAACGAAAACAACATCGCAATGTTCCGTAACTGACTATGGTGTCAGTCCATACAATTTCCTGTATATATCTATATATAAAAGAACTGTTTTGTTGTTTAACTGTCTTCGTATTATTTGACTATTATCCATTTATTTGAACTAGTTACAGTCCATAATCAATTTACATACACGCACATAAGTGGTCCAGTCGTTTGGAGTTAGGAACTGGTACTATTCTCGGAGTATTAGTCATATATAATCAGTTAAAAGATGAATGATAAAAACAAGCTAAAAACTTTAAATCATCAGAGGGGAGCCTATAAGGGTCAATTGACTAGAATACAAACGTTTCTAGATGATGAAAATGAAAAGGACATTTGAGAATATAAAGTTAAATTTGACAATATTCGAAAAATTGTCTCGAATCTAGACGACTTAAAGGTGAAATATTTTGAAATTATAGAAGAGGATACGGAGCTCAATGATCATCTAGCAGCCTTTACAGAAATAGAAGAGGAAGCAGAAAAATTAGAGGTAAGGCTTAGAAAATTCTTACTCTCTAATAGTAATAATAGTGAAAATGCATCTCATGTTAGTAATTCAAATTTTGAAAATTCAAGTATAAATAATAACTTACCTGATATACCATTACCAAAATTTTCGGGAAATTATCAAGATTGGTACACATTTAAAGATCAATTTATGACTTTAATTGATTCGAATAATAAATTAAGTAGCACACAGAAACTGTAGTATTTAAAATCTACCCTTAGTAACAGTGCTTTAGATGTAGTTACAGATGATGATTCCTATGAATCGCTTTTTAAAGCATTACAAGATCGTTTTCAAAATAAACGTTTTATTGTAAATTCTCATTTGAATGAAATATTATCAATGGAAAATTTATCGCAAGATTCAGCTAAAAGTTTAAGGGCTGTTGTTGACGGATTTCAAAAACACATTCGCGCTTTTAAAACTATTGGTTTAGAACTTAATCAGTTTTCAGAAATCATGTTGAAAAATATTATTTTTAAAAAACTAGACAAAGAGACGAAAAAACAATTTGAGTTATCTTTAACCAACAGTGAATTACCCGAATGGGATGAATTTATTGCCTTTCTGCAAAAGCGCTGCTTAGTATTAGAGAATATACAGGGTAATTTAAATACGAAACCAATACAATTTTCAAGTGAAAGAAATCAAAGGGCAAAAAGTTTGCTCATAAACAACGATTCCCGTACAAAAAATAAATGTCTTCTTTGCCATTCTATCAATCATTCTATTTTTAAATGTAATATATTCTTAAAAATGAATGAATATGACAGATATTCAGTAGCAAAAAAATTTAGTCTTTGCATAACTTATTTATCTCCAACGCATTTGCTTGCGAAATGTGTATCAAAATCACGCTGTTGTTTTTTTTTTTCAGATATGCACCACACTTTACTCTGTCGCAAGCATGCCTCTTCTTCTAATGAGAAAAATTATCAACCTGCCACTCAAAAAATAAATAAAAATGAAAACAAATCAAAAAATGAAGTAACCTTGGAATCCCCCCCCCCCCCTAACTTCCGCAGAAACGAACGGAGGCAATTCGATAAATAATGTGTAGTTGAAAGCTTTAAATAATGTAAATACGAAAAATATATCAATTTTATTAAGTACTCGCTTTGTTTTTATTGAAGATAAATTTGGAAATAGAAGGAAATACAGAATGGTGTTAGATTCAGCGAGCAATGTCAATATTTTGACTACAGATTGAGCAGATACTTTGAAATTAAACAAAAGGTTAATTAATGTTCCACTAAGCGGTTTGAATGGTTCTTTACATAATATAAAAAATAAAATTTCCGGTGTTATTTCCAATGTGAATGAAAGTTTCAAAGAGAATATAGAATTCTTAATTGTTCCTAAAATCACAGATGTAATTCCATCAAAGCAATTAAATATATCGAACATTAATTTAGCAAATCTTGTGGAATTTGCTGACCCAAAGTTTTTCAAACCGGGAAAAATCCATGGTTTGATTGGAGCTGAATTATTTTACAGGATTTTAAAACATAATTCAGTTAAGATTAGTGATAAGTTAATTTTGAAATACTCAGTTTTTGGATGGATTCCAACCCCGTACACTAGATGACAGGGAAACTACAAATAATTCCGCTATGTGTCATTTTATTAGAGATTTCGATGAAATTAATGATAATTTAAGACAATTTTGGGAATTGGAATCTATTAGCATAAAGCATGATCCGAAAATATCGGAAACTGATCAAGCGCAGCAAATTTTCGACAAAATTGTAAAATTTGTAGACGGTGGATATGAAGTTCAGTTGCAATGGAAAAGGGACTGGAAGGAATTAAACGATAACTTTAATATTGCGAAACAGCATTTGGAAGGTTTAAAAAGAAAATTTTATAGAAATACTGAACTTTTTCGTCAGTATTCTGAGATAATCAATGATTACCTAAATCAAGGAATTATTGAGCAGGTTGAAGGAAATGAACCTGTTTTAGACAAGGTTGTCTACTATTTGCCCCATCATGCGGTCTGTAAAGAAGATAAACTTACTACAAAGGTTCGAATCGTCTTCGATGCCAGCTCTCATGATAACAATGATTTGTCCCTTAATGATTGTTTATGGCCCGGCACTAACATAAATCCACTTCTATTTGATATTTTAATCCACTTCAGATTATACGAAATTGCCTTTTCTTCTGATATCGAGAAGGCGTTTCTTCAAATCTCACTCGCTGAAAAAGATCGGGATTCTGTCCGTTTTCTGTGGCATGATGAAAATTTAAAATCTTTCAAGGTCTTCAGATTTAAACGTGTTATTTTCGGAGTCAATGCCTCTCCATTCCTCCTATCTGCTACAATAAAGGAGCACATGAAGCGGTTTACGAACCTACACCCAAGAACTGTTCACCTACTCGATAAATATATTTATGTGGATGATTTTATATCTGGCGAAGATACGCTGCAAGACGCTCTTGATGTTTCCCTGAATGCTAACAAAATAATGTCTGAAGCAGGAATGATTCATCGAAAATGGATAACTAGTGATGAAGCGTTTTTGAAGTGCTGGCAAAAGGAAGGTTTAAATATTCAAGCAGAACATGCTGCAATAAGCCTAGGAAGAAATCTAAGCAACATATTAGGAATGTCCTGGAAAACAGAAGAAGATTGTCTGACATTCGAAGTCAAAAGTTTAATAGAATTCTTGACATCGCAAAAAAGCTCAAAACGTCTACTATTGCAAGCAGTTGGTAAACTCTTCGATCCGTTAGGTATGCTGACGCCATTCCCCATTATAATAAGATGCCTGTTCCAAGAACTATGGCTAAAGAAGACAGCATGGGTTGAACAGTTATCAACTAATGTGCACGAAAAACGGTTAAAGTGGTTCGAAGAACTTCCAAATTTAGCAGAATTAAACATTTCGAGGAAAATTCTTGATTGCTTGATTCCAGTAATAGCTGTAGAAATACATGCCTTTTCTGATGCTAGTAAAATAGCGTATGGCTCTGCAATTTATCTGAGAATAAAAAGAGAGAGTGGTGTGGAAGTCAATCTCGTGACTTCAAAGAGTCGTGTTGCACCAATAAAGGAGATAACTCTGCCTCGGTTGGAACTTCTCGAAGCCTTACTAAGTGCAAGACTGACCAATAAAGTAAAACCCATCCTAGATCAAAAAATCACATCGACAGTCTACTATTGGACTGATTCCAAAATAACATTATACTGGATCAAAGGCTCATCAAAACGATGGAAACGCTTTGTAGCAAACCGAGTTATAGAGATCAATGCACTGACTGATTCTAACTCATGGTATCACTGCTCCAGCAAGGACAACCCTGCTAATCTCTTAACGCGAGGTGCCACTGTTAATTCTATTATAGAGAATCCCATGTGGTTTAAGGGACCAAAATTTCTAGCAGCTGACGACTTGTCAATTCCCAACGGACTTATTTCTGTTCCAGAAAAGGACTATTTAGTAGAGACTAAATCAAAATGTAAAAATGACATTGATTCTAATATTTCACTTTCTCTTTTTGGGAATCCTGAAGCAGTAGCTTTTTTTCTAAGTTTGAAGAGCAATTATTTCAGTATTCTTTGTATATTGGCTTATATTTATTGGTTTTTTCACAATTGTAAGTGTAAGTCAGTGGATCGGCGCCGAGGCAGCCTCACCACCTCAGAAATAAGGGCTTCAGAAACTTCTTTAATCAAGTTAGTACAAAATGCAGAATTTCCGGAAGAGATTAGCAGTTTAAAAGGAAAGTCAAGAGTTCCTCCTTCCAGTAAAATTAAATGTTTATCCCCCTTTTTGGATCAAAATAATATCTCAAGAGTTGGAGGCAGATTGGAAAATTCAGAATTAAACTTTGATAATAAGCACCAAATCATTTTGCCGAAAGACCATAAGATTACTAAACTCATATTTGAGTATTTTCATAGGAAATATTTTCATATTAGTCCCCAAAGTTTGATACATTACGTACGTATGAGGTTTTGTCCCGTAAGTGGGAAAAATTTAGCACGAAAGGTAGTGCATGACTGCGCTGTCTGTTTCAGGAGCAACCCAGTTACTGCCAAACAAATCATGTGTGTTCTCCCATCAGAAAGGGTAGCTCCAAATTTTACTTTCAACCATATAGGAGCCGATTTTTGCGGTCCTTTTGAGATTAAATATAAAAATCAGAGTAAGGGGATTTTTCATAAGATTTATGTCGCGATCTTTATTTGCTTAGTGACAATGCCTATTCATTTAGAAATGGTCACAGACCTAACATCGGACGCGTTTATCGCAGCACTTAAACGGGTTTTTTCTAGGCGAGGAAAATGCTCTTCGATTATTACAGACAATGCTACAAATTTTAAGGGTGCTAATTCAGAATTACGCAAACTTCATGAGTTAGTTAGTAGACCAGATGAAAAATTAGCTAATTATCTTACGACAGAAGCTATTGAATGGAAGTTATTCCTCCTAGATCACCACACTTTGGCGGCTTATGAGAAGCTGGATTAAAATCATTCAAATACCATCTTACAGTGGTGGAAAATTGGCGCAGAAGAGGAGCCTATTGACACCACTAACATTTTATAGTATTATTCCCTTTAATAAAAACTCAGAAATTCTGTTATTAGATAAGCCGAAAAATGCTACTAAAATTTAGTGATGTCAATAGGCTCCTCCTCTGCGCCAATTTTCCACCACTGCATCTTAAAAGAACTTTAAAGGGTGCTAGACTGACAATGGAAGAATTCCAAACAATCTCCACCCAAATTGAAGGAGTTTTAAATTCACGTCCCTTAACCCCATTATCGACCGACATAAATGATTTTAACGTATTGACAACAGGCCATTTCCTAAATTGGTCGGCCAATAGACGCTATTCCAGAACCTCAATTAATTGAATTAGCGAATCCAGATTATCTCGATGGCAAAGAGTAACTAAATTTGTTCAATTAATTTGGAGAAATTGGCAATTAAATTACTTAAGTCATCTCCAAAATCGTTCAAAATGGCGGGTAAAGAGCGATAACATCAAACCAGGAGCAATGGTAGTAATAAAAGAGGACAATTTAACTAATTGTAAATGGATGCTGGGACGAATTCTAGAGGTTATGCCAGGGAAGGATGGTAATGTTAGAGTAGCGAAAGTAAAAACTGCCTCTAACGTTTTCGTTAAGTCGATTTCTAAATTATGTGTCTTACCCTTTGATTGATGACCCATTTGTTTTAAGAAATACCTTAACTTGCTTTACCTTAAATTTTCTTATTATTGTATTTTAAATGTAGTATTGTTATTGCAACTCATCCTTATTGTATTTTGTATTATCATTTATCTATTTCTTATTTAGAGTTATATGCATAGTGTTGAAGTTTATATATTGTAATATTTTAATGTGGTGTGTAAGTTATATAATATATACACTTTATATTCTTTTATTGAATGTTGGCACATGCCAGTGGGGGCCGGCATGTTACGGCTTTCCTTGACACTGTTTTGAACGCACCCTTGTGCGTTACACCAGACTTTTGTGTTTGCCGTTTGGCAACAGCAGTCTTTATCGTTTTTGTTCTGTTCTTTGTACGTCGAATGTTTTTATGGAGAAAAACCCGCATTTTACTGAGCTATTTTTTTAGCAAAAATGACCATGGGGTCTTTATTGTTTATAATAACGACTATTATAGTATAGATGTAGCATAATTATACATATAATGTTTTTGATTCAAGTGGTATTGTCCACGAAAACAACATCGCAATGTTCCGTAACTGACTATGGTGTCAGTCCATACAATTTCCTGTATATATGTATATATAAAAGAACTGTTTTGTTGTTTAACTGTCTTTGTATTATTTTGACTATTTTCCATTTATTTGAACTAATAGTCCATAATCAATCTACATACACGCACAGTTGGTTTGGTAGTTCCAGAGATTATACATATATAGATTGCATTATGGCCACTTTGGATTATTTTTCTAATTGGAATGAAGTAACTGGCTGTCACGATATCAGTAGTAGATCACGTCCGGCAGTAATAGAGTAGTATAAGTTGTCAGAACAGATAAATTCAATCATGTTGTACTAGTATAACGAAGATTGGAATCCTGTCGTGTTAAAGACTACGACATTGATGTTACATGACGATTATCAGTTGATGAGTGAAGGCCATGGAATACATTTTTCCCTGAAAGTTTCCCCAGAAATAATTGAGGCAAAACGTAAAGACAGCTCATCTTTTTATTAAAACATCATTCGGCGGCGCAGTTTCCACCAAGAACATTAGCCATCGCTTCATAGTAGTAATTTAGGGTGAACAAAGTTGCAGATAATCGAATACGTGGACGGTGACCAGGGTGTGGTATGAAAAATGGAAATACGACAAGAATCTTCTGAAACACAGTGAGCATCGGCTTTTTGTGCGTCAAGTGTAGGAGTACTAATATAACGTAGGTCGCGCTCTCAACCAATTAATAATTAAGAATACCACGCCATGGAAATAGTTCTGACAGTGCGAGTGGAGGAATTTGAAGGTAAAAAGGATAACCCCCAGAATACGTGCGGGAAAGAAAAATGGAAGGGAAAATAAAATGGTTGCTAAAAGAACATTCAAAAAGAAAAAAAGAGTGGAAATTGAACATTTAATTTATGAATACTAAAAGCGTAATATTTAAGTAATTTAGACAAGTGAGACATTAAATTAGAGGGAATTTAACAGAATTAACGATAGATGTTATTTAAGAATAAGGATTTAGTGAATATAAAGTAGCAATTTAGAATAAGATAAGGAAATCGCGGAATTAGATCTAATAATGTATATATATATAACAGTAAAACCTCCCTGTGCGACCACCGCCTTTAAGCGACCACCATCCTGAACGAACATTTTTTCGTGGGACGAAAGTTATTCCCATAGGCTCAATACTAATTTTACCTCCATTCAGAAATCATTCCACTTGAACTCCCTCCATGAGCGACCAATTTCTTTGAAGAAAATGAAAAAATTCCTTTTATTTCTGGCCACTTGAAAAAGGTTCTAATAAAAAATTATTTCATCAAACTTGTAAATTAAGTTTAGGATTTTTTTAATTCTTTAACTTTTAAGTGTTTAAACCCCTTTGTGCCTTTTTAGGCAATGAATTTAACTCTGATGGCAAATTAAGAATGATGGTCAATAAACTCCCCTGCCCTATTCTGTCAGGAAACTCTCAAAGAATCAAATTAATTAATGGAATCGTCATTATTTGTTCCCGTCCAAAAATAATTACATTTATGTATTGAACTTCGAAAGGACTTTGAAATAAAAGTTATGAAAGATAAAATCGTAAAATCAAAGCAAATGTCAAGATATTCATTTTTGAATCTCTGTTGGAATTAACTTATGTAATTACCTTTTATTTTGATACTTAAATTTTCCTATTTTTCCTAATGTGAAATATAAATTTTAGTAACATTGTTACCTTTTTTCAGCAATTAAAATCTATATTTGAACATTACCTCCATTAGGAGACCACCTCTCGGTGCGACCAGTTTTTGTTGGAACGGAACGTGGTCGCTTTAGGGAGGTTTTACTGCATATATATATTATGGATTCCATTACAATTTACACCAATTCTATTAGAATGCGTTTTATTATTTCGGACATTGTTAACTGTAATACTGTTCGCATACAAATTGTCAATGTGTTGTGTTCTACACTTATTGTTCCAGTTCAATTGAAAAGTACCTAAGGGTATGTCAATAGTAATTTTTGTTTCTTTTCTCACATTATAATAATTTTTAAAGATTTTTTTTGCTTTTCCATTCGTTATATGGTGTATTTTTATTAATTCAAATGTTTTTGTCTTACAGTGGTGGCCAGTTGTGGACATTTTTTTTAAATGTTTGTGTTTTATAACTTTGTATGCTTGCAGAACGTAATAACTTTCACTTAAATACAAATGTCATATGTCAAATTCAAGGAAATTTTATGTAGAATTTAATAAAAACAACATAATTAAAATATCTCGCATTACAAAAAAAGTTACGCTCACAAAAAATAAGATCTATATTATATTTCATTGTATTTTAAAGTTACACTTTAAGTATATTTAGTAGGATAACCATTGTTTCTTATTACAGCTTGACAGCGTCTTTTCATTGAGAGAACTAGTGTTTGAAGTTCATCATTTTTAAGCACATGATGCCAAGAATCAATTCTAGCATCAATAAGTTGCGTTTTATTAGAGGGACTCTTTTTTTACAAGGATTTTCAAACGTCGCCACAAATTTTTTATAGGATTCAGATCAGGGCTGTTTCCTCGCCAGGTTAATAAATGTATGCTTTTTTCTTTAAAACCATTCTTTGCATATTTTTGCCGTATTGCATGGAGCTGAATCCTGCTGAAATGTAAATGGTGCTTTATTAGGAAGAGATCTCTGATAAAAGGTATCAATTATGGTTCCAGGGCAGTTTCCATGTATTTTTTTTAGAATTCAGAATGCTATCAATCACTTGAATGCAGCCCACACCATCTGCGGACATACAGGCCCAAATCACGACATTTGTTGCGTTCTTTGTAGTTGCTTCAATTCAATCAGGATGCAGCTCTTCCCCAACTCTATGTCTCGCATATTTTCGCCCATCCGTACCAAAGAGCGATATTTTACTCTCGTCGCTCCAGATTATTTGCTTCCACTGATTTTCTTACCAATTAATGCGTTCTTTTGTCCGCTGAACTCGTTTCTTGCATTGCTGAAGATTTAAAAAGGTTTTCTTCCTCGGAATTCTACCTTTCAGTACAAAACCTGCTAATCTTATCCTTATTGTTATTGGGCTAACTGAAATACACAATGCATTCATTTCACATCTAACAGCATCTGATGAAATTCTTCTGTCTTTGAGGCATATCATTTTTATCTTTCTATCGTCAGAAGCACTTGTGCATTTTTTTCGGCTTGATCTTGCTTTATTTATCACTGATTTAGTTGCTTCAATACGTAAGCACAACTATAGTATGCCAGATAACGTGACTGATCCACCAACTTTTCTTGGAATTTCAGCATAAGACAGATCATTTTATCTCAATATGACAATTTTGTTTCTTTTTGTAGGTTTCCAATCAGTTCTTGTTGTTGATGACATGGTTTTAAATTATTTGCATTAAGAAAATATAGAAATATTTTTAAAACTATTATTCTACTTAGTTACACTAGTATTAACCCTTTTGCAAAATTCATTCCAGCAAAATACCACATTTATGAATCAAAATATACTACAGTTTAGTTACTGAAATTTGATTGGTACTCAGAATAGTCATTGTGATGGCTAAAAAACTTTTATTACAATATGCTTCAGCATTCAACACTAATTGTGTTTGTATTTTAGACTAATGTAAGGGTAAAATTTTTTGTAATGAACATATTTTAATTCTGTTTTTTTTATTATTAAATTCTACATTAAATTTCCTTAAATTTAATATGTAAACATTTGCATTTAAGTGAAAATTAATATATTCTATAAGCATACAAAGTTATAAAATATGAAAATTTACAAAAATGTCCACAATTCTGGCCACCACTGTAGTATTATAGCGTTGCTTTATTATATAGGCTTGATGATTTTACCAAAATTCATTTCTACTAATTGGTTGGTTTGACCAACTCAATCGGACAATGTTAGGTAAACACGTTTGTTTAAGAAAAGTTTATCTTTTACAGAAATCATTGCGAATTTTGTTCTATTTTGGAACATTGCCCTTGATAATGTGTCTCTTCTCTTAATAAATATTTCCTTGTTTCTTATTAAACAGTTTTTTTTTTGTTGTTGTTGTTTGTGGATTTTTATCGAAACGGTGCATTTAGCAATGTTACATTGAAATTATTTCAAACTTATTTTATTATTAATATTTGCTTCATATAAAGTTTTCTTCATATATATATTGATTGAATATCATATATATTGAAAAAAATAATAAAATACAAAAATCAATTATTTATTTTATTTAACCATATTCAATGTGTAATTTTAATAAATTACCAATAAATATTGATAATATTATTAAAATTATATATACACTATATATATATATGAATTTTGCCATGCTGTAACTCTCGAATTTTTGAACCGATTTGGATGAATTTTTCATATGCATAGTACATACTATACCTCCACCGAGTTCGTTGCCGAGCTTCATCCGCCATATTGTTTCAAAATGGTGGCCATTTGAATTTTGTGAACACGTTTGGAAATTTTGAGGTTTTCTAACTTTCTCTTTAAATTGACCTATGTTGTTAACTTACGCAGTATGACTCTTTAAAATATCTTTTAATGTTTCTAACATTCTGTTTAAAATCATACATAAGAGTTTGCATTTTGTGAAATGCAACATTTTTTATAAGTGTACAATGTTATAAAATAGAAAAAAAAATTCAAAAATTCCAATGGCCGCCATATTTAAACAAGATGGTAGATGAAGCTGGCGAACGAACTTGGTCGAGACATTAGTATGTACAATGACAAATATGTGTACATATGACAAATTTCATCCAAATCGGTTAAAAAATTCGAGAGTTACAGCATGACAAAATTCAGATAATATATATATAAATTAACAATAAATATAAATAATATTAATAAAATTATGTATATACTATATATATATATATATAATTTTATTAATATTATTAATATTTATTGTTAATTTATTCAATTAAAACATTGAATATGGTTAAATGAAATAAATGACTGATTTTGTATTTTATTATTCTTTTCCATTAAGTGAATTATTATCTTTTTCAAAATACTTTTGAACGCTACTGTATATATTTGTGGGAAGATTATATGTAAAATGTTAATTTATAGATGGCTTGAATAACAAGACGTTGGAATAACAACACATACACTTTAATACACTCCTATAAAGATAACGTTACACCACTTCATTGATACCTTTTTTAAATGCAGTACATTTCTCACTTAAAACCTATAATATACTTCTTTCGAACAATTTGATTAGACCCAACAGTGCATTCCTTGGCATCTCATAAGCCGATGCTTTGTGAATAATATAATTTTATAGACTGACTCTTTTCTAATTTTGAATATGTCCAAACCTTGATCTCGTGATCGTGAATTTTCAAAATTCGTGCTTTCAAATCATGAATAAGAAAAGTACCAGAGCGTCGGTTAATTTGCTGATCATGCACGTCATAAAGAAAATAAAGTATGTCTAAATTCAAATCCTACATATATATATGTGTGTGTGTGTAACATGTTCCAATATTTTATATATTTTGTCCTTTTAATTTCTTATTCCTCCCTTAACTCTTAAATGCCTGATTTTTCAAAAATCATTGTAATGATGTTTTTCGGCTTTCATTTTTTAAATAAATCATGGGAAAAATACTTAAAAAAACAATATTTTGTTTTAAGTATAGTTTACGGCTAAAAAACAGTTTGTTACTAATCGGCAATACGGATGTTTAATTGAAAAAATAATTTCCCTTGATAAAATTCTACAATATTAAACACACAAGAATTTTAGGAACTTTAATCAGAAATAAATCTTACTTGCTCACTGCAGGTCAAAATAGGGTATTTCGCAAGCTTTCAAACAAAACAAAAACAACAAGAAGAAACATTTGAAAAAATAAATTTATCTTTATTCTTAAACAGCACAAGTGTTGCCATCTAAATGTTGAAAATCGATTGAATAATATTTTCAGACTACATTTTATCGGCAACATTAGGCATTATAGCTTCACTATTATTCTAATAGTATTTTAGAGCCTAAATTGGGAATGTTGCCGAAAAGCAACACCAGGCATTTAAGGGTTAAAATACTTTTGTATTCCTTTCCCTAATTCAAATTTCTATTGCATTTATGTCCAGTGTCCCAGCTTTCCAGTAACAAAATTCATTCCATTTTACAATGTTATTTTTAAGCTGTAAATCTATTTATAATTCAGAAAGCGATACATGTGAGTTCTGTAGCGCAATAAAAGCTGTCGAATTGCAGCGTTTTTTTTTTTTTTTTTTTTTTTTTTTTTCATACGTCAGTAACGAGTTCCGGCAGGCACTTTGCTTACCCCAGAGGTTTTTGCCACATTGCGCTTTTTCTGAGTATTGTGCTCCTATGCCTTGATCGTTATTAGCATATGCATAAGCTCAGGGATCATTTTTTGAGTGTTTCTCGTTGTAATATGAAACCCCCTTTTCATTTATTGATGTGTTGTATAGAACTCTATCTGCTGATTTATAAAAGTTTAATATGGAATGTAAACCTTTGCGGTCGATTTAAATCTCCCACGCACAGGCAGCTCTTCTAGGTTGTTGCTCCAATACCGAGGGGTTCATTGAATCCGTTTTAATCTTTAATTTTTTTTTCTCACGCTGAGGAAGGGGATCCATGAATCCTTGAAACGGCCGTATGTGGTTTTTTATGTCACGGTGTTGTACATGTACGCATTTGTTCGTTTGAACGTTGTAAAAAGTTTTTAGCTTATATATTTAAAACTAGCACAAAGTAATTTATTTATGGATATGAAATAATTATTCATAATACGTATACTTATTACTGTAAATTAAGAGACAAGTACAATAAGCTTATTTTCGAGCAATTGTGAGAAGTCAATGATCGGTAAATGAGTAGTGAAGTAAATAAGTTCTACCTTAACACTACATACAGTCGATGTAATGTCCCTTTGACTTTGATCTACTTGTAAAGTTATTATTCTCACGTGATCTTCCTTTATTGATTCCATTGACAAATAACGGTGATTGTTGTTTAGTAACTAAATGATGATGCAATGAAGTCATACATTCATGCTTATCCAGCTCTTGTGTCACGAAAAAAAATCATGGAAAATAAGGCACAGGAAACGATACGAACGAATAAAGGAGTGAGGCAGCGAGTATTTTCGTTAGCATCGCAATTATCATGGTGACTTCAGTCCCCAAATTAAAATCACATGATTGTCACAAAGCCACTTTTTTAACCCTTTCCGGCGCGGAGTAATTCTGTTTATAAACTCATGAAATAATGGACTGACACCAGAATTTAAAAACGAAGTACGAACTTGCTTATTTTTTACATACATTATAAAATGAAAATTTTAATTAAATATTCTTGGTGCCGTTCGTCAGTTTTGGAATTAAAATTAGGTGTCCTTTTTTAAGGACACCACGCCGGTGCAGGTTAAAGCATGTCCTGATGGGTCGTTTTAAGACAATAGTCACGGCCACTTTTCGAAATGACGGTCATCTGAGTTACAAATACCTGATATTATGACAAAAGAAATAAATCACATTTTGATTCACAGTAATGAGTGTGATATTTGTGAATATTTAGGACGTCAAGGTGATATCACTACGACTGGCTGTGTTGTTCCTGGTGTACCTATTTACTATACCTGCCTTTTATATCATTTCCTTTGCCTAATTATAGTTTACTTCTGTTTTCAAAACTTAACGTTTTTTAATTTCATGTATTTTTTAGCATTAAGAAAAGAAAGGCCCGAGCAAATTTTAAGGACGCGGAGTTTATTTAAGTAAATTTTTCTTCCCGATGTCTTAAAAATAAATATTGTCTCTGTGTGTTAGTTAATAGGGCGATTCCTTCATCGAATCCCATGTTTATGGAAAACTTTTCGCCGACTCAATTCATCCTCAGGCTTTCTCGCATAACCCAGTTAAACATAAAAAATAGCCTTTAACATTTATGCGTACCGCGTCCTTGAAGTTGCTGGGAGTCTTCTACTTTTAAATTTGAATTAAATTATTTAAAATCTGTTGCGGTCAAATGAAGCTTCAAACCGTATGTTAAAGAGAAGGATCCCAAACAATTCAATATCTAGTCTAGTTTATCTACTCTTTCCTAAACTATCAAAACTAATATCATAAGACGATAAAATAATATCATAAGACGATACGCAATTTTCCCCCTTGATTCAACATAAAATATATAATGTGGACATTAAATAAATAACAGGGCTCGCAGCGTTCCTAAAATTTTCGCTCTTTGCTACCACTAAATTAAAATTATAATCTTTGTTGTATGAATCTATTATAGATGTTAAAGGAATTTACCACGAAGAATTCTTATTTAAAATACTGGTAGCAAAGTGCGAAAATTTTAGGAACGGTGCGAGCCCTGAAATAAATAAAATGTATATTTTAAACTTGTAACATCTTTTTCATTACATTAGTCGCCTTTTAAGTAAGATTGTGGACCTTTTTAATGTTCACATTATACATTTTATTTTAAACCTGATAATTTGATAGTTCTGTCTCTCTTTCCACTGTTATATTTCCATTTGAGTAAAGTTTAAAAACTTTTCGATTTTGATGGTTACTTTTAACCCGTGAATAACGGTAATTTTCTTTCTACAAATCTCCTCGTATGTCTTTGCAATAGGAAATTTATAAGGTTGCTTGTAAGGATTACAACTTATCTTATAAAGGTTAATCTAGAATTTAGAATGAATCTCGAAACACGCTTAAGAAAACAATAATGCTTTATCTCCAAACAAATGATTTCAATATTTTCTACTTTTAACCCCTTGGGGACGAGCGACACGTATACGTACCGGAAATAGGCCTAAGGATCCTCGTTTATCCTCACCAGTAAATTTTTACTATAAAATTTGCCTTATTTAATCCGAGCATTTTCCCGATTTAAATAGGCACAAACTTCTGTTTTTTAAAACCGGTAGCAAAGTAATAAACATTTCGTAAAAGGCTCCCGTCGCAAAGGGGTTAAGCTCTATTGGAATTACGGACATTGTTTTAATTTTCCAGATGCTAAAAATTTCTTTAAAACCAGTTGCATTACTGAATTAAAAGTTCATGCAAATTTCACTATCTGTCTGATGTTCAGTGATAATCAGTGAAATATCTAATTCCGTTATGCCCTGTAGCCGGGAAAATCTTGTTCAGTTTCAATTTATTCAATTATTTATTCAATGTAATTAATTTTATAGTTTATTTTTATTTTATAAATTACTTTTACTTATTATTTATTTGTATTTCATTTTATAATATATTTTTATTTTATTTATTTAGCTATATTTTTTAAAGAAATCCTGTTCTTATTTGATTCATTACATATTTTATTTACCAGCATAATTGTTTTCACTTTTTCTTCCTTTTTTCTGTCTTCTCATTTAATCTATAAATTTTTCATCTGTTTATCAACTCGTCATTCTTACTTTCCTATTTGTTGATTACGCCTATCAGACCATTTATCTACCATTTTTTTTTCACTCTTATTCTTGCTTTATAAGTGGAAATCTGTCTTGCTTATACCTGATGAGAAAAAACTAAGATCTTTCGAAACGCGTAGTGCATTACATATTTTTACGAGATGTTAAAATGTTTTTAAAACTATACTTATATATTATTACTGATTAATACTGAGTATTTCTGAATAATTGCATAACATTTTAGTACATTTCATAGAAGGGTATGTTGTTTCGTCGTCCCCTGTATTAGGTCAGTTAGTAAAATAGAATAAACGGTCAAGTACGTGTATTACTCGCGCTCAGAGGGTTCCGTACAATTAATATATGAATTATTATTTGTATTATTAAAAGCATGTTGGAAATTGCACGTTAAACGTGGCAAATGAGGTGTGTTCGTACTATAACTAGTTTTATAAATATTTTTTGCACCACAAATAGTACTGAATGTACATTTTAGTGCACTTCATAAGTGCATATCAATTTCATTCTGTTCGAAAGGCTTTCACATTATTAAAATGCACTTGAAATATTTTTCCCATTGACCGTCATGTGACGGAAAACATTTGACAGTCCCTGTAATTAACTATACATCCGATTTTCATAAAATTTGAAATGACTCTACAAAATCTTTCTTCATTTATGTATTTAAAATTTCAGACCATTCGGTTAAGTAGTTTTTGCTCTGTTATGAGCGGACGGACAGACGGACCGAACGACGACTATAGGTTCTACGTATTTATATAATTACGAACACACCTAAAAATCGTTGCTAAAAGAATAATAGGACTTTGTAAAAAAAAAACTGTATAAAGTAGGGTTGGGTATAACTGTATATACGAATAAAGTATGAATTGAATACCATAAAACTTCAAAGAGATATGAAGATTAAATAATATCAAATATTGCTATTCTGTATAACTCTTTTTTTTAATATTTTCCTAATCTGTTTATGGTGAACTTCATTCGGTAATGAATATAAAAGTAGTGCATATTTAAACTTCATTTGGCATTTCATAAAACTAAGTTCAGCTTTTTAATAAACATTTCTTTTTGCAGTGTAGCTAAAACAATACTATTGTTCAAAATTTAAACTTGGCATGGTGCTACGTGCGCTTCGAAAGGAGGTCGCACATTTGTAACGTCGCCTTGGTCCGTGCCGCGTTTTTTTCAGATAGGTTTTTAATTAACTTTTAAAGACACCGAAGCGTATTGAGAGATCCATTCAATGCAAACTAGTCGCGAACCCCATAGTATTTATGTGATAATTTCTAAATAAATGAGTCTGTTTTTTTTTCATTTGACGTTTATTGCTTTTATACTACTACTGAGCATTGCATTACACAAATATATCATTGAAAATTGATATCTAGGCTTTAAAAGCCGATGGTACATAGAATACGCCGCTCTGTCATTATGTATGTCTAAACCGCCCGTGTCTTTAAGGGTTAATATCTCGGCTAATTACCGACAATGTTTTTCGAAAATCCTTATTAACAATGTTTTTGTACTTCTGCTACGATAGGTACAACCAACGCTCCTTAACATCTATGCTGAATGTCCGCAAATCGAAAGTTGTGTGTAACGGAAAAATGCGTCTTTCTCAAAAAAATGTGTGACCTAGAGTAATCACTATAGTTTTCCGGCAATGTTTAAATTAACGTCTACTAGCTCTAATTTTATCATAATTTTAGTTTCATTAGATTCGGAAATAGAAGGGCGAAACCTATTTTTCACTACATTTTCGATGGTACCTTTGCTAAGTAAATTAATTATCACCTCTACATTTTTTAAAAATATATTTGTGAATGTTTATTAATCTGTAAATATGTGGGTAATTAGTCTTTATTACTTCCTCCAATTTGAACTTTCCACTTCCATAGATTGCCAGTAAAATGGCTGTGACAGACATACACAGGAGTTATCCTATAATGGTTCCGTTTTTACTTTTTTAGTACGGAACACTAAAAATGGAAACTGATAACGTTATATATTTAAATGTAAAATGTTTTTCATATTGTTCATTATTACGGATCTTGCATTGATTAATGATTTATTTAATTCAATTTATTTGGCATGTAGTCCAGGCAATAGAGACCGTATAGGGACTCTACCTAGCAAAATTAATGGTAGTACTAGAAATCGGCTTTCTAGATGTTTTTTGGGTCGCTGAATCCGAATTTTTAACTTCCAACCAAAATTTCCCCCGGCAACCCTCCCCCTCCCTCAAATTTTGGTAAAAAGACCCCCAAAAAAGGTTTTTATTAAAAAAATCAATTTTTTTATTGTTTTAGAGAAAAAAGTATCTAGAAATTCAGAAAGTAGACAAAATTTCCAAGAAATTAGATATATGACATTATGACTTAGGATGGAGGGGAAGGGGGGGATCTGACTCGGACCATGCGCCGCAGTGCTGCGTGGACTAAGTTGCGCAATTCCACTTAACCACTCACACGTTTACATTAGACCTCCCATCTTCCTTCCGAACTTTCTCTATAAGGTTTACTTTAATTTTTTTTGGGTCGCTGAATTCGAATTTTTAACTTACCCCCAAAATTCCCCCCCCCTCCCCAAAATAGTTGTTTTTAACTTAAATTTCTTATTGTTTTAGGGGAAAAGCTTTACGAAATTCAGAAACTAGACAAAATTTGCAACAAATAGGATATATGACATTATGACGTAGGATAAACGGGGAGAGAGGGGGCTGCCTCGGAACATTCCCCGTGCGCTTTTCTCAAAAACCAAATTTTTTCAAAAAATCAATTTTTGGGGGGGGGGGTTGCAGAGAGAAATTTAGGTGGGAAGTTACAAATTCGGATTCAGCGACCCAAAAACCATAAAGTGAGTCGAAATCCAGAACTAGTATTAATTTTGCAAGGTAAAATACCCTACTGCCTGGACTTCATAAATTAGTGCACGTAGCGCCGCAGTGCATGTTCAGAGGCAGCCCTTACCCTCCCAGTGCATCCTAATTCATAATGTCATATATCCTATTTGTTGCAAATTTTGTCTAGTTTCTGAATTTTGTAATGCTTTTACCCTAAAACAATAAGAAATTTAGGTTAAAAACAACTATTTGGGGGGGGGTCGGGGGGGAAATTTTTGAGGGAAAGTTAAAAATTCGGATTCAGTGACCCAAAAATCTTAAAGTAAACGTTATAGAGAAAATTCGGAGGGGAGATGGGAGGTCGAATGTAAACGTGTGAGCAGTTAAGTAGAATTGCGCACCTTAGTTTACGCAGCATCGAGGCAGATCCCCCCTTCCCCTTCATCCTAAGTCATAATGTCATATATCTAATTTGTTGGAAATTTTGTTTTCTTTCTGAATTTCTAGATATTTTTTCTCTAAAACAATAAAAATAATTTTTTTATTAAAAGCCTTTTTTTTGGGGGGTGGGGGGTCTTTTTACCAAAATTTGGGGAGGTTGCCGGGGGAAATTTTGGTGGGAAGTTACAAATTCGGATTCAGCGACCCAAAAAACATCTAGAAAGCCGATTTCCAGTGCTACCATTAATTTTGCTAGGTAAAATTCCCTATTGCCTGGACTAATGGTAAATTTATCCTTTTTGGTGTACAGTCGATCGGGTAATTAATGGAATTCAATTTTTAGTTTATTACTGTATTCTATTACAGAAATCGACTATGTTTTTGCTTATATTCGTATTTCATGTACCCCTGATAAAGTGAAATGCGATATAAGCTTCCTGCTACATCCATCCAATTGATCTATTATATGTTTACTATATGTCTTTTAATAGCTCAACAATATTTCGCTGGTGATTGGTATCTTTTGTCTTTAATAGGTTATTGTATCAAAATTTCGTGGTTTTTCATATGTTTTATATGGATAAATCGACCGCAATGTTCTAGTGAATCAGAGATATTGTGCTTGATTTTGTATTACAAGTTAAAGGTTCCATCTTTATTTTGTACAATATCAGTGTTATGTATTGAAGCTAAATTTATTAGTTTAATTTTAGTATTTGGAAATAGATGATGAATTGTAATTATATAATGGTTATATATATATATGTATGTGTGTTGCATTTTGTTTGTTGTTTGATTTGTTTTTAGACGCAATATTTTACGAAAATATATTATTATTTCTTAATATGTTGTGAAATAGGTGTTAAATTCCAACAGAAAAATTTTTATCTGTTTTTTATTGTTGTTGTTGTAATTAAAACATCTAAATTTAAATTAAAGGATTGGCTTCCATATATACGACAGTGTCACAAACCCGTGGTATTTTATATGCTCATAAAATTGTAACATAAACGATGAAAATCCTAATGCCCGAAATTAAAAAAAAATCACGTTATCCTATACAATGTTAATAAGAATGATATTTCCTTTAAGGAAAATAATAAAACAAATGAAATCTTGTAATACCTGGGTAAACAAAGGAACTAATAATATGGTTTGTTCCCATTCGATAATTTTAGTGTTTTGTATTCTCTTTCTAATCCTAATGACAACCGGGGATTACTATTGTCTGCTTTTTAGGAAAGAGTAAAGTAAGGTAGTTGTTAACAAAGAGAAAATAGAGATACTTTACTGGAACAGAACTGTTCTGTTTGTGAAGTGAGTTATATTTTTCATATATATATATATATACTACAAAGTGGTTTTTCTAGGCAACAATTATTTTAAGAATGTTATGAAAAATTACTTTGATATAAAATATTTCGGGAGAGATAATATTTGTATAGAGTAACTTGAAATATATCTGAATGCTTACTAATATACCAGGTGTTTCATAAGTTCGGTGCAAAAGTAAAATGCGATAAAAAAAAAAA
The DNA here is from genome assembly GCA_963932465.1 of Maratus speciosus. Taxonomy (NCBI): domain Eukaryota; kingdom Metazoa; phylum Arthropoda; class Arachnida; order Araneae; family Salticidae; genus Maratus; species Maratus speciosus. The sequence goes on along the minus strand of OZ010799.1, from coordinate 281,238,688 downwards.
AAAAAAAAAAAAAAAAAAGGCTGCAAACTGCACGTCCAATATGGCAAATGAGGTGAGTTCGCACTATAACTAGTTTTATAAATTTTTTTGTACCGCATATTTTACTGAATTTATATTTAAGTGCACTTCATCTGTGCATATCAATTTCATTCTGTTCGAAAGGCTTTAATATCATTAAAATGCAATTTAAATATTTTTTCCCATTGGCCGTAATGTAACAGAAAACTTTTGATTGTCCTTGTAATTAAACTATGCATCCGATTTTCAAAAAATTAAAAATTGCTCGACAAAATTTTGCAGCAATTATATATTTAAAATTTCAGACCATTCGGTTGGGTAATTGTTGCTATATTATATGCGGATGGACGGACAGACAGGCGGACCGATCGACGACTATAGGTGCTATGCATTTATATAATTACGTACGCACCTAAAAATGTATATGGATCGGAGAGACATGCGGTTTGCAGATAAATATTCAGCGTGGTACGGAATTTTGAATGACACCTACAAATAATGCGTTCAAAATCTTGACAGTAGAGGGCGCTAGTACTGATAGTTCCATGGAATTATTCCATATTGCTCACATAACGCAAGATTGGGATACAAAAACATTAGTGAAGACTGCATATACACATATTTGGATCCAAATTTTACGCTGTGTGAGCAATATGGAATTATTCCATGGAATTATCGACAGTAGCGCCTTCTATTGTCGAGATTTTTAACTAACTTTTTTGTCGGCGTCATACAAAATCCCGTACCATGGTTAATATTTATCTGCAACCGCATATCTCTTCGACACATAGAGCTTTTTTATCGGGTTTTCGTTTCGCACCGAACCTTTGAAACACCCGGTACTTAATCTATATGTAATATAGATCATATATATGTACCACGTTCTATAATAAAATTTAGTTGAATTAGAAAAAGCGTAAGACAATTGAAAATTCAAAAGCAGCTGTTTCCGTCAGTAGAACGAAATGCACTCGAAATCTTTGTAGAGCAGTGTATATTATCGACAGATTTTTATACATACCACATAGACTTAGCACAAATTTAATTTAGGTGCAAAATGGATTGCACAAAAAAATAGCATTTCAAGCAAATATTACCCACGGACTGCGATATATCTGTTTGGAGTTTGACATACTGCTGGCATATGTTATAGACATTTCTCTGGAGCATAGTATACACAATGTGTGTCGTAACTCGTTTGCAGTTACAACCTTAAAGAATATTTGTCGTTTTATCACCTGTGCCCGGATAATTTTAAGATGCCTTAAAATTCACCTATTAGTTTATAAATAAGTTATAAAAATATTTAAAATGTCGTACTTCATCAGAAGCACACTTCTATACATACACTGTAAAAAAGTTCTGTATTTTACAACATAAGGTGCTGACAACCCGGCTGCCAACACAAATGATGTAAAATTTGCAAGCTGTTATCTTTATGAGTGCTGCAACATTTCACATGTCTGACAAAAGTTGCGTTGCTATTGCCTGCGTGGTGCACGTGACAGAAATTATTCGTATTTTACTTCACTTGTTGCTACAATTCGCTTTCACAGCATTGGTGCTTGAATTCGATTTCACAGCATCAGCGCTTGAAAAATTACAACACGAAGTGCAGGAAAAAAACTGTATTTTACAACAAAAGATGCTGTCAAACTGGTTGTCAACACAAATGCTGTAAAATTTACAAGCTGTCATCTTTAAGAGTGCTGTAAAATTTCTCAAGTCTGGGAAAAGTCACGTTTGTATTAGCTGCGTTGCGAGAGAATTAAATCAATTTTTACTTAACTTGTTGCTTGAATTCGCTTTCACAGCACTGGTGCTTCAAACATTACAACATAAAGTGTGAAAACAATCACTGTATTTTAGAACAAAAAGGCTGGCACACCGACTGCCAACACAGTTGCTGAGAAATTTACAAACTGCTGTCGTTAAGAGTGCTGTGAAATTTCTCAAGTCTGGGAAAAGTCGCGTTGCTATTGGCTGTATGGTGCATAATTCACAAATAGTTCGATTTTAACTTCACTTGTTTCTTGAATTAGATTTCACACCGTCGGTGCATGAAAAATTACAGCATAAAGTGCAGAAAAAATCACTTTATTTTTGAACAAATGGCGCTGGCACCCCGGCTGTCAACAGTATTGCAAAATTTAGAAGCTGCTTTCTTTAAAATTGCTGTAAGATTCCTTAACTCTGGGGAAAGTCACGTTGCAATTGGCTGCGTGGTGCACAAGGCAGAAATAGTTCGATTTTTACTTCACTTATCGCTTGAATTCGCTTTCACAGAATCGGCACTTGCATTCGAATTCACAGCATTGATGAATGAAAAATTACAACATAAAATGCAGGAAAATTCACAACTTTTTTACAGTGTAATTTTTATAATTCTAGCTTTGGGAAACTGAATAATAGATTAAAAAAATACTCTCTTTACATAATTGGATCAAGTTAAGTTACATAAAAGAGTGCAAAAAGAACGGAGATTATTTGACGCCTGAGTCAATACGGTAAACATTATGCTAGAAATTATTCACAATCGTACTTTTTTTTATATAATAAGAGCGTTCTACATTTCTATTAATATCTGATTTTAAATATCTATTTATATGGTGTCGTTACATACACAATATATAATTCAAAATGTTAATAAAAAATATAACATTCTATCTTGCAACTATATCATAAAAATCTTCTAACGTTAACCTATCCTGTAACTTAAATGTTATAACCTTTATTTCAAAGAAGTCGAACAAATTTGTTTAAAGAACTAAATGTTCTAAAACTTGATACATGCCAGAAATAAAGAAAAATTACTTCTTAACTTTCTTGGAAGGACATTTATTTCTACCCTTTCTAGATATTTTTCACTGAATTTATGTTCTGTATCAAATACGTAAAATAAAACAGAATAAACTACTTTTTACATTTTAAAAAATATATTACAAATTGTTATTACATTTAATTCGTTTTAAATACAACAAGAAGACGCTATTTTTTTAACATTTAATAACAATATTTCCAATAAATAATTGCATAATAATTCGAAATTTTTTTTTATTAAGGTTCTTGTTGATTATCACTTGAAGACATAATAAATAACTTTAAATTTATTCAAATATTCTGTAAGTTATTCGTTAAATGTAACTAAAAAAAAAAAAAATGTAAAATTAAGTAAATAAATAAATATTTTTAAAAACACATTATAAGCAGTGATGTAAAATACCCAGGTATTTATTTTTAAGGGTAAATACACCGAGTATATACCCGGGTAAATACCCATTTTGGTTATTTATCTGGGTATTTATTCTTCAATTAAATATAGATGTGAAAAAAAAACTTACAATGTTATTAGTTATGATGGATTACTGAAAAATAATGGAAAATTAAGAAATTTAGACTTCTTACAACTCTTAAATTTTAAAGAAACTCAACATTTTGCATTCAAATACTGAATTTAAATGTATTTTTCTAATTATAATGAAGAGGTAAAAAAAATGTATTTATTTAGAAGAAAATTATTAAAAATATAATTTTAATTACATTTGTGTAACTAATAACTATTGCACATAATGTGTGTAATACCGCTTCAGCTAATGTATTAGTACATAGGTTAGTACATAGGTTACTCCAATCGCTACCACGACAATGTATTACAGTGAATATTCCAATAAAGGGGACATATTCTCTAATTTTTCTTCACAAGTCTTTTCTTTTCCTGATACACTCTTTTTCTCTGCAAACAACTACATCCATCTAAGATGAGTGCTATGTAATTTCATATGATGACCAATTTCATAAATAAATAACATGTATATCTGACAGTTTTAAGGTGCAGTCTGCCAAAGGAAAAAAAAATGTTGAAAAAATGACCTCATGCGTTTTGCTCAACAAAATTTTCCAGAAAACAAATAAAATAGACGCGTGATAAGAAATTATGTATTATTTCATGTTATATTTAAAAAAGAAAGAAAGAAAAAAAAGCTTAAGGCTCGTCTTTATCCTGAAATTGTACCAAACTCTGATATTTTCAATACAAACAAAATAACTATGGCATCATATGTGGCTTTGTCATTATATTTTTCTTTGGGAAACCAGACGGGAAGCCATTTAATAAAGTAATTCAGGAATTATGAAGATTTAAAATTTATAACTCCTAATACTAAATTAATTTTTAATCGTCGAAAAACAGAATGCAATGCGTGTAGTTTTTTAAGCATAATTCCAGAAGTATTTTGCAGAATAAGATATAATTTTATAATTCGCATATTTGAAACCTGTATAAATCTATTTTTGTTAAAAATATTCATTTAACTAATCATTTTTTTAAAAAAAACATAAATCGATTTTTGAAAGTTTCAATTATGATAATATTAAAATTACAGCTCCTTCCGACAACTAGTTCTTGAGTTATGCTTACAAAACTACCTGCATTGTAATTATTTTGCAACAATTAGAAATGAATTTAATATTAGGAATTCCAAATTTTAAATCTTCATAATTACTAAGCTATTACATCGAATGCTACTTTAGTACAAAAATGACCCTTAACCTTTTTTTTTTTTTTTTAATTATTATTATTTGAAAAAGCTCATAATTTCAGTCGAATGGCTGTATCTGTTTTTTTTTATCTGGCAATTTGGACGATAAAATGCTTATTTTTATTTTATTTATTTATTTATTTATTTTTTTTTTTATTTTTTTTTTTGGCGGGGGGGGGGGGGGCAACACCTCCTTGCATCACAAGATTTATAATATCTATTGCAAGATAGAGAAAACTAATGATTTTTTTCTTTTTGTATATTTTCTTGAATAAGTTCTTTCTCTTTCCTTTACAATAAAGATATAGGAAGTAGTTATATAGATAATATATTATGGTGTTTAAGTTTTTTCACAAACTAAATGAATCTGATGTTCATTTGATTGGTAGAGGATTCAATTAGTTCTACAACTAGTTTTTAAACGGTGGTTCGTGTTTTTTTCTTTCGCTCACGAACTTCTTCATTAACTGCCATAATTTGCTATAAAACGTATCATGTTTTATGCTTTTAACCCTTCAAAGTTCTCTGAATAATATACTTCCGCCATAGTTTAATTTTCTCTTTGTTGCTTTCTAAAGGGTTAACGTGTATTATTGGTTCTTCAGCGCACATTAATATATCCCAGCATTCCTACACATTTCTCCATACCCCTGCGTACTGATTAATATGTTTTTATGTCTAGTACTGTTAGTGAATTCAACTGAACATTTCATTTAAATTGGCTACTTCATTTGATGGTTCTCGCTATATCAATTACATTTGTTAAAAGTTGCTTAATTGATATCTGAAAATATCATGACATACTGAATGGAAAAGTTCTGCAAGCCCACTCAATCGGACAACGTGCATGTATTATTATTATTATTATTATTATTATTATTATTATTATTATTATTAAACTGAATACTGCTATCATATTTAAAACGTTCTAACCTATGATTTCAAAAATGTTTTCAAGATTGTGATATTTTGCAGCGAAATAGGAAAATACCCAGTTCTTGGTTATTTACCCTCGCCTTGGGTAAATACCCAGGTATAAACCCAGAGCATAAATACCTACCCGCTGGGTATTTACCCTTCCCACATCACTGATTATAAGTACGAAAAATTTAATTTAAGTTTTCTCTCTACACTCTTAGAAATGTTTCCTTGAGTTTACGGAAATATTCCTGGCAGCACTGCTACCGGAATATTTTCTCGAATTGAATAATATACGTTTCTTTTTTCCTCTGTGACAAGAGGAAAAAATATAGGTCAAAAAATGAAATTTTCGTCTCTTTTTTTTTTCAATTCCTACTATTAGTGCACACTCTCCCTATATTTATTTATATGTTTATTTATTTATATATTTATATATCTTGTTCAAATTTTCAATCGTTAATAAAATACTCATTATTCAGCCTATCAAGTTGAAATAAATTTTTTTAAACTTGTACAGGATGACAATTGATGTTAATACAGTTTTTTCAAATATTAATTCATTAATTAAATTTTAATTAATTAATTTTAGTTTTGCATGGGAAACAAAGTGGCGGCCATTCGTTATTGAAGATCATTGAAAGTATTTTCAATAAGGGGTTACCATAAGGGGGACCTTGTTCTGTCGCCCAATACCACCAAGTTTGTCGCCAAGTTGGCGATATATCGCCAAATTTGGCGGCCAAAATGAGTCGTCAAAAGTGACGCCAACTTGGCGATATCTCTAATATTTCGCCAAATTCCTATAGACTTCCATTGTAAACCTACTTGCTTATAGAAAATCAAGAAATTGAGATATTTTAATACAACAAAAACTAATATTAGCTTAAGGGATTATATTAAATTTTTCTTTGATGACCTAAGTAGGAATTGACTTTAAAAACAAAATTTTTATATTAGTTGTTTCGTTGTAGGAGTGAAAGTTTCTGTAATTTCAACAAAGGAGTTTTAATTTTTTCCCCCCTCTTACTTTGTTGTTGAACCTGGGAGGCACAGCTTCGAATCCAGTATCTTAATCACTAAGCAAAGGATCGCTTTCTAGAGCTTGGATTTAAAATGAAGATAGGGGTTTTAAATAGGGGCATAAAAATAATGAAAATGTAGGGCGCGTTATATGATTACTTGTTTATTTTCGATGATTGTTTCCATTTTTCATATGCATTTGTAATTTTCTGTTATACATTCTAACGACGACTCAGAAAATGAGTTGAAACATGTAAATATAGATTTTTATGTGCCCACTTTTAATGTGTTTTTATAACGTCTTTTAAGCAAATAAATATTTTAATATTATTATATGATAGGAGTTTTGTTCACTTGCTAGAGCGATTAAGGCTTAATATATTTTTTTTTCTTCACAAAACTCGAATATTTAAACTTAATTCCGGGGACATGCTGTTATGAGATAATGGTTGAGTTCTTTTACAATTATAGAATAAGAGAGGATATAAATGTAAATTAGACATATTTTTAATAAAACATAATTTGATTGTTTGATGCAAAATATGAACATTATTTGTTTTAAAAAATTCTAGAAGATTTTTTTTTTTTTTTTTTTTTTTTTTTTTGAGTATAATATCCATTTTTTAAGTTGATTGAATTATTATATATTTTTCAAATGTGTTCCTTTTGAATATATTTTAAATGGAAATATTTTTCAGTTAGTCATTGAATACAAAAGGAAGAAAGATTTTCATACTTTCCCCCAAAAAATAATAGATAAAAAAATTTTGAACCTTTCTTTTTTTCTTTTATAGTTATTTTTTCCTTTAATAAATACTTTAAAAAATTGCGAATAATTTTAAATGAATGCGAAAATTTATACTGTTATTAAATTCAAAAGTATTATTTTTGTTTGTGTGTTTTCAAATAAATTAGAAATTTTAATTTATAGAATTTTTGAATTTTCATTTTAAAAATAAATTCAAACTTTAGTATTAATTAGCTGTTTAACCCGTTCTGCACACGGGAGTCCATGTTCAATAACTATTCGATTAAAAAAATATATTTTTCTACTACTGTGCACTTTTTTAATGAAATTTAATTTATCATGTTGGTATAGCAGCAGACGATAAAATGATATCATTGGCATAAAGGAATAAATAGAATAAAAAATTTTGCTGATGTTTGTGATAAATTGTTTTCCTTTATTTTTTAAAAAGGTAATAATTAAGCGCATTTAAGTAATCTCTAATTATTTGCATCCGAGGTAAAAGAATTATCGTACTAACCTCCACAGCTTCTTAGTATTGCAGCAGCGTGGTGTAAGTAATATGAATATATAACCTCACATTGCACTAAACATTTAGAACTGGTTAGAACTTACGCGATTACGGGTTGAACATAAAAAATGGCAAAAATTCGTCAAAAACATTTAAATTTTCATTTTTTTTTTGCCCCAATTGTTCATGGGCCCACTATCAGCAACCCGTGTGTCAATTTTCGTAGCTATGCGCCCTGTAGTTTCCGAGATTTAGAGGTTATATAGGTACGCGCACGGATTTTAACAGGGTAGATAGCTTCAATACGCATGCGTGGAAGGAGTAAAAGGAAAATTTTCCTCTTTTTCAGACTTTCGGGAAAATTAATGGCAAAAGCTGTTTTCTAGGAGTACGGAAATTATTTGTTTAAAATTGAGGAATAATTTTATGTAAAAAGACGAGTTTTTCTGACAATGTATCGTAAAAAATGTAACTAACGCTGTAAAGGAGTTTTTCGTGATCGGAGGTCTTTCTAGAAAAGCATTATGAAAGGTATTGCATATAAAAATATGATAATTGATTGTTTTAAAGAAAAATGTTCGATTAACACGCTGAAATAGGCATTTTTTTAAACCGATGAATTAATGTAAGCGCTATTTAAAGTTGAAATCGGTCAAAATAGTTTCGTTAAAAAGTTTTATAGGATAGAAAATTTGCATATTATTTTGACAATTTTACAGGCGCTATAATTGACGATCTTGTGGTGTGTATTGTGCATTAACCCTTTCAAGTCAAAAATTTTAGCCTGCAGGAACTCTGACAATAAAGATCCATAGCTTATTTGGATTAGCCGCCTATAATTACGTTCTTACTACAGATGAATGGGCGATTTTCATAGCACGATAAGAAATTATGTGATTACCATTTGATTCTTTTCAGTTTCTTTTTTTGTTCCTTTTTAAATAATAAAAACCGGTGGCTAGACGGTTTAGCCACCAGTGGTGTGTTAATTATGTGATTACCATTTGATTCTTTTCAGTTTCTTTCTTTCTTTTTTTTTTCTTTTTTTTTTTTTTTTGTTCCTTATTAAAAAATAGAGAACCGGAGGCTAGACGGTTTAGCTACCGGTTTTCTATTTTTTAATAAGGAACAAAAAAAAAAAAAGAAACTGAAAAGAATCAAATGGTAATCACATAATTTCTTATCGTGCTATGAAAATCGTCCATTCATCAGTAATAAGAATGTAACTATAGCCGGCTAATCCAAATAAGCTATGGATCTTTATTGTCAGAGTTCCTTCAGGCTAAAATTATTTGGCAGGTGAAAAATGGATATATATATATATAGTTACAATGGATGAGGTTTGTATAAATATATATATATCTGAATGCAAACGAAAAACATCAATTTGCTATAAAATAACCAGTCAACTGCGAGTATTAATTGCTCACAGGGGGTTCCGTAAAATAAATCTATCTATTAGTAACTGGGCAATGCATTACACAAATATATACTTAAAAGTTGTTATCTATGCTATAAAAGCCAATGGCGCAAAGAGTACGCTCTTCCGTGTCTTTATGTAAAGCAAAGCAAGGAGAGATCGCGCGGTAGGAGAGATCGCGCACAAAGAGATTCGACAGGAAGGAGTAGATTGCGCGCGCAGCGACTCCAGGTAGTTGTACAGCAGCATTAGTGCAGTGTCTGCATGAATGTGCACATTGATTATTCCGAGCATCTCCGATAAAGCATTGCTACTTTGTTTTCTTTTTCCAAAGTAAGAGCTTCAATTTTCATAACTATTCGTCAGAATTTTTACAGAATGTCGGTAGTACAATATATTTTTAACTTCAACGGTTTTTTTATAAGCTACAAACCTCGACTAAGGTTGCGAACACCAACACTTCATTTTAGAAGTAGCCACATTTGAATAAAAAGCCCTGCAATCTCTCCTACCAAAATAGGAGAGTTTGCGCACCTGCTACTTAGGAGAGATGGCGCATTTCCCCGTAAGTTCCAGTGCTAAGCACCGCGCCACTGAATAACAGGCCTGAGAGCTGACAAAAAAATGGCGGCGGACGAAGGCGGATTTTTTTCGCCGTGTGTACGGTCCTTTGGATTTTGGCACCAGTAATATTTTAAAGCTTTTCCCGCTTTATTTTTCTGAGATTAGATAAGTTAAAGAAATTTTTTATAAGTACTAGTGTCAAACTTTAGGGGACAGTGCATAAGTTAAAAAAAATCCATCTTCTGCAGCCACCATTTTTGTGTCAGCGCTCAGGCTTAGTATTCAGGGGGCGGTGTCTTAGGAAGAGATTACGCAGCTTATTGGTAAATGTGCAGGAATTGCAAATTTCGTATAAAGCATTTGAGTGAATCAATTTTGTAATAATTTTGGAAAAACGAATAATTATCGAAACTAAATTTGGCAACAAATTGTTTTGCAAAAAAATACTTTTGTAGATAAAAATCTTGTTAATTAATAAATTAATAATATATTTGTTAATAAATTAATTAAATGATTATATATATACTAGCCGCCCTTGGCGACCAGTTTGGTCTCCTTTAAATCTATGCTAAGCATTGTATCACGTTACTTTTATTTATAATTGAATTGACCTGCTCAAATCGGAACATTCTGATACAGAAATCGTGAACTCGGTATTTTTATGTTAGCCGAGTGCAGGTGACAAATCGCCAAACATTGTACCCGTCGTATTTTTTCTTATTTCATTAATTTCATTTAAAATATAATACTTTCACTCATTTTATTTAAAATGCATAGCTTTAATTTAAAACTGAAATACTTAAAATTTATGACTCTCAATTTTCTGTTATTTCTTAAAAGAAAAAAGAAGAAGAAGAAGAAGAAAAGTAATAAATAATACCATAAACTATGACATTTAATTTCAACATCAATGCTTTGTTTTAATTTACCTCACGAAAAATTGTTTATGATGGTCGCACTATTATAATACCGACGATATGATGGCGACGGAACAATACTTGGCGATTTATCACCTGCGCCTGGCTAACATTAAATTACCAAATTGGCTGTTTGGCATATAAAAAGTGAAGCGGTCAGCCCGGAACTATTGATGACAGTCACATGACTTAGGCTATTATTATAGAGATATATTTTAATTTATGAACAATTAGATTGCTAATAAATAAATTTTGTTAACTAAATTTCCTAATAACTGTTTTTGTTTTCCTAGTAGGTAATGCGTGTTAGAATTTCTAATACATTTTTCAGGTCACAATGCCAAATATTTAGAAGAGAAAATCGAAGAAGAAAGGATCATGTACCGAAGAAAATCTAAAGTCCACCGTATAGGTAATACGAAATAGCTCACTTAAAATGCGTACATCACGCGGGGAATTCCTTATTCCGGAATCCACCTTGAGAGGTAGGCTAAATAAATCAGCTGAATATAAGATGCTTCCAGAAAAGGTGGGATAAAAAACTGAAGGTAAAGAAACGAAGGATCAATGAGGATGAGTGCATTGAATGTCTGGAACTGTACCAGGAGACAACTTCGACCAGTGACTGGATTCAATGTATTGCTTATGGTAGATAATTGTACGAAAGCTGAACGATTTACATCAATGCGGACGACCACAACTTCAGTTAGCAAACAAAAAACATTGAAACTGTGGAAATAAAAATGGAGTAATTTTCAAGTTAAACATGTTATCAAGTAGATAATTTTAGCAGGGCTTGCTTTTTCTGATAATTTTAATCTTCTTCTTAAATTAAAATTATTTAATTGTTGTTAAAATTCTTTCTCTTTTTTTAACATAAGGTTGAAATATTCACTCCTAATACAATAATATTTATTCACAAACACCTTGCAAAAATGTCATTTAAGTATAATTATTATTGTTAACAATTTAATTGTAGTTATTATTAATAACAATATATTCTACCTATGTGTGCAATTTCTCCTACCCATGTGCGTAATCTCTCCTACCCTGTAAGGAGAGATTGCCCAAAATAGTTTTCTTGGTTTTGTTACTGCTGTTTGTTCTATTACAGCCTAACAACAAAATAACAATGAAATCCATAAAAAACAAATCAAGTCAAAATTATTCGTGGATAGTTTAGCAAAAAATTATTTATATTTTTTATTATTATTCTTTTGAAATGTGCGCAGACTCTACTCGTTTTACCTTATGCCCAAACCGTCCACGTCTTTAAGGGTTAATATCTCGCCTAATTACCAACAATTCTTTTCGAAAATCATTACCAACCATCCTTTTACACATCTGCGACGATAGGTAACTCCAGCGATCCTCAACGCTTTTGCTGAACGTCCGGAAATCGAAATTTGTGCGGAACGAAAAAATGCGATTTTTCTCAAAAGCTATATCATCTAGGTTAATCGCTATAGTTTTTTCTGAAATGTTTAAATTAACGTCTAGTAACCCTTTTTTTCATAATTTTAAATTCAGTATATTTGGAAGTAAGGGAGGGGAAACATATTTTTGAATTACATTTTCGAAGATATCTCTGAAAATGTGAAAATATTTTTTTTTTTTTTTAGTAACTTAATTAGTCCCTCTACATTTTCCGAAATATATTTGCGAACGTTTAATGATCTATAAATATGGGAGTCAATAGCCTTTATTTCCACGTTTTATAGTTTAAGAGTAAAATGGCTGTAACAGACGAACAGACAGATACAGGAGTGACCTTATAATGGTTCCGTTTTTACTTTTTAAGTACGGAACCCTAAAAACAAAAACAAAAATGACTTAAAATGTTGGTTCAGAGAAAATAGGGAAAAGTTTTGCTAAAAATTTTATGTTGATTGCGAAATTCTCTTATAATGGAACATTCCAAATTAGGAAAAAAAAAAATAGTCAAAATTATCGAGAATAAGTGTCAGAAAAATTCTTTAACATCTGTTTGAAAGAAATAGACTCCGCCAATTTACCCACTTAATCTTTATTATGTTAAGTTACATCAGGATAAAGCTACCAGCTAAATCTCTATATCTACTACGATATTTTTAGAAAAAATGAGAAATGAAACCGTAATTGAGGCTGGTCGATTAAAATGCATCCCAACCAATCTCTCCGGTGTGTCTGCTATGGATTAGTGAGTATTTGGATTTTTAAAACAGGGTCTTTATGAGTAGCTGCACAAAACATTGGAAAGACTCGGGAAGATTGTGATCGACGAGAGGAAAAAAATCAACCTTGATATTTTTAGAAACGCTGTTTTATCTTGGAAATCAAATGTAATATCAAACCCTACAAATATTGGAAAAGTTGGTGTGCACCAAAAAGTGTAAAATAACTTCCTAATATCACCATACAAAATGGCGTTTATGGTGTCACTAAGAAGTATTTTTCCTCATGTTTAATATGATAGTTGAACAAATGGTCTTTTGCTTTGAACATATAAAATTCTTATTTCGTTTATATATATTTTTTTCAAAATCGTTAAAAAAAATGTGTGAACCCGCTGTATTTACACTTCATTGTAGAAAACTGTTAACAGTTTTAAATAATTTTTCCAAAGCATTAATAATTTTTAACGATGGTTTAATATAATTGTCGTAAAATATTTTGTAAGTGATTATTTTTTTTATACCTCTTGATTTGTTCTTTCTATTCACCATAATAATAAAACAATTATATATATAAATATTTTGTAATTAAGAAAACTAATTATTGTATATTTTGTTCCACGTTAAAATAATAAATATAACTATTTTTAAACATATTATAAAAGTATATTTTAAGTATACTTAAAAAAAAAAAATGCGAACACCGAAAAAAATATGCTGACTATTCACCCAGATAATTTTTGTCTAATTCATTCTCTGTTGTTTTATTTGGTAATTTTCATAAAAATTAAAAAAAATGTAAAATTGTCTTTAATTTATACAAAATGCGCAACTTTCTGCTTAAGTTAGATTAGTTTGCAAAAGTGAAAAAGCCAAATATGGATAAATGTATGTATAATAATATTTAATAATACTTAAATCCATCAATTTTACAATATATTTTAAATGAACCTAAGTAAAAGCGGGCAAAAGTAATTAAATTTTGTAGTCTGTGTAATTAAAGTGAATAATCTAAATAAAATACTTTAGTTGAAATGAAATTTACTTGAACTTTGGTAAAGATCGCACTCGAATGTATTTAAATATTCTTCATATTTTTTTTCTGTAACAAAGTTTATTTAACTAAGATGAACAGAAAATTATTAAACTATTGCTCCCTCCGTTAAAGTACACGTAAAAAGATCAATTCTTGAAAACTTTAAAGAAACAAGGGAAAAGTAAGAAGAAAACTAGAAAGTATTTTCAATGCTGCGCTATTGTAAATTGTAAATGACTGTTTCAGTGACATTTTTTTTTTTCATTATTGTACTGCTGTTTTTTTTTGCATTGCATAGTTATTTTATTCAAGAATGGGTGGAGCCTAATGACGGAAAGCGTCTTATACAGTGGTATCGCTGCCAAGCTTCTTCTTATTATTATTTTTATTTATTTATTTATTTTTTAGTAGTATAGTCAAACTTCGAAGAGAAATTTTGTTTAATAAATAAAATTAAATTTAAAACAAATGACTACTACATAAAATCAAAATATATTTAATTAAATATTTTGTTGTTCTTGTTGCAAGTAGGTAGGTTTATTTTATTTCAAATGAAAATCAAATTTCAATGTTTCCCTCTGGAATAATTTCCATGTATTAATATGGTTTATTTTATTTTTTATAAATCGGAATGCTTTCAGACATACAATGCGCATACTTGCTAACTTTCCCTTAAACTTCCGTAAAATGCGAGTTAAATTGACCCAGGTTAAACACGTTTCGAACCAGAAATTTGCTAAAGAAATTAATTGAAATAGATTTCATAGAGAAACAAGATTTTAAATATATAATGATACATCAAATAAATTTTCTGGTTATTAACGCATATAACCTGGGTCAACTTAAACTCACATTTTACGGAAGTTTAATTGAATGTTGGCAAGTATACAATGGTAAGAAATTAACTGGACTTGACTGGTTAAAACTTCTCTTTTCAGTTTTCATGTCAAAATTATTATTTCGATATATATATTTTTTAAGTTAGTGCAAGAAAGCATAAAAGTATCTACTATTGTTTTTCAAACTATTTTTAATTTTAGTTTTTATGAGAAAATAAACAATATTTATTATCTGTTCACATTTATCACTAATGCTACAATGCTATTAAAATAGTTTCCTAAGTCACTTTTTTCTAATCATCTACTTATAATAAAATCTGAGTGCAGAAACCGTCGGAACTATGCCGGTGCAGACCACTCCAGTGTGCGAATCAACAATAGCTAAACGTCATGTTATGCTTAATGAAAAACATATCTTAACATAATCAAGCTAAATGATAATTTTTTCTACTAGAAATCATGTCTGTTCAGCATATTTTCACTAAAACATGTCTATCATATCCAATTATAATGTATTAAGTTCCAAATTAAAAATAAGCTATTATAAACATTAGATTACTAGATATAAACAAAAGAACACTGTTGCCATTTATAATTTCCGAATATTGAAACAAATGAATGACTCTTTGAACGCTTCATTAAAAAAATAGGTTAATTATCTGATATTGTTCTTAAAATATTTGTAGAAGCCTATTAAAGTCTTTAAATATTTTAATTTTGTTTAAAGTCTTCAAAAGCTATTTTAGCAGCCATCTATCGTCAATTAATATAAACAATCGAAGTTTGTTAATATTTATCGAAGTTAATATTTTCATATAATTAGCATATTAAAATTTAATGTGAAATTTTCAGAAATTACATTTCACTTTGCTAATCGTTATTATTATTGCCAAAAAAAAAAAAAAAAAAAAAAAAAAATGTGGTGATTCGTTCACCAGGGTTTGTACGGGTACCGGTATTTTCAAGGCCGAACATCAGAATTTGTTTATAGAAAAATAAATCTAGTTTAAACGGACGAAATTTCGCCTTATTTCAGGCGAGATTTTCCATAAGAAAATAGTGGTACCGAAGAGTTTTAGTCATGAAATTCAAGCACCCGTACGAACCCTGGTTCACGTTTGAGAATATTCATAAAAATTATTTGTACTGTACTGATTTCCAACGTGTGTTTTACTGTTTTAACATTTTTGTTGATCTTTCTAAATGCTGTTTTGAACACGCGGTGGATTTGAATTTATTCAATCAAATCAGTTTTTATAGTTGTTTTCTATAGTTTAAATTTAAGGATCGTTTTAGCATTGCCCGATGAGCCACATGATGGCTACATAAGGCCGAGCCGCAAATGTTACGAAGTTATATTAAAAAATCATTATAAAATAAATTTTCTTTTTCTGAAGTTTTCATCCCTTGATTTGGATACATTAATAAAAGAAGTATTTACATAAATGTAATTAAGTTATTTGTAACTCAAATTTGTGTTTTTTAGGTTTAAAATTTAGAAAACGCAAATGTTCATATACAAAATCCCAGCAATTTAGTTCTAGGCGTGGCGCCATCTATTATCTGTAAATTCATATTTTTATAGATTATACGTATTTAGTAATATTTATGCGAAGTAATTTTAAAATATCTCATTTACCTATATATTTTTTACTAAATATTTACGTTTGTCAATCATTTAAATTTTTTTATAGAACAGAAGAAAATTGATATTTTAATAATCTGATAAAAAAAAATACAATTTATTTACCTTGCTTAATGATGGATTTTTTAAATTTAATAATAACGTTAGAAACTAAAAAGTGTTAATGTTATATTGTTTTTTTAATACATATTTACAATTATGGCAGCCAGATTTAAAATATGAAAATGTTAAAAGTCAGAGATTATTTTATATATTTTTTAATGTTGTTTGCTTACAAATTTTTCTTTGATGAATGTTATTTGGGATAAATTAACTACTTTTTTAAATAAAAATTATCTCGTTAGTAAATTTCTTTTATGTTATAATAGTTTGAGAGGGGGGATAAAGTACTTATGATGTTATAAAATGTAAAATTAAAAAAAAATATTTTAGTGTTTTGATATTTTAAAACTAAAATACACAAATCTGAGCAAAAAAAAAAAAAAAAAAAAAAAAACCTTAATGACACATGCAATATGAATATGTAAAATATTTTATAAAAAGTTTTATAGGATTAAGCGTAGTTTTCCCCTTAATAATTTATATATATATATATATATATATAAATATGTGTGTGTGTATATATACATATACATCAAGTATATATACACATACTTGATCATTTCCTATTCCGTTCTGAAATACTTAAAATATGATTTTAAACTGTAGTTTACATAATATCTTCGTTCTAATTATCAAAAATTAAAGGATAATACTTTTGGTTAACAAAATGCATGAGGCATCTTCTTCTTCTTCTTTTTTTTTTTTTTTAGTCAGAAAAATATTTTTTTTAAATATTGTTTTGGAGATTTATCATTCACATTCCGTCATTTTTGACGTTGGTTATAGACTAGTTTAGTAGGATACGAGTAATAACTTGTAAAATTGTAATGACTTTAAACACTTTTCAGTTTCATTTTATGTGTAAAAATAAACATGCATGTATGTATTTATACACATAAACGCCAGGGCTGCCTGTTTGGCCACTACTTTTATTTTAAAACGCCGGATTCACATCAGAAAATGTAAAAGGTTTTTTCAGATTTAGCTAATGTGAAATTTTCCTTGTTTACTTAAAGTACAGATTCTTTTTTAAACATTTCTAAAGTGGAAATTTCGAGATAAAAATGGAAACCAAATTGGCAATCTTGATAAACGCACACGCACACGCACATATATATATGCGTGTATATATATATATATATAATAACATATATATATATATATTGCTAAGTTAAATTCTAATCATGATAGTATAATAAATGATATCAAAAATCACTATCAGGATGCAATGGTTCAGAATTATCCTATTAGACTGTTAAATAGTTTGACAAACAATTTCGTCAAGGATAAAGATTGCCGCGATGTTTTGCTTTTGGCGATTAAAAACATAGCCAAATATTCGTAGGCTTTATAAGGAGTTCAGTTTGGAAGTGTCGTTCTTTTAGAATTGGGTTACTGCTTTGTATGGCCAGGTTCAAAGTTTTCTTTGGTCAGTATGGTCTCGACAGATATGGGGAAAGTTGCATGTGTAATTACCGGTATAACCCAGCATGCAAGTCTTTAGCCTTGCAATCTGGCTCCAATGGATGTTTTCTGTTTATTCATGGTTTTGTTACTAAGAATTTTCCATGGTTATTTTGTTAATTTTTCTCAGTAGTTCAGTAGTTTTGGGATTGGATGTATAGTATGTGTTTTTGGTATTATATATATATAAACGTAAAAACATACTAATCCCCAACAAAAAACAAATTATATTCATGTGAAATACGCCAAAAAGCTGCAGTAGAACAGATAAATTCAATATAAAGCTAGTAAAAGATTATACTTAGCCTGAACTAGCGCACCCTCCACCCCCTCACAGAGCAAGAAGAATATAACTATTTGTAAAAAAATAAAACTGTGAAAAAACAGGCTTTGGCATCATCGGCAGTGGGTTATATTTTAAAAACAGCCGAGCATTAATATATATATATATATATATATATTATATGTATTAGTGGGTTTCGGCTAGAACAGTGAGTAGCAAATCAAATGTTAAACATTCGATGGCTATTATCACATGCTCCCCCCACCGGACCCTACATCACATTATTAAATGGATGCCTCACCTGAAACACAGTAAAAGATGCTGAAAATATGTTCGTTGAAAAAACCACACTTAACCAACTCAGCCACGTTGCCACAACCAAAAATATTAAACCTAAAACAAACTAAACAAGGCAGAATCCAACATCCAATCAACCAATCCAATTTCACTCCAAGTCTGTTGCCGATCGACAAAGCACATCTTCATAAAACCGTCCATAAACAGGCTTTAGGAAATATGAGTCATTCACTGATATCGACAAGCAATCGATCAGTAATGAAGAAATCTGCAAAATCTGAATATTTTTTTATAAAATTTAAAGGAATATTGTTTTTATAATATCGATTACTTTTAAAATGAAATAATTCCTTTTTAAACAGATTTTTATCCGTACAAATTCTAAAAAAAAAACGAAATATTTGACTGATAATGATATTAATGTATATACGTTTGTAAATATTGGAGGACCAGTGAACTAGCTGATTAACCTGAAATTGAAAACTATTACGTTTATTGTAGATTGAAATATGTACTGTGTTACCTATTACAATTATTTTTAAATCAAGATAATCAGCTTCCAAACCATTATTATTTGTTTTCTTTAATGTCAGGGAATCAGGATAAATTTCTTGAGAAATTTCATTACAATCACTATTGAAGTTTAACACGATCAAGTCGTCTATGTATCTATAAGCGAGGAATTGGACATCAGCTTTATTAATACTGTACTGAAACTCATAAAAAAATAAAAAAAAGTTAGCAGCTGTAGATGAGTAGCTAGTACCCATACCAATTCCATTGATTTGTAAGTATATATTAAATCCTGTATAAACATAATTGTTGTAAAGGCAAAACCAACATAATTTATTAAACAAGTTAGAGTTGAAATCCGTAACATCTAAAACCAATTCCGCTGTCTTTAAAAGTTCCATCTTTAAACTATTAATAGGAATATTAGTAAACAAATTTTCAAAATCATAAGTTTGGATAGAATGAATGCTATTGCTTTTTAATTTTTCAGCAATCTCGAAACTATTTGAAATAATCCGAAAACAATTACTGTCTTTATACTTGTATTTTAACATGTTCAAACTTTTTAAAGAAAATCTTCAAATTTCCTATTAAAATTATTGCATATACTGTTGACATTACTGCAAATAAATCTATATTTAGTAGGTACTTTATGAAATTTAGGGGTAAGAAATAGAAATGGAAATGACAGATTTTTACTACGTGGGATAGGAATCTTTGTTTGCTTAGAAAAAGCCAAATGCTTATTAATAAGTGTTTGCACGGAAGATATACATTATCTCTAAATTATACTATTATTTAAGTCTGAATTGAGCATTTCAGCATAAAATTTCTTTCATATGACTGCAAAATTACCAGCAGCTTTATCTACTTGACAGAAAACAAACATCTGTTTCAATTTGGTTATTTCATTTCTGATATTTATGCTAAAATTATGATAAGCATAAGAAGAATTATTAAAGAAACTACCCTGAAACGATTTAGAATCACTTAAAATATGTAGCTTCCAATCTTTAAAGAGGGGGATTGGTGTATTGTATCTGTAACGCAAATTTAAAATAAAAGTATTCAAATCAGCTTTAAAAGTATTAAAGCTTTTAACTGGATTCAACTTTTTGTTAATACGAAATTTGGTTCCAAAATTCAATAGATATCGCAGATTATCGTTTTTGATAATATTCAGATCTCCTGTTACGAACACAAAGTTAAATTATCTTACGGAAAATTCTACATGTATTTATAGTATTTTTTCGTCTGTATTTATACCGTCATTCCAATATAAAAGAGGTAAACGTGGAAAGCATACAGATAAATTATTACAACGAAAGTATTTTGACATAAATCCATCATAATTCCAGGATATTTGTAATATGTTTTGCAATAGCTACAATATTGGACAGATTAAAATAATTTTATTTGGATTAAAGTTTAAAATACTTAAAAGATTGCAACAGAAAATTGAAAATTTTAGTTGTACAAACTTGCAGTTTAAGGATTTAGTTAATGATATTTTGTTACATAAAATTGGCAAATGGCCTTCTGATATGAAAAAAGATAATTTTGTATGCACTTTTCAACAAAAAAAGTTTTGATCATTTACATTTAAGCTCAATAATTTTTCGTTATAATAGCTTATTTCCAGTTAAGGATATTGCAGTTATATCGAAATACAAATATACTAAAACACTGGGCAGTATTCTATTTAATTACAGAGAAGTTTCTCAAGAACTTGAATCATACCTGGATTTGGAATGTAATTGCAAAGATTATGAAAATTCAAAGTTTTTAAAGGATACCGGACAACTTATCGTAGCAGGAGATCTGAACATTATCAGAAACGATAATCTGCAATATCTATTGAATTTCGGAACCAAATTCCGTATTAACAAAAAGTTGAATCCAGTTAAAAGTTTTAATACTTATTTGAATACTTTTATTTTAAATTTGAGTCACAGATACAATACACCAAACCACCTCTTTACAGATTGGAAGCTACATATTTTAAGTGATTTTAAATCGTTTCAGGGCAGTTTCCTTAACAATTCTTCTTATGCTTATCATAATTTTAGTATGGATATCAGAAATGAAATAACCAAATTGAAAAAGATGTTTGCTTTCTGTCAAGTAGATAAAGCTGCTGGTAATTTTGCAGTCATATGAAAGAATTTTTATGCTGAAATGCTCAATGCAGAGTTAAATAATAGTATAACTTACAGAACATGTAAATCTTCCGTGCAAACACTTATTAATAAGCATTTGGCTTTTCCTAAGCAAATAAAGATTCCTTTCCCACGTAGTAAAAATCTGTCATTTCCATTTCTATTTCTTACCCCTAAATTTCATAAAGTACCTACTAAATATAGATTTATTTGCTGTAAAGTCAACAGTATAGGCAATAATTTTAATAGGAAATTTGAAGATTTACTTAAAAAAGTTTTGAACATGTTAAAATAGGGGAGACCGGGGGAATGCCGCCAACCCGGGTTATGCCGCCACCCCACCTAGTTTAAAAACTAAGGGCAGTTTTAGATAGTGAGTGTGCCTGCACTATGGCGGCAAACAATATAAACAGTGCCTAAAGTGAGAGTTTGCCGCCATATTGTCCTCTAGGGGTAATGCCGCCGCCATGCAAATCGGGTGAGAAATGGCCTCATTTTAATGTAGTGGAGCCAACTCAGCAGAGTGACCTTTGGAATATGAAGTAAATTGTAAGCTTAACCAATATTCTGCTCAATTACATTGCTTTCTAACTATTTTCAGTAGGTTGTGTGTTTCCTAGTATCCATTTGGTGCATGTACTAGGTCATTAAAGAGTGGCGGCATTACCCTGGTACAGTGGCGGAATTATCCCAGTATCCTGGGTAATCCCGCCACTGTGCAGAGGTTTAAAAAATATTTTTTAATGTATGCTTCCTTTACAGTTATGATTACGGTTAAATTTATACAGATACTAAAGATCATGATTCAGCTTTAGAATTTTTACTATTAATAAATAAACATTTTTTCGAGGTGAAAAAATTTAAATTCCCTTAAGGTGTCGCCATTCCCCTGGTCTTCCCTACAAGTACAAAGACAGTAATTGTTTTTGGATTATTTCAAATAGTTGCGAGATTGCTGAAAAATTAAAAAGCAATAGGATTAATTCTATCCAACCTTCTGATTTTGAAAATTTGTTTACTAATATTCCTATTAATAGTTTAAAGGGGGCACTTTAAATGCAGCGGAATTAGTTTTAGATGTTACGGATTTCAACTGTAACTTGATTAATAAATTATGTCGGATTTGCCTTTAAAACAATTATGTTTATACAGGATCTAAAATATACTTACAAATCAATGGAATTGGTATGGGTACTAGCTACTCATCTACAGCTGCTAACTTATTTTTATTTTTTTATGAGTTTCAGTACAGTATTAATAAAGCTGATGTCCAATTCCTCGCTTATAGATACATAGACGACTTGATCGTGTTAAACTTCAATAGTGATTGTAATGAAATTTCTCAAGAAATTTATCCTGATTCCCTGACATTAAAGAAAACAAATAATAATGGTTTGGAGGCTGATTAGCTTGATTTAAAAATAATTTTAATTGGTAACACAGTACATATTTCAATCTACAATAAACGTAATAGTTTTCAATTTCAGGTGAATCAGCTTGTTCACTGGTCCTCCAATATTTACAAACGTATATACATTAATATCATTATCAGTCAAATATTTCGTTTTTTTTAGAATTTGTACAGATAAAAATCTGTTTAAAAAGGAATTATTTCATTTTAAAAGTAATCTATAATATAAAAACAATATTCCTTTAAATTTTATATTTAAAAAAAATATTCAGATTTTGCACATTTTCTTCATTATTGATCGATGGCTTTTCGACGTCAGTGAATGACTCATATTTCCCAAAGCCTGTTTAAGGACGGTTTTATGATGATGTGCTGTGTTGATTGGCAACAGACTTGGAATGAAATTGGATTGGTGGATTGGATGTTGGATTCTACCTTGTTTAGTTTGTTTTATGTTTTATATTTTTGGTTGTGGCAACGTGGCTGAGTTGGTTAAGTGTGGTTTTTTCAACAAACATATTTTTAGCATCTTTTACTGTGTTCCATGTGAGGCATTCATTTAATAATGTGGTGTAGGGTCCGGTGGGGGAGCATATGGTAATAGCCATCGATTGTTTAACATTTGATTTTGCTACTCACTGTTCTGGCTGAAACCCACTGCCACTAATACATATTTTATGTATATTTTTTTGAATGCTCGGCTGCTGTTGAAACATAACCCACTGCCGATGAAGCCGCAGCCTGTCTTTTCCTAGTTTTATTTTTTTACAAATGGTTATATTGTTCTTTTCCTGTGAGGGGGTGGGGGGTGGTGCGCTAGTTCAGGCTAAGTATAATCTTTTACTTGGTTTATATATATATACCGTATATATATATATATATATATATATAACGTATATTTCTGTGTGTAAGCTGATGTTAAAAGCTCGTGGTTATAATCCCTCTTTGATTGATAAAGCTCTGTATAAATGTAATAAGCCTAAACGTCCTTTTTCTGATTCAAATAATCCTCCTAATTTTAACTGTATAGTTCTGCCCTTTTATTCTCTTCTCTGTTTTAAAATTGCTAAAATCCTTTCTCGTTTTAATTTTAAATTTATCTTCAAACCTATGAATAAAATTAAATTATCTTCTCTAAAATATCCCATTCCGACTGAGAACCGGTGGGTTGTTTATTTTATTCCTTGCTCTTGCAATTTAGGTTATGTTGTTCAAATATAGAGAGATTTAAAATTCAGATTAGGCGAACATGAGAGATATATTGCAAATCACGAAATCTCTAAATCTTCGATTGCTTCTCTCACTGTTGGTCTTCCCGTCATTGTTTCAATTTCTTCATGGCCAAAATTATTTCTTCCCCTGCCTGTTCCTCTCACTTGGATTTTCATGAAGCATATTTTATTTGTAAAAATTCTGATAATCTTGTCAATGATCTCTCATAATGTCCTTTCCTCTCTCCAGCGTGGAAATTACTTTTGTAATTCTTTTCCCTCTTCACTTGTTTCTTTTCTTTTTATTTTGATTTTTAAAAAAGGGATCTTTTGTTTTTTTCTTTTATATTTCTTTCTTTATTATTATTATTTATATTTTTATTTTTTAATTTACGTCTTTTATTTTATTTTAATTTTGTTTATTTCTTTTATTTCCATTTTTCCCTATCAATTTCTCTTCTATCATTTTGGCAACACGTTCGTCTTCTGTATGTGCTCCTTTCAGCTAGCACCATCTATCGCATTTTTTCAAGCTCTATTATCTACCTCTCAGTTCATTTTTGACCTTGTCCCCTTATGAACACGTGTTTACTGTATCTGATGACGAGCTGTTAATATTTTTAGCTCGAAACGCATCCTATGTATTGTTTTTATTTTCTGTTGATTTTTTACAAAGTTTTATTATTTTAGTACAGCATATGCCTTTTGCGCTTTCACAATATCCCCAGCATTACCTTCAGCTGATTCGTGTTCCAAAAAGTCCTCTAATTCTTTTGCACCAAAAATTGCAGTGACTCGTCTTTTCTAGACAAAAAAAAAGTTACTATCACTTTCAAAAATGAAATTGCATAAAAATCTTTCTGAGATTCCATTCTGCCTGATAAAACAACAACAAAAAAAAAACTATTACCTCGAAAACCCAATTCAGAGACGAAAAATAAAAGAACTGCGTCACACTATCTGTCTAAACCTGTGCATTTGAACATATGTGAGCCACGCTCTGTTGTAAATAATAAGACAAAATAAAAAGGCGGGGCTGTATCGAATATGAATTTATTGAGTTATATATTTAGAGCAAGTGAACAAAAAAAAGTTCATTACTCGTCTATATTAATTTAGAAAGGCTGCTGACAGAGAGACGGCTGACTTGGCAGAAACATAGCTTAAAGAACTAATCATACTTAAACAAACAAATTTGTATAAAACTAAAAAAGGAAGTAATAATTTTTTAGCATAATTCTATAATTACAATATTCTAACAAATACAGTTAGAACACTTTTAGTGCAAACTGAACAATTATAGAGGTCTGCAAAGTGCCAAATTTCTGGCCCGACCTGTTAAAAAAAATATTTGACAGTCCCGTTGTAATAGCTGAAATTTCGCACGAGCCCAGCTTGTACAAAAGCTAAATTGCCACGGCCCGGCTCGACCCAACTATTTCTACAAAACATCCCGATATTTTGAAGCATTTTTTTCTAAGAATTAAAACTATTTAAAAACGCACTTACTTAACGCATAGATTACGCATAGATTTTCATATTATGATAAAAATGCATGGAATAAACAATAACATTAAAATTAATGACCGCTTAGACGTGCATAAACAATACTTTAAAAAATGTACTTAGACGTATATATTCAAATGAAGATTCAGTAAGAAAATCAACATGCTTTAGAACGAAAAAAAAGGATGGCAGTTTAAAATCCTAATTTTGAAGCTCCTCAAAACAAGCAGATTTTTAAAAATAATATCTGTAATTTATTAAACTAAATTAAATTTCTAAAGTATTTGCTAACCAAATGTCCTATATCACTATAATTTCTATAAAAATAATTTTCAAAAATGCCAGCTGACACGGGCTAGGGGGGAGGGAAGTTAATGGTTTAATATGATAACGGTTTTCATACAGGCTGAGTCGAACCAGGACCGAAATTTTAGTTTCGATATCGAGTTAGTAATTTCGCTCCGAGCAGAAACTCTACGAAGAAAGAAGTCCAGATCTGAGACTGCACAAAAAGGTAAGAACGGGCCCGGACCTTGGTGGAAAGTTTGAAGACCAGACCTGAGCGAGCCTCATGAATGAAAATTCGCCCGAGGGAATTCAGACTTCTTGTATGATAGATTCTGTTTTTCCTTTCAAAAAAGTCTAACATTATTAGTATATAGCATGGAAAAGAAAATATCGAAGTATTTTATTACTCCAGAAAAGTAAACATAAATCCGCATTCAAGAAAAAGAAAAATCCTTTTTAATCTATGATTGTTTTAAAATAAAGTAACATAAAATAAAAATTTCTTTTTAAACTTTTACATCAATCCTACTATTCCAATCAATAATAATGGAAAACAATAAGCCCATTTATTCTTGTGGAAGTTTTCTGATTGAACTAGTAAACAAGATTACGTGAAATAAAATAAGATTTTTTGAAACAAAACAATGTAGTTCGTTTGTAAGAATCTTTTCTTTTGTATGAAATTTTAAGTAAAGGCGATTTAAAAGTAATAAAATAAAATAAAATTGAAAGAAAGAACGTCAACTGATTGTACATATTTTCTTCTGGTGATATTTCAGCTCGCATCTGATATGCTTACGTAATAGGATACTTAATAATAAACTATTGCTATTTTTAAATCTTAAATTTTCAGTGGATAAAAATATACACGCTGCAAAAAAAAAAAAAAAAAAAAAAAAAAAAAAAAAAAAAAAAAATATATATATATATATATATATATATATATATATATATACAGTGGTGGAAAATTGGCGCAGAGGTGGAGCCTATTGACACCACTAAATTTTTATGGTATTATTCAGTTTAATAAAAACTCAGAAGTTTGATCATTAGATAAGAGGCAAAATACTGCTATAATTTAGTGGTGTCAATAGGCTCCGCCTCTGCGCCAATTTTCCACCACTGATATATATATATATTATACTGCTATAAGAAAGAACGAAAGGATGACATATGCAAGTAGATAACGTAACTTAGGTTAGATAATTTTTTTCTTCTCTGAGTCTGGATTTAAAAAAAAAATCTCTTTCCGAATTCATGAATTTTGTACCCTAAAAATTTCCCAATTTCTGCGTATGGTGTACGGATATCAGGCGTTCTTCGTAATTTGTTAATTATAAAATTATTTTATTATACCAAATAAAGAATAAACGAAAACGAAAAGATAAACTGAATAGAAATAACAATACAGAAATTGAATTATTTTCCTGTAAAATAAATATATTTCGTATTTTGTGATTATAAAGCTCATTTGCCATCTACAGCTAAAGGAATAATTATGCAGTAAATTTACAACAACCGTAAAGCAGGCAATGAAATAAATATCGTTGCTCGGCTTTTCTGCTAATTCTAACAGGCAATAATTGAAACGTCAAGGAAACAGCTTGAATAAACAGAAAGCCGAAAATGTCACACCTCATTTATTCTTGCTCTGTAAAACCAGTCTCTCTTTCGCTGTTGATTTTACAGTGTTTTTGACCGAAGTTCCAATTTTATGCATGAAGGGCGCAGTATTTACGAGTATAAGTATAAAAAGAAAAACTAATGCAACGTGACCAATATACGTGTAGGGAGATAATGGCGAAAATTAAGGAGTAAAATGGATTCATTTTTAGAGATTTTAGTTTAGGTTTTTTTTTCAGCAATCTCATTTTAGAAATACAAATTTAATGGATGGACGTTTCATTACATTTTGATTATTGTAATTTAGATAAACATTCCTTTTCCTGCCAAAAATAATTCTAATGCATATGAGACATCTACTTCTACTTATAGGGTAAATTGGGTGAAAATGCCGTAGTTTTTTACGTTATTGTTTTAAAAATCGCCTGTTTTTTTATTTGTTATTCATTGATCTCTTGTTGACGTTTGCACCCTTATCTATCATTTAAAACCTTATTTCATTTTACAGATATTATATAAAGCATTAAAATTTTTGTTTTTGTGAACACTTGCATTTCGGCATCTTACCCATACCTATGGCTAAGATGGCCAATTATTTAAGGGTAAGATGCCTTTTGGAGTTCGAATGTAAGCAATAATTTTTGTGAAGCAGTATAAATCATAATGTGACGAATAAAAGTAACTTTAATATTTTATACATACTAAAGTTGTTAACTTACTTAATATTAGGAAATTAAAAAAATATGAATGTAACAAATGTTGATAATTTAATAAAAGGACAAACTAATACTTGAAAAAAAAAGTTATTTTCTACTTAACATTTAAAAGAATTATGGCTCTTAAGCATGCCCATTTTTAAACATTGTAATAAGTTTAAATACGATAAAGCCACTGTGATTAAGTTCGTTTCTTCCCTACATCATACTTGTTTCTAGAAAAAATATATAAGTAATCCCTTAACTTTTCCCTTAATTTATCATTATCTATAGCATTTATTTCCCCAATTAATTTAGAATTATTATCAATAGATTGCGCGAAGGATTGAGGAGCCATGGTTTTTCCATAGTCGGGTTGCATATGTTGATATTCATTTCTAACATTGAAATGAAGAGATCTTACTTTGTTTCTGGTTATACATGAATTTATAACAGTATCTCCCTGAGTGTCATTACAACTAGCACAATTAATTTTCAAATCAAATTTTGCACAGTCTGGAAATCCTAAAATTACAGATTCTAAATCGGTATCACACACAAGAAAATTAACATACTCTTCAATATTACCAATTCTAATTAATAATTTACAAGCTTTTTTAATTGGGACAATGTTTCAAAATTGGGACAAGTAAGCTATTGAATGTAATAAAATTATTAAAATAACATAATTTTATTACATTCAATAGCTTACTTTTCTACCAAGTATGTGGCATTGGTATGGGTACTAATTTTTCGAGTTCTGCTACTAATCTGTTTCTTTTTTATTATGAATTTAACTATGTTTTAAACAGTAATAAGAGTTTTGCAGTTTTAAGGTATATCGATGATTTAATAATGTTCGATGACAAATTTTTGGTATCGATTAACGATATCTATCCTCCATGTTTAAAATTAAAAAAGGCTTCTGTTGATAGAATGGAGTTATGAATAAAAAGGAGGAGACATATAGTGTATTGTCTACCAGTTGCGAGTGAAGTAACTGAAGAGGTTGTCACAATATGGCGGCTGCTTTTTTGAAATCGGTTCTCCAGTTTCTGACTACCGATAGGTCAAGCATCCCACCAGTAAAATTGAATAGAAGATTTCGTCTTAAAGAAGCGTCTTATTCATGGAATTTTTTTTCAAAACTGTCATAAAAATTTCTATTTGTTTTTACCGGTGTCAGTACGCCTTATAAAACGTTCGGTTTGTATCCATGGTTGTCACAATATGGCAGAAACTCAGGGCCTAACTACCACCAAAGAAAACTCCTACCAGTAAAAATGAAAAATTGTTTCTTCCACTATTTATGACTGAAATTTTGTAAAAATAAGGCGTTTAAATAAGTTTAAAATATCTATATAAACCTACTGGTGTGAGTTTCCACCGTCGATAAACAACCCCTTTGCTAGCGGTTATAGTTGAAGCTTCACTATTTTAAGGATATGTCAGTTCCTCTTTATTAATAGTTCCATGGTTGATAGTTTGCATGTTAATTTTTTGGATTTAGACATTTTAATTAAAGACAGCAATATATTAGTTAAGCTTTTTGATAAACGGGATTTTTTTTTAATTTTGATACTTAATCAATGCCACGCTGGTCTTCAAATTTAAGTAAAAAGGTTTTTATCAACATTATTTTGTGACAAGTTAAAAGATTTTATAGAATTTGTAGTAATAGAGAATTTTTGAGTTCACAGATTTTTAAATTTACTGCTAATCTTTTTTATAATAATTTATTTCCATACCAGTTTATTTTTCATTATGTAAATCAGCTTGAAAAAAGTTTTTTTAAAGTGGCAACAGCTAAGCGGCTTAACACTGTAATGGATGCCGATGTAACTGCTTGAATATATGAAAGGTGTGGATTAAAGTCTTCTTAAGAACGTCTGCATGTTGATGAACTTCAAGTAGAAACTGAGGTGATATGGAAAGAAATTTATGATTATGAAGATATCGGAAAGACAAGTCTGAATGACGCTGGTCTAACTTGGATTATGGCCTTGCTTGCAACTCCTTCTGTTGGAGAGAAGTGGAGCGTAGTGGATATTTTAAAGGTAGCAAGTTTTTTTCAGGTCAAGGTGGGGGTATGGCCTTCTCACATGTTCAATGCTTTTAATTGCTTAATGATTTAGTTATATTAGAATTTTTATTAATTTTTATTTACGTTTTATAAGTTAAATTGGTTCTTTTTATTTTGGATTGGTTGGTTGTTTATGTTTTTAAAGCAGTTTTGATTCGTTAATATTTTTAAAGTAGTTTTGTTCTGTTGTGTTTTTGAAAGTTTAAGTCTATATGCTGATTTTTACACTTTTGGAGTATGTGGGTTGGCCATATCTTGCGAAACCTGTGAGGATCCAATTTCTGTTTTTGGTACCTGTTTTTTTCACTCCTCCCACTTTCCGAAGAGCAAGGAGTGGTTTGTTTATTATTTTTTAGTTATAAAGTTTCAATGATTTTTATTGTTGTTTTGCACCCTCTTTTTCATAATTTTCATAAATCATTTACTTTTGATAGAGCTATATTTACTTAGTGCATATAAGAAGCTGCGTTGCGCCTGATGCACTGGGTTGTTTGTTTTTACAACTTTTAAAAGCATTATATATATATATATATATATATAAGCATTAATTAAACATTACTGACCACCATCAATAATTGTGATAGTATGAATGAATTTACAACAATACAGTGTCCCCAAACACTCTGAATAGATACCAAAAACATAATAAACAAGTTACTACGTATAAAATAAAGTCCATTGTACTATATAACGAGAATTAATAATAAAGAAAAAAAGAAGAATATGGATTTCGATAAAAATAATTGAAAAGCTTACATATTCAATTACGTTATCAAGGGTACAGAATTCAATTATATAAGTAAATCGGTCGTTTTCTGTGAGAAAAAAGCTAAAAGCTGAAAAAAAATTCTCCAGTACTCTAACGACCAATATAACCAAAAGAATGGTTTCAAACTGAAAACAGAATAAAATTAAATGCTATGAAATGGAAAAAGCAATACAACCTTTTAAATAATTAATATATAGCAAGGAAAAATAGTAATATTACGCAAAATAACAAATAAAATCTCAGTTATTTTATCCAAATCCACATCATCCCATGGTATCCAAAATCAGGATAAGTTTAAGGTTATTTTTACAGTGAAGTTTACACAGATTTTAAAACCTAATGTATACAGTTAATCTATTTTGAAATACCGTGATAAATGCAATTAAAATAATGTAAATAAAAAATAATTACATAATAAATAAATAACCTCTTAACACTTTTAATTTTTTTTTAAAATTTTTTAACTAAAAGTAAAAAATACCAAAACTATAAGTTTACAAAATCGTAAATAGCGAACATTAAGCTCCACCATGCGTTAAAAATTGATATTATTAATCTATTCGAAGCATCAGACAGAATCCAATTTAAATTTTATTGCTGCCATCTGTGATATTAACTTGAAACTGATATGAACAATATGTCACAAAGATTACTCTATTATAAGTTAATTCATTCATAATATACCAACTGCTATATCCCAACAAATCCTAATATAAAAATATCATATTATATTTCATTATTCATATAAATATCAAATTAATACAAATGTTAATAGAATGAGTACAATATATTCTACTACCATACCCAATTAATCTATACGGAAAATTTAAATAATTTCAAAACAATAATAATATAATATAGCAATATGCTATAAAACTAAATAATTTATATATACAAAATTGTATATAATAAAAATATTAACCATAAGAAATACTTTTAAATGTAAAAAAAATAATTAATAAAATGAACAGGAATAAAAAAAATAAAAAAATAAAAAATAAAAATAAATGGATGTTGATATTATTATGTCAGAATCTTCATTTCCCAATTGGCTAATGAAAACAAATAAATTGTGTGGTATTAACCATAAAAACTAAA
Source organism: Maratus speciosus (assembly GCA_963932465.1). Lineage (NCBI taxonomy): Eukaryota > Metazoa > Arthropoda > Arachnida > Araneae > Salticidae > Maratus > Maratus speciosus. Next base: position 281,206,856 of record OZ010799.1, on the reverse strand, counting down.
GAATATGAATATGGGATTAACATTCACATAAAACCGTTAATTAATCATTTAATACTAAGTTCAAAATTAAACATTATTAAAAAGTATAGAGGAATAATAAAATACTAATAACTCATTTTTAATACAAACTGTAATATCATTAGTTATATCAAATAAACTTATTATGCATATTATTCACCATAAAGATGGTATACTATTAGAAATTAATATGATATTGTCATATATATATATATATATATATATATATATATATATACATGTATGTATGTATATAAATTAAGGTGAGCTAATTATGGTGTATTTTGTTCTACATTCAAATAATAATAAATATTTGTTTTTTAAATGTATACTTTGTTAGTTAAAATATACGAACACTGAAAAAAATATGCTCAATTATTCGACCAATTATTCTTTGTCTAATTCATTCTTTATTGTTTCAAATGATTAATTTTCATACAAATTAAGATATTGTGAAAAATATCTTTAATTATACAAAATGCGCAGCTTTCTGCTTAAGTTAGATTAGTTTGCAAAATTAAAACAGGAGAATATGGAGAGATTTATGTATACTAAAATTTAATAATACTTTAATGAATAATTTTTGCAATAACTTTCAAATGCATGTATGTAAATGCTGGGAAAAGTAATTAAATTTTGTAGTCTCTGAAATTAAAGTGAATAATCTGAATAAACTACTTCAGTTGAAATAGAAATGTACTTAAACTTTGGAAAAGATCGTATTCAATTGTATTTAAATATAACTTCTTATTTTCTTTTGTGTAACAAAGTTTATTTAACTTAGATAAACAGAAAATGATTAAACTATTCCTTCATTCTTTTAAGGCATAGGCAAAAAGATCAATTTTTTAAAACTTTAAAGAAACTAAAGGGAAATTAAGGAAAAAACTGGAAAGTATCTTTCAATGCTGCGCAAATGGAAAATTGTAAATGACTGTTTCCTTGGCATTGTTTGTAATTTTTCTATTTCTGTTTCATTTGCATTGTGTAGCTACTTTAATTCGAGAATGGGTGGAATTTAATAAATGAAAGCATCTTATATAGTGGTATCACTGCTATTCTCCTTCTTTTTTTTTTAACTCTTAAATGCATGATTTTTTGTTTTGTTTCGAAAAAACCATATAGGATTCTCAGAAAGGTTTATTACACAGTAAAAATAATGAAAATAATCAGATATACATTTTTCGTATAATGCGTCAACCTTTTATTACGTAGCACGTCTGCAATACAAGTAAAAGGTAAAATATTGCATATTAGTAAATATGATAATAACTATGAATCTAAATACCTTATTTTTCTTATAATTTTTTACTTTGTAAAACTTAACACTTAAATGCAAGAATTCTTTTAGAATTGGGTTTTTATTCTTATATTAAAGATAAGACACCAGAAATTTTAAGATGGAATTTTAACTTTATTTAATAGCAGATTTGTGTACGCTTTTTACATGATTAATATTGCTACATAAATAAAATGGTTGCTAAGAGCAGGCAATAAGTGCATCACTAGGCATTTAATGGTTAAAGCAAAATAATCAAAGCTGAAACGAAAACTTTATTTAATAAATAAAATTAAATCAAAATCAAATGACTGCTATAGAAAGAAAAATGTATTAAACTACATATAGATATATATATATATATATGTATGTATATATATAAATATATATATATTTTTTTTTACAAGTTGGTAGTTTTTTTTTTTTTCTAAAAAAAAAAAAAAAAAAAAAAAAAAAAAAAAAAAAAAAAAAAAAAAATTACAAAGACCATTTGGAAAATGATTTTTTCAAAGACTAAAATTTAAGACATAAAAAATCGCACGGAGTTCCTCATACATTACATACGCCATGAATTAAACATTAATAGTGTTATTACACGTAAAAATTCCAAGCGACAAAAATCGCCTGCGACTCGTACGCATTATCCACCTGAAACTTATGTATTATCCAAGCATTTCATTGACTGTTCGGGAAAAGGCTTTTCTGTCTTCAGATTTCCAAGAAATCTGACGGCCCATTTAAAATGATATTTCATTCTTAAACTTCTAAACATCCCACAATATTACTTTTTACACCGTCGTATAGAGATTTAAAAAAAATGTACTTTTAAATGCAATTTGTTTGAAAGCTGTATCTCAGTTTGTTTCTGAGTTATTAATTTTTTTTGTAGTTTTTATTACTTTTTTACATAGTGGCAACAAAAGGTATCCATCTCTGTTGAAAGTAAAGGGAAATACAGATTACTGTATAGACCAATCCGAAAACGAATATAATGCGGATTAAACCAATGAAAACTTTCAGATATGCATTTGATCTCCTACCCTGACGAGAACAATAACCATTTTTCCAAATTGTTAAAAAAAAAAAAGAAAAAAAAAAACAGACTGTTGGCAGACATGCAATGGTAAGAAATGAACAGGTCTTGATCAGTTGAAACGCCGCGTCGATGTTTAGTTTTCGTGCAAAATTATAATTGTTTAATGCATTTTTAATTAGTGCAAGAAAGCATAAAAGTATCTACGATTTTTTTTTCAAAATATTTTAAATTTAAATTTAAAAAAAAATCAGTGTTCCATTTAATCCAGTTAAGCATAAAAGTACGATTGTTTTTTCTAAATATGTTAAATTTAAGTTTTTATAACAAATAAATAATCATATATTTTTATAACAATAAATCCAGTGTTCCAATAAATTCAGTGTTATCCAGTGTTCATTTTTTGCGCAAACACTACAATGTTATTAGGATAGTTTCCTGAGTCACGTGTTTTTAATTTTTCAGTAGGAATTCAAATTGGAAAAAAAAATAATGACGTTATAAGCACTTTTCTGTTTCTTTAGAACTGTAAAAATATACATGCATGCATGTAGGTATATATACAAATACACGCGCACGGACACACACACACATATATATTTGTAATTTTTTAGTGTACATATAAATAATTTTTTAGTGAACAATTTTTGATTTTTTTTTTTTTTTACACTTTTGAATCCAACATTTGAACTTGAAATTTTCACTGTTTAGTTACAGTGTTATGCATTTTGTTATTGATTTATATTTTGTCAGTTTTCTTGGAATTAAATAGTTACATTAATTCTAAAAATTTTATCATATATACATGTATGTGTGTGCGTGTGCGTAACAAGTATGTATTTATATACATCTGATTGTGAACATGACATCACGATTTCATCGATAAATGCACTTACCATTAATAAATTATGTACATCCATTTTTTATCAAGACAACGTCAATGTTAATCCATTTTTAAACAAAACCACTCTAAATAACCATATAAAATTGTCCTTAAGCAGACGTTTGTATACTTTCATAGTTAAAAAAGTGTCACCTGTTAAAACTATTACTCAATCAATAATAATAATTTAAAAAAAGAATCATTTTTGCAGCATCCGGAAAATTCAATAAAAAATAATGTGTATTAAAGAATCTATAAAGCAAAAATATGTCGATATGTAACGCTGAAGTCTTATCCGGAGTTTCACAAAACCAGAAAATCAACTTCTTAAATATCACAAAATTATACACTTCTAAACGTCATACAATTTCCATTTTTATACCATGAAATAGAAGAAAAAAATACTTTCCTGTGCAATTTGTATGAAAACTGTATTTCAAATTACTCAATTTTATGATTTTAAAAATAATTTTCTAGCATCATTTTTTTAATTAATCCGATTGCACAGGATTAACACGCTTGCTCTTGAAACTACATAATTATTTCAACATTTGTTTCCTGCAAATATTCCATAACAAAATTAAACTTCAACCAAAAAATCAATAAATAAAACACATTTTTGTAGATGCATAATCAAACTATAAACACAAAAAAAATCAGAATAAAACATGTTGCTAGATATAATGAATCTTTAATGATTTTTGGTATATTAACCGCTAGCAATCTTCTAAAAAGGAAGAACACCGTTTTTAATAATTTAAATGCTTTATTATTTATTGTTGTTTTAAATTTACTGATTTCAAAACTCAACTTATGTAAAGAAAATGCTTGCTCAAAATCGTATACCCAAAGACTCTTATGACGAAGATTATTAAATTGAATTCCTAATAATTCCTGTGCTTTTTAAACATAAACAAAACTTCATTTTTAAAGACATTTAGAAACTATTTATTAAATTGACAGTTTTTTCATCCGAACTTTTGTACGCTAATTACTTGATTTCGTGTTATATAAAAAAAAAACTTCTCAGGAATTGTTGGGCAACCATGTATTAATCAAGGATCAATGAAACAAAACCATATTAAGTGAGGAAAATGCCCAGGTTGCAAATTTGTCACCAAACAGATAATGCAGACAGTTTTATATTAGTTTAATTTTTTTTAATTCCCAAACTGCGCTAAACAAAATTAGATGAAATTTAAGCAGAACCAGATCGATAGTATCCTCTTTCAATTAAAAATATATCACATGAATCGGTCGCGTAGTTTACTTTCGGAGTAACCTGTGTTCATATATAAAATAAAATACACACACACCGAATTGGGGATGCCCTCCTTCTTTTGAAGTCGATTATAAAATAAATAATAATAATACCGTTTTCAATAATTTAGACTCCTTAAGAATTAAAAGATCTTTTTAAAACACCATCAAAAACTTTTAAATGTGTTAGGCCTTTCGAAAGATCTGAGTCTTTCTTCGTCAGGCGCAAAGAAGATGTGCTTCTACTATGAAAGCAGCATCGAGACTGAAATGAGTGTTCTTTTAAGTGGATTTCGAGATTTCTTTTCTCACTCGAAATCCGCTTAAAAAATCTCGCTATGTAATTAATCAAGAAATTTCTAAATCTTCTATTGCCAAGCACTCTAGGAATTCCAGTCATAGGTTTAATTTCAAAATGCTAAAATTATATTCAATGCCAATAGTATCTCTGAATTAGATTTTCTTGAAAATTTAGCTATTTACCTTAATTGTAAAGTTATTGTTAATGATGAATCGGATTCCACAATGCTGTCTGCATCTGGGAAAAATCTTTTCAGTACTAACATATTTATTTTTGTATTAATTAATAATAGTCTTTTTTATATTTTAATTACTTATTTATTTTTTAATTTCATTTGTTCCCATATTTTAACATCTGAGTGTGTTTTCCTTTTATTATATTTTATTTTTAATTTTATTTTCATGTATTTTTTTTTTCCCAATTTGCTTTCTGATTCCCCTTCTACTCTGTATTCTTTTGTTTTGATTATACTGTTTTGTGATTGGCTGTTCTATTCTGCTTTCCTATTGGCTGTTGATTTCTACAAGCTGAAGAAACAGCCAATAGGAATTGGCTGTTTCTTCAGCTTGTATCTTTTCTCTTATCAATCAAGACTCGGATCTTTCGAAACGCCTAGCGCATTTAAAAGTTTTGATGCTGTTTATGAAGATATTTTATTTCTTAATGATTCACACAAGTTTCAATTTATTTTCTTAGACTCCTTATTCGAAAACATAATTGCTATTTTTCATAAAATTTCGTTTTGGACTAATTGGTGATCAGTCTAAAAATTTTCCATGGTGTTACGAAATTTGACCAACAAATTCAGATGAGTTATAGTAGGCATCAAGACGATTAACAATTACTATATAACATGGGGTAGCAAACAACGTATTTAATCAAAAATAATGGGTGTTATAACCTAACTCAGTTTGGGTTAACGATAATACATTTCAGAACGATGAAGTATATTATAATAAAACTTTTAACAGACATTTTCACCTTTGTTATAAATGTCATAATATCAAAGAGACTGGTAGAAGTTTCATTATACGAGCCAGCATTATGCGCTCAACGCTCCACATTTTGGATTGCGATTATTTGTTCATACGGTATCATCGATTGTTTAAGCATGCTGTTTTTCTAAAACATTTCGTGATATTATCACATTTCACTCAAAACAAGGTGCATATCGTGACATTTTCATTGCAATGATTTTATTTTTCATTAAATTATTATCGTCAATCCAAGTTCAGATTGTATTAAAAGCCCTCTATTTGTGACTAAATAAGTGTTTAGCGACGTCATGCTCTATCCGTAATTTTTCAGCCTCTTGAAGACTAATGTCACTCCTCTGCATATGTCGATAAATTTCGGTAACACCCTGTATATTAAATGCTAGGTGCATACAGTTGTTTCACATATTATTAGCGTAATATTCCGCTTAACTTTATCGGAGAAATATTACAAATACTATAATTAAAACTACGAAATCTGTGATTAAAATATAGAAATTTTCGCATCTCAGATAATAGTGACAGATATTTTGGAAATTCTAACAAGGAAGGTCTCCATACTGGGCATACTCAGAATATTTTGAAAAAAAAAATACCAATTAAACTACTTATGTATGTAATAAAGGATCAGTCAAATTTAGCGGCGGAATTACAGTAGAAAGTTTGTAAAAAAATAAAATACTTTCGATTATTTGGCGCGAAAAGACGAAAGCGTCACGCGATTTGGCGAGCAGTACTTTTCCTCGCCAAAAGCAAACGATTTTAATGCATCTGAAAATTGTTTGTTAATTGATTTTTAGAATGCGTGTAAAAAGTATTTAATGAATTTAAACATAATTAATGAGAGAGTTTAATAAATACATTTTTTCGTATTACACATTTATGTTACTTGTTACTTAATTTTATTACTTTAAAAACAATTTCATCTACAAAAAACACTTTCATATATTTAAGCGTATTCCAAAATAATGGCAAGATTCATTTAGCAGTTATTCATTTCAAAACAAGGAATTCGTCATTTCCATAGCAACAAAATTGAACCGACAGCCCTCAATTGGACTTAATTTTGAGATATTGAAACAATTTTAATTTTGTTTTAATTCATAAAATTTGATATTTAACTTTCATTATAGATACATATATGACAAAACTATAGCTAAATCAAACTAAAACTGGCAAAACTACAGTTATTTAAGTTAAATTTATTTAAACAAGTTCAATATGAAATATTTTTATCTTAAAGAATATTCGACATGAAAAAGTATTTTTCTAAATTTCATTTCATCGCCAACCGATGATAAATCGCCAAATAAACGAAAATTTCATTATTATTTTACGAACGTTCTATCGGGGTTCCGCCAAAATTTTTTTTATAAACATATATATCCACATGAGACGAACACTCTGTAACTTTTTCAGATTTTTCTGAATATGCCCGTATGGGGACCTTCCTTGTAAGGAGTGTACGCATTTTGTTAAGCATACAAATCTGTTAAAATGTTCGAAAAGAAAGAATAGTATAAGGATATACTAAAAGAAAGAATTATCAGAAAAACCAAAAGATAAAAGATTCAATTGAAGAAAAAAAATAATGCGTCTAATGTTTTTTTTTTTTCCCAATTATCATTTTAGAAAAGAAACTTTCAGTTAACAACATCATATGTGTGAGACGTTAACTCTTCTCCAATGAAAAATATAAAAAAAAAATATTCATGTCGTATAGATCCTTGAAAAAATATTACAATGTATCGTCCCTCATGAAAAAAAAAAATATATATATATATATATTCTAAAAACATACTTAAGAAATAATCCGTTATAATTAAATTTTAATCCCTTAAATGAGGGTTGTTCGTTTTTGGACTAATTAATTTTAATCCCTAAATGCCAAATTCGCCAGAATTTTGGAATGAAAATTTTACTTTTATGAAGCACGAGAAGAAAAGCTTTTAATTATTTTCAAATAAATTTGTTTGTGAATATAGCTGTTAATCATCCATTTCAGCATTTTACGAATAAACTACTATTACCCAAAAAGGGTTATAAAAAATATGCAATATGCATCTTAAATATTAATATTATTATGTTTTTCATTCACATTACCATAAGTTATTTTGCTGTTTTTTCTGTGATGAACCATTTTTAGGTGCGTTCGTAATTATATAAATACGTAGCACCTATAGTCGTCGTTCAGTCCGTCCGTCTGTCCGCATGTAACAGAGCAAAAACTACGCAACCGAATGGTCTGAAATTTCAAATATATGATTGTTGCAAAAGTTTGTCGAGCCATTTCAAATTTTATGAAAATCGGATGTATAGTTTAATTACAGGGACAGTCAAATTTTTTCTTTACATTACGGCCAATGGGAAAAATTATTGCAAGTGGATTTTAATGATATTAGAGCCTTCCGAATGATCTGAAATTTTAAAGATATAACTGTTGCAAAATTTTGACGAGCCCTTTCAAATTTTAGGAAAATCGGATGTATAGTTTAATTACAGGGACAGTCAAATGTTTTTCTTTACATTACGGCCAATGGGAAAAATTATTGCAAGTGCATTTTAATGATATTAGAGCCTTCCGAATGATCTGAAATTTTGAAGATATAACTGTTGCAAAATTTTGTCGAGACCTTTCAAATTTTAGGAAAATCGGATGTATAGTTTAATTACAGGGACAGTCAAAAATTTTTCTTTACATTACGACCAATGGGAAAAATTATTGCAAGTGCATTTTAATGATATTAGAGCCTTCCGAATGATCTGAAATTTTAAAGATATAACTGTTGCAAAATTTTGACGAGCCCTTTCAAATTTTAGAAAAATCGGATGTATAGTTTAATTACAGGGACAGTCAAAAGTTTTTCTTTACATTACGGCCAATGGGAAAAATTATTGCAAGTGGATTTTAATGATATTAGAGCCTTCCGAATGATCTGAAATTTTAAAGATATAACTGTTGCAAAATTTTGTCGAGCCCTTTCAAATTTTAGGAAAATCGGATGTATGTTTAATTACAGGGACAGTCAAAAGTTTTTCTTTACATTACGGCCAATGGAAAAAATTATTGCAAGCGCATTTTAATGATATTACAGCCTTCCGAATGGTCTGAAATTTTAAAGGTATAATTGTTGTAAAATTTTGTTGAGCTATTTCAAATTTTAGGAAAATCGGATGTATAGTTTAATTACAGGGACAGTCAAAAGTGTTCCGTTACATTACGGGGAATGGGAAAAAAATGTTGGAAGTGCATTTTAATGATGTATAAGACTATGCGCTTTATGAAGTGCAAAAAATTATACATTCAGTACAATATGGGGTGCAAAAAATAATTATAAAACTAGTTATAGTACGAACGCACCTCATTTGCCACGTTTGACGAGCAATTTCCAACTTGTTTTTTTCGTATTAATAGTTAAATTAAAAATTTATATTTCGTTCATATCTTTAAGCTTTAAACAATCCCCTCGTCTGTACAGATGTCAATCACAAACCATAGCTATTGCTTCCGTATGTTCATTTTCGAAATGTACGTTTGAAAAAATAAATCACTAAGATAATAGCTTTACAATAGGACCACGTATTCTTGTAGAATTACACATGATTCGTTTTCGGGCAGTTTTCTGTAATCTTCTAAACAAACTTTCTGAAAAAAATCTATTTTTATAATCATTGCAGTTATATTTAATTATTTTAGTATTTTCGAAATCTGGCATGGAATCGTATTTGCAAAATTACCGAATTTGTAGGCGAGTTTACGCTCTTCTAACCGGATGTTGCATGATCATCCAATACACAATCTGTACAAGGGATATTGTAAACTATAGCCGTATTCTATAAGTGGGATATTTAGGGTTGGATTTGCATAACATTTCTTCCTAACATTCTGAGGATTAATGTCTGTACCAATATTAATTGATCAGATATTTTTTTCTGACCATTTTTTTTTAAAATGGAATGGAGACATGACTTTTACAATTTTTTTTGGATTATGGACGATGATACAGAATGTTCAGAATAAATACATTTTTGACGGCGAACCTTGCCACATCCAATTGCCGAATTTTCCGAAAATATGTTTTACGTGATCGTGACGTGCCAATAGAAAAGCGTTTTAATGGATAAAATAATAGTGAATGAAAATGAATTAAATTTTGTTTTTAGCATTAAAAAATAAGGATAATATTTGATGTTATACTTCAGAAATTTATTTTTAAAAACATTATTTCTGTTGTGTCATCTTATATGCCAAATAATTTTCTATCAGCTTCGTACTTGGTTATTTTTAAGAGAATGGAAGTAGAATTTAAACCCGTTTGACAAGATATTTTCCCCGAATTTTTCATATTATTGATTTCTGAAAAGACGGTCTAACAGAAAAAATTGTCAAAATAGTACGCGCCAGAATCAACAGCTTTCAGTATATGGAATTGAATTCCATGTTGTTATAATTTTACTATCGGCAGTTTTCCTTATAATGCCTTTTAACCCCTTGAAGGGCACCGGTATATTATATATACCACTTAATTTTAATTCCCAAATGCCACATTGGCACCAGAATTTTAAAACTAAATTTTGATTTATACTATATATTCAAAGAAATGCTTTTAGTTACTTTCATATAAATTTTCTTGTAAATTCTGGTGTCAATCAATCATTTTACCATTTTAGCAACCGATGTACTTGGCCCCTCAAGGGATTAAAAGTGATACTCTCCTAATTCTCTCTTATTCTTAAACTTTTGTGAGCTAATATTGAGCTATATTGGGATACATCATGTTATATTCCAGTTTCCTTAATATGTATGACAATGACAATCAGCCGAACTAATCGAATTCATATAAACAGATACAACATCAGATTATGTAATGCATTTTGTGCAATTCTACGATATTTTGATGTAGAAACTGAATATATTGCATCCAAAAATAATCTGCAGCATGTCAAATATGTCACACATGCCATACGTTTGCAGTCCCTGTTATAGACTAACCATTGCATTTCAAATCGGTAAATATTTTCTTCTTTTAAAAACTGAAAGACTACTTCGTTACTACAATATTTTCTTGATCTATCCGTTATAGTTTTACGAACAACAATTTTATAGGAGGCAGAATTTTCAGAATTAAAGTTTAAGTATTGACAGGAAATGTTGCCTTACGGTATACGGTATACTGATGACTCTAAAATTTTTTCACTGATCACCTCTTCTCTCCTTTCAATGGAAATATGTAAGAATGTGAATTCACAGTTAGTCAGTTTCATTTTCAATTGTCAACCGCATTGGTGGGTATATAGAATTAACTTTTTTCCAAAATTGGACTTAAATCTTGTCGTTTGGCAATAAGAAAAATGTCATTTACATATCTTTTCCAGAAATGTAATTTGTTTTTTAATATTAACCTTTACTCCGGAGGTTCTGATAGCATCCGTTTTAGCAAGTATTTTTGATAAAGAGCCCCTGTCAAAATTTAATGCATTTTTTAGTTTATTAAATGTCACATTTTAATTTTTCTAAATTATGATTCAGACATAATATGTATAGTCATATTAAAAAATTTAATTGTTTTTAACACTACAACCGCCATTAGCGGTCATTTTGACCCCTTCCAAATTGATAATAATCAAATCCAACTAGAAATTTATTTACGGTATATGCTAGACGTACCGAGCAGAAGAATAGGCTAATTAAATAAGTTAAATAGCTTTAAATAAAAATTCTAGTGTGACACACATTATATGAAACTTGAGTAAAATAACCGGTAGTCTAGTGTTAAAAAATAGTTGAAAGAATGAAAGCACGCGCTTTCTAAAATACATAAAACCTTAATTGTATTTACATATGAAAATGATCTTTCATATAAAACACGAAAAAATAATAAATGTCAAGAATGATCGTATTAACAAATAACAAAAATTTATATGAAATTCCTTTGATGCAATTCCAACTCTTTTTAGCGCCCATTATAAAAGTCTCTACATAACGAAATTTCCAGGCCTGTGTCGGTCCTGATCTGTACAATAAATGTATTTCTTTAGCCAGGATTATATTCCGATAAATGTTCGACTATGCCACCTAAATGTTTGGCCCGAGCCCGACCCATATAAAAAACTAATTGGCACGGTCCGGCGCCACCTAAGTAAATTCCTGAAAACAAGCCGAAATTTTGAAGCAATATTATCCTACAATTAAAATTATTCAAAAGCGTGCTTACTTATGCATACATTTTCAGATTATGCCGGAAATTCATGGAATAAAAAATAACAGCATCATTGATTACTTAAACATTTACGTGATTTAAAAATGTACTTAGACGCATACATTAAAATGAAGATTCAATGAGAAAATCAACATGGTCTAGAATGAAAGAAAAGGCTGTCAAAAGAAATTCATAATTTTAAAGATCTTCAAAGAAATAAAGAAGCAGATTTAAAAAAAAAATAATAATAGTTTGTGACTTATTAAACCAAATTGGATTTCTAAAGATTTCGCTAAACAAAATGTACACTATTCCTATAATTTCTACAAAAATAAAAACATAAAATGTCAGCCCATCATGAACTCGGAGAGGGGGGGGGGGAGTTTAGAGGTCTATACGAACAGGGCCCATCCAGGGTTAGCTTCAGAAAGGTTATAGCACTAGAGGTAGCGACGTCACGATAGAAGTGCATTGCTTTTCCAGATTTGCCGAAATTCCGGCTTTTTGCACATCTCTATTATTTTAGAGAAAATGTTGTTAATTTTGCGGCTCTTCTCCCTCTGTCTAGCACTGCACCGCCTACTGATTAATACGCTTGAGTGCTTGAAACAAAAAAGGCGGCTGCCGAAGGCGGATTTTTTTCAGCGTGTGTATGGTCCCTTTAATTTTGGGACCAATAAATTCTAAAAGATTTTTCCGTTTTATTTTTCTTAGATTAAAGAAACCAAAGAAACCTTTAAAAAAAATTGTAGTCAAAATTTAAGGGACCGTACATACGTAAAAAAAAAAGAAAAAAATCGCCTTCGTTGCTGCCAATTTTGTGTCAGTGCTCAGGCGTAGTATTCAGAAGGGGGGGGGGGGAGCACTGCTATCGTTACGTCACAAAACATGCGCCACATCCTTAGAGATTACAGAAAAGCCGTGGACCGGTCAATAATTCATACAGGTGAATCGGATTTGGGTCGAAGTATTAGCTTTTATATCGCGCCTGTAACAAATTTCCGTTCAAACGTACGCTCTAGAAAGGAAAACGTCCAGCTCTGAGTATGCAGAAAAATATTAAGAATTGGGTTCGTATCGGGGTGGATAGTTTGAAGACCAGAACTGACCGAGCTTCGTGAATGAAAATTGGCGCGATCGGGCGCAGACCTCTAGTATGATAAATTCTGTTTTTTCCCTTCAAGAAAATATATCATTATTCGTAAATAATCTCAAAATGAAAATAACAAAGCATTTTATTAGTCTAGAAAAGTTAACCAAGTCCGTATTTTTCTGGAAGAGCAAATACGCGTTTTATATTCTTTGATTGTTTTAAAGTACTCTAACATAAAATAGAAATTTCTTTTTAAACTTTTGCATCAATCCTCCTACTGCAGTCAATAATAATGGAAAGCAATAAGCCCATTTGTTCTTGTGGGAGTTTTCTGATTGAACTAGTAAACAAGATTACGTGAAATAAAATAAGATTTTTCGAAGTAAAACAATGCGGTTCCTTTGTAAGATTCTTTTTCTTTTATTTAACAAGGGCGATTTAAAAATAGAAAAAAAAAAGAAATAAAATAGAAAGAAAGAACTAAACCTGATTGCACGTATATTACTGCTGTAATATTTCAATGTTATATCTGATAATCTAGCGCAATATAAAATTCGATAATCAGTAGAATGTATTGTTATTTTTTTATTTTAAAATTTAAGTAGAGAGAAACGTACAATCATCGGGAATTTTTATTTTATAGTATTTTAAGAAAGGAGGGAAGGGTAACACATGCAGCTAAATAAAATAATTTAGGTAATATATATTTTTTTCTCCTCTGAGTCAGGATTTCAATAAAATCTAATTAGATAATTTTAAATTGTTAAAATTGCTCAATTTATTCGTACGGCGTACGGGTGTGAACGGTTTTCGTAATTTTTTAAATGTAAAATAATTGTGCGACACGAATTGAATAAATAATAATGCAAAACTGATTTTGTTTTTCTCTATAGGAGTCCGGGACACAAAAATCTCCAATTTTTCTAAAACACTTTTATGGCATTAAAAATTTTCTGTTATTTTTCTGCTTAATATGAAGTTTAAATCATGCTTCTATCTTAATTAGAACAGGATATGTATATTTTTTTTTGTTTTGGTTTGTTTTCAAAATCTAGCTTTCAAGCAATGGTTTGGCATGGAAACGACTCTTGTGAAAATGCGTTTCTCTTCATAATGGCTTTTTTCACCATTTCTGGTATTAAAATCGTTATAAGTCAAGAACGGTTAAGGGTAAATGGTTCAAACTTGGAACATGTTTTTTTTTTTCAATTGTTTTTCTTTAATTTCTTCAAATTATAAAAAAAATATTTACTTTTGAAAATATGATTTTTTTAAAAAGTTACATCATTCTTTTTATATATTTTTAATTTTTTTAATTAATATTTTTGAAAATGCTGAATCAAAATTAAAACTTATATATTTCTGTTTATTTTAATGAAAACAAAATCAAATTCTACAAATAATATTTCGAGTTATAACGATTTTAAATGTGCCCACTTTTTTAATGAAATTTAAATTACAATTTAAAAAAAAAATATATGAGAAATTTTATCAAGTGATTTTGTTTACACATAACATGGTTAACCGTCACAAAAAAATCAAAATTTTAACGCAATAGATAAAAATTATTTTAAATTGTGCCCCGGACCCCATTAAAACGAAAATATTTTCTATTTAGTGATGGTAAAACTTCACATAGCTTCGTAATGGGCACGATATTCAATTAAAAAATAATAATGTAAACTAAGAAACGAGTGAGGAAATTATTTCATTACTTGATGAAATCCTTTCATCCTGTAAGTACCGTCTGAGTTTCATAAAACTTTGCACGCTGTGTTAAAACAATATATTTTTCAATTCCTACTATTAGCTCACACTCTCCCTATATTTATTTATTTTTATATTTATATATTTATATATTTATCTTGTTCAAATTTTCAATCGTTAATAAAATACTCATTATTCATCCCATCAAGTTAAAATAAATTTTTTTAAACTTGTACTGGATGACCATTGATGTTAATACAGTTTTTTCAAATATTAATTAATTAATTAAATTTTAATTAACTAATTTTAGTTTTGCAGGGGAAACAAAATGGCGGCCATTGGTTATTGAAGTTCAATGAAAGTATTTTCAATAAGGGGTTACCATAGGGGGGACCCTATTCTGTCGCCAAATACCGCCAAGTTTGTCGCCAACTTGGCGATATATCACCAAATTTGGCGACCAAAATGAGTCGCCAAAAGTGACGCCAATTTGGCGATATCTCTAATATTTCGCCAAATTCCCATAGAGTTCCATTGTAAACCTACTTGCTTATAGAAAATCAACAAATTGAGATATTTTAATGCAACAAAAACTAATATTAGCTTGATTATATTAAATTTTTCTTTGATGGCCTAAGTAGGAATTGACTTTAAAAACAAAATTTTTATATTACTTGTTATAAAAAGGATGAAACACAAAAACACGCTTTCGCAAAACAATAACAAGTTGGAAATTGCTCGTCAAACGTGTCAAATGAGGTGCGTTCGTACTATAACTAGTTTTATAAATATTTTTTGCACCGTATATTGTACGGAATGTATTTTTAATGCAATTAATAAGTGCATATCCATTTCATTCAGTTCGAAAGGCTGTAACATCCTTAAAATGCACTTCAAATAATTTTTTTTTCCATTGGCCGTCATGCAACGGAAAACTTTTGACTGTGCCTGTAATTAAACCATGCCTCCGATTTTCATAAAACTTGAAATGACTCGACAAAATTTTACACCAATTATATGTTTAAAATTTCAGACCATTCGGAAGGCTGTAACATCATTAAAATGTACTTGCAATAATTTATTCCCATTGGCCGTAATGTAACGGAAAAAATTTGTCTGTCCCAGTAATTAAACTATACATCCAATTTTTATAAAATTTGAAATGACTCGACAAAATTTTTCAACAATTATATATTTAAAATTTCAGGCCATTCGATAGAGTAGTTTTTGCTCTGTTATATGCGGACTGATGGACGGACAGACGGACGGACTGAACGACGACCATAGGTGCTACGTATTTACATAATTAAGAACGCACCTAATAATATTAATAAATTATTGAATGATTCCATTCGACTTTCCAAAATCTGGCGTATGTGTACAGAATGTAAGAAAAAATATACGAGTTTATGCATAATGGAATCAGTTGGATTCGAAGGCTGGTCCTCTTGTTCCGAAACTTTAAACGTTACCGCTGTACTTAATTACATCGAAGCAATTTCTATCACTTACACTCTGTTTGATCTCCTTCGTTATTACTTTCTTCCGTAGTATTTCCGATAGTATTGTAATGAAAATTTTTTTCAACTTCCGGTTTTCGACGGATTTACACGTTTTATGAGTCAGATAAAAAAAAAAAAAAAAAAAAAAAAAAAAAAAAAACGTTTATAAAAAATGTCTGCCTATTCCTGTGTCCGTGTATCGCCATTGTATCATAGAAACGTTATGAAGTTATGTATAAAATGGAACCAAATTTTTTGTATACATTCTTTGTTGATGGCAAGAAGGTCCTACCTGTATTTGAAAAAATCCGCCGAAATGGGTTCTGCAATAGCGATGATAGTGCAATTTTCATTATTGTACCATCAAAAAGTGTATGAAGTTATGCATATAATTGAACCAAAATTTTTCTTTTTTGTATGTTTTTGGCTATGCCAAGCAGGCCCAAAGCACTTTAATTGTGATTTTTGTATATATATACTTTTTTTTCGTAGTTCTATTGTATACTGGCGTCTCGTAAAGCGACGATAACTTCGCATTATGATAAGCCGGTTATTCTCGAACAGCTGATGTGAAACAGAATAACGGAAAACTATTTATTAGGGTTTCGTTCATCTGTGCTACAATTACTATTTTCCAAATAAGCCAAGTTGGTGAATTTTTCAAACAACGACAGTTTGGATAATGGATCAGCATTAGGTCCTTCAAGTTCTTGAAAAGCTGTTATAATATAATCATCACGCTGAAGATTGATATACACTTTTATCTACTTCTGCTTTGAAATGCCTACAAATTTTCCACCCCAGCCTCCACCAGTTTATGAATGTACACCTAGTAAACCTTTGCTTTTATGAGCACCTATCGCTCAACATCTTTCATTAATATTAATTTTTCTGTGTTTGTTGCCTCGACCAGTAACAAAATTGATTTCACTGTTTACTAGATGAAACTAAATCAATCAGCAATATGAAAATGTCAGTATCTGGCGAAAATACATCAATCTCATAATTATCATGATGGTTCACTGTATCACGTACATGAAGAGGTATAATGGTGTCTGCTTCTTTATGTGTATGATCACATAATTCTGAATCGAAAACATTCGCGTGGTGCCTTATTGCCAAAAAGACAACAATTTTCTTCTCACTAGCAGCAAAAACCTGTAGTAATTTATTCCCGAAATACGCAGTCTGCTCTGATTCTGTTTCATTATGTGATAGAAACGTCTTTAATGACACCAACGTTATATCGATACTATTTGTAATAGCAAATCTAATAGGTTCTGTCGCCCCCAATCTTTTCTTAAGAGTTTGCTCCTTCAATGAATGCTCAAGGTATTGTTCAAATATTATTCTCCTTTCAGTATACCCACTTGTCACTTTCATAACGATCTCGGTCAAAGCATTTGCGAGGTCTTCACAAGTTTTCATGGCAGGTGTCTTTTTTACTGATTGTACGATTGCCATTCCATCTATAATACAAACTTTTTCTATCGGAGAAGTAATCGAGGATTCTAATGATTCAAGTATGGGTGATCGATTATATTGCTCTATTTCTGCAATAAATGAACTTTTGTCAGATGGAATATGAAGATATCCATCAGAAGAAAATAATGATTTGGTATTACAGAAAACTCGTAGTTTACAATTGCATCTTTTAGGTTTGTAGACATTTGAGGTCTTGATTCCATAACAGCAAGAAGTTGCCTATCTTCTCGAATTAGTCTATCTCTTACGAATTCTTTGAATTCCAATTGGCCTTTTTGGTCACAATTCAGAATATCATCCTTCACAGATTCTGGAACTTTCATAGAGGATCCAATTTTCATTAGTGTGGTATTATCTTGGAAAGAGTTTCCTCCACAATGATCTCGAATACTCTCCTTGGCGATGGCTGCATTGTGAAAAAATTTTAGTGACATGAAAGTCTAAAGTTGATAGTGTTTCCCGGGCTGCTTAGAGACTTAGCTGCTTATTTGGACAGTACTTTTCAAAGAAACTTGAAACAATGCGTAATGCTTCTGGTGCACACAAGAAATACCTTTCAAGGGCGTTTTCATTCTGAGTGAAACGAATAACTCTACCAATGTTCTTCAGCTCTTTGATTTTCTGTTCCAAGTTCTGGTCTGAAAATAGTTTCGTAAACGGCATATTGGATTTGGATACTGCAAAATAACCAGATTCAAGAGCATTCCATACTACTGGATATGTTGTTTTAAGGTCCTTCATCTGTGGTATGTAAACTGGAATGAGTCTGACATAATGAAATAAGTTATGAGCAAAATACGAGTAACACTTGATTTGTTCCCCTAATGACGCGAGATGCAATGTCCACTCTTCTTGACTAGTGGCATGGATGAAACGTGGCAAAGATCTAAATTGATAAGAACTTTGCCATATCACCTCTGCATTGTGTAATATGTGGAAGACAATTTTTTTCAACTACTACGTTGATCTCTTCAAACAAAGTTGTAGCTTCAACTTCACAATTGTACAATTTCTCACGTAGTGAGTGTCATTTTTCTTAGAGGCAAATAATCTCTGTAGCATGTGGTAGTATTTCGAAGAGAACGCCGTAGCATGCCTAAATGATAGTCATGTGAAAAACTATGCCTCTAGTATTTAGTAATTTTGTAGTAAATTTATAAATAAACATTAAATAACACAATTTATGCCTATTTTGATTATAGATTTGCATTTTTTGACCCCATAAACTTGTAATTTGATATACTGGTCAATAATATCCCACAAATATTAAAAAAGTCAGTGAATGTCAGCCATCTTGGACGCCATCTTGAAAATCACCTCAAAAATGTGTAAGAAAAAAATGGCACCTAAGATATTTGAAATCTACATGTCAAAAGCTAGAAAATATATATATATATATCAAACTTGGCACAAAAATCGAGCTGGAAAACGTTTCAGACCCTACTATTTGCGCCTTTTAAGCAATTATTTTGAAATTTCATTTTCATTTGAAATATCGTATGCAAGGCGAATGATTCACCTAATGTATTGGCACCTAAGGTATTTGGAATCTACATATCAAAACCTACAGAATACAACAAAAATATCAAACTTGGCACGTCAATAGAGCTGGAGCCACATTTTACGACATTTCAAACCCTACAAAAAGGCCAACATAGTGAAAGCAATTACTTTGAAATTTCATTTTCATTTGAAATATCGTATGCAAGGCGAATGTTTCTCTCTGGAATAATTTCCATGTATTAATATAGTTTCTATCGACGCTGGATTTATTAAGTTTCGTGTTCGCCCCAGGTCGGTGGCTCACGATATATATTCCATATTGTGCTGCGTATGTAGCCTTGCCAGCATATAACAGTGAGAAATTTTCCAGGCTGGGTATCGTTCCATGTGGTATAGTCGGTAGAACGTCAATGCTCTATACTGATGGCCCGGGTTCGAGTTCCGGCATGGAATCTTTTCACTATGTTGGCCTTTGCGCCTTTTAAGCAATTACTTTGAAATTTGAATTTCATTTGAGAAACTATATATGTTGGAGACTTGAAATATTGGATTCTTATAGCTGAACACCTCCCACCAAACCACAAATCCTAAAATTAAAAAAAAAGACTTATATTTAGCCCTGGGCTCTAACTTGTCTATTTTAAGTTTCTTGTTCTAACTGAGCTCCTAATTAAGTTGAAGAAATTTTGGATTCTTACAGCTGAACACTTCACATCAAACCACAAATCCTAAAATTTTGAAAAAGGCTTATAGTTAGCTCTTTGGTCTCTAACTTGTGTATTTTAATTTTTTTTTTCTAACTGAGCCCCTAATTAAGTTGAAGACTTGAAATTTTGGATACTTATAGCTATACACACCACATCAAACGAGAAATCATAAAATTTTGAAAAAGTCTTATATTTACCTCTCTGGGCTCTAACTTGTGTATTTTAAGTAATTTTTCTAACTCAGCCCCTAATTAAGTTGGAGATGGGAAATTTTGCATACTTATAACAGAACACTTGTCATCACACAAAATTTATAAAATTTTCAAAAAGTCTTATAATATTTACTCTTCTGGGCTCTAACTTCTGTATTTTTAGAAATTTTCCTAACCTCCATACTTTTCACCCGGGATGCAGATTTATAACATTTGCCGATACTCCTTTGACCACTATTTCATATTATGCACCATAGCCGTACATATCTTAGTTCCAATTTTTACCGCCAGGGGGCTCCTACCTATCTCGGGTGCTATTGACCCGATCCCTTCGACTAATATATCTACGGATAGTTTGTAAAACGGAGTTTCGTTAGATAGAGGTTTGTTTAGAATATAGTGCGCCCCCTGGTTGCGAAATGTGGAACTAGCAGATTTTGAAAAAGGTTAAATTGTTTGAAAGGAATATTAAACGAAACCCTCTGTGCGATCTGTGATCAAACTTACCCACTTGTTTCACTAAATATCATGATCGTGATTAACATGTTTTTACCCGATTAGTTAACTGAAGCAGAAATGTAATATGAAAGTCAATGTTGCATAGTATTGAACTAAAAATATTAAAGTATTAACATTTGTAGCTACATTTTGAAACATTAAGATGTATTAAATATAAGAATTTTTTTGAATTGGCACATCCAACTACTGTTCTCTATAGAATCGCTCGCAAGATGACTTTACATAGTTAAATAAAACTGGTCATGGTTAAATACAACTGGTCATTATTTCCGCACAGAGGGTTCCGCACATTAAATATATTAATTAGTAACTTTAATATTACACAAAATCGTTGTTGAAAGAATAATAAGACTTTGTAAAAAATTTACAACGTTGTGACGGGTGTAGTTATATGTACTAGAAAAGTATATGGATTTACCATGAAAGTTCGGAGAAATATGAAGCCTAAATAGTATCAAATATTGGTATTCTGGGTAAGTTTTTAAAAATATTATCCAAATCTGATGACTAAAAATGAATAATTAGCGACACATTGTATGAGGATGTTGGTGAATACATTGTCAATATTTGTGATTTTCCTGTTAGTAGATTCTTGAATAAATGTACATAGACCGAAATTGAAAATTATTCCGACATTTCACTTCTAGTACTATTTTTAAAGTTGACATTAAAATTACCTGCAATAATTAAATTTTGATATAAAGTTTCTTGACTTATGCTTTTAAATCTGGCTTTATTTATAAATTCAATGTCGATGTTTATTAAGCATCTATAAAATTCAGTGTACTAATACTCTTTTCTTGTTAGAATGTTTCTAAAACAAAGACCTTGTTGAAAGTTTAACTTGACATTGTGCTAAACGCACTTCGAATCGAGGTCGCAAAGTAGCAACCCGCCTTGGTCCGTGCCGCGTTTTTTCCAGATACGTTTTTAATCAACCGATAAAGACACGGGTGGTGTATTGAGAGCGATAATAAATGCAAACTAGTCTTGAATCCGAAAAAATGCGTGATTAATTATAATAAAATTATTCTGTTATTAATAATTTGACCTTTATAACTTTTATACTACTAGGGGCGCTCTACCCCCCTGCTCGCTACGCTCATCAACACTGTAATCGCGGAACAATCCCTATTTTCTTGCCAACCACAGACGTAAATGTTTCGCGTTTCCATTCTGTATAGCTTTGCGATCTCTTGTATAGAATTAAATGTTTTGACGCCAAATGGGCGATAAAGGGATGGCAATGGCTCTATTGTTTACGTAGGGTTACTCCTCCTGGGCTCATCGCTGTCGCTCGCTCTGTTCGAGGTGGTGTTGTTGAAAGAATGTTTTTAAGAACACGTTTCGCTTTTACCGTAAATAAAATGTCTTGTAGTACATATTACCTGTAAATATGTGTCTTCCAATTAAACGAAAGAGAGAAAAATTGATATCCCGTGGAATTAATTGAGTAAGTGCCAATTGATTTATTTTAAGATAGTGTTAGTTAATTTAAGAAATCCACTGAACCAGAACCGGTCGCCACACTGGTGCAAAGGCCGCGAATATAACTCGATAACTACGCTACTGGCATTTCATTTAACGGGTAAATTATTTAAAATTTCTCTTAAAATATAAGATATATTGGAAGACATAATTCTTTGAATGGGTGAATATAAAGATAGATCAAAGTGAAGTTTTAAAACGAAACATAGCAAAACGCGGGTCACTTAGAACCACAGTAACGAAATTGGTTAAAAAAATTGATAGTGAAATTAAAAAAGAAAGTGATTCCAAAACGGAAAATATTGAGGATTCTTTACCGGCATTACTTGAACATAAATTATCATTAGAAAAATTAGGTGAGTCGATTGAATCGGAAATTGAAACCGATAATTTAGAAACAGAAATAGAAACTTCGATAGAATATAAGGAAGCTATTGTGACTTGCAAATCAAGAGCCCGTAGATATTTGAAAAATTTAAAGATAAATTCAACTATTGCGAGGGAACCAAAAGCAACTACGCCCTCCATATCAGACAGTCAATTAAAGTCGAATACGAAATTGCCGCGAATTTCTTTAAATAAATTTACAGGCGACATTTGCGAATTTCAAGAATTTTGGCCTCAGTTTAAAGTCGCTATTCACGAAAATGAAGTTCTTCAGCAAATTAAAAAATTCACTTATTTAAAATCTTTAATTTCTCATTCAGCAGCTGCCGCCATTAATGCTCTTCCATTAACAAGTGAAATATTTGTAACGGCAATAAATATATTAAAGGATCGTTTTGGGAAAAGAGAAGTTTTGATTTCCGCACACTCTAACAAATTGTTAAACAGAAGCAGTACGAAGATCAAATAACATACATTCTTTGAAAAAATTACATGATCAGATAACTATACAAATACGAAGCCTAGAATCACTTGATGTGAAGTCAGAGCAATATGGTTGCTTATTATTACCCATTATTTATAAATGCATACCGAATGATCTTTTATTAAAATTTCACAGAGAACAATACGATAAAAAGGATGTTTGTGTGAATGATTTATTGTTGTTCCTTAAACGTGAAATAGAAGTGCGAGAAAAAACTATTAATATTACTTCTATCAGTTTTGCAGGGTTCGTACGAGTACCGTTATTTTCAAGGCCAAATATCAAATTTTTTTTACAGAAAAATAAATCTAGTTTAAACAGACGAAATTTCACCTTATTTAAAGAGAGATTTTTCCATAAGAAAATATTGGTAACGAAAAATTTCTTAGTCTGGAAATTCAAGCACCCGTACGAACCCTGTTCTGAAAATACTAAATCCCATGAAAATAAATTTAGACAAAATTCTCCCGAACACTTTCACCAAGAAAAAATTAAAAATCCTTCAGCACTTACATTAAATACAATTGCAGAAAATCTGTGTCCCTTTTGCTCTCAAAATCACGATGCAAATTTATGTAATTTAAATTTGTAACAACGAAAAGAATCTTTATTAAAATAAGCAAAATGTTTCAAATGTTACTTAAAATTCCATACGAAGCAATATTACAGAAATACTAAGATTCATTGCGCAATTTGTTTTTCTAAAATGCATCAAAGTTCTCTTTGTAACAAAAAACAAAAAGAAAGATCACCGAATGAAAATAAAATTGACCTCCTTTCGACTAAGCGTGAACCGGGGGAAAAGGAAAATAAGTATGAAAAAATAACAGTTTCGTCACTTTGTTGTAATCCAGATGAATATATTTATTTTCAAACGTTGAAAGGAATTATGATTGGAAAGAACCAAAATATTAATGATCGAATATCATTAGATAGCGCCTCGCAGCGAACATTTATCGGGAAGAATTTATCTAATTGTTTAAATTTAGAGGTAATAGGGCAGGAATCATTAAAAATTCATACTTTTGCTGGAACAAAACCTATTGTTGATAATCATATTAGAGTAAAGATTTTCCTAAAAGACAATAATTCGGACAATATAATATGTCTGGAAGCAATAGAAACGGCGAAAATATGTCCCGATATAATACGAGCGCCAAGTTCAGAGTTATATAAAAAAAATGAAAAATATGGGTATAGAGTTATCAGACTATTCTACTAATGAATTAGATGATGGTGATAATGAAATAGATTTGTTGATTGGGAGCGATTACTATTGGTCAATTAAGACAGGAAAATATAAACGCATTTCACCAACTCTTGTTCTGAATGAAACTAAATTAGGTTGGACACTTCACGGCAAATTCTCAGAAGAAGTTAATGTAGGTAATTTAGTGGGTGCAATGTACATATATATTTGGGATAATAACAAGGATGACAAAATGTCAGTTCAGCTTGAAACTGTAGAAGGGTTGGGGAATCAAGAAGATAATACGAACAAATGTAAAGATATCGTTAATGAATATAAGACTTTGAAAGTAGTAGAAATTGTTGAACCCCAGGAAATAAATTCGACCAATGATAATTTGGCATACTACTTACCCTATCACCCTGTTATTGAAACGGACAAACAAATTTTAACAAATCCGATGAACTGGCAACATTGTCCCGGTAGCTCAAATCCTGCTGACCGACTTACGAGAGGACTCTCACTTCTCGAACTCGAGAGCGGCTTTAAGGCTGCTGATAAAGAAGTACAACAATTTGAAAAATTCATTAAAGATCAAGAACTTCAGGATTTTATAACAAATAAAGGTGTGAGATGGAAATTTATCCTCGAGCGTGCCACATGGTGGGGAGGGTTTTACGAAAGGCCCGTAAAAAGTGCAAAAGAAGCCCTAAGGAAAAGTTGAGGAAGAACTCCCATCACATTTGAAGAATTAGTAACAATCTTGACAGAAATAGAAGCCATAATAAATATGAGACCACTAACAAGTGATTTCGGCGAGCCAGAGCCACTGTTACCGGCTCATTTCCCTCAACTAGAAGAGAAAACATTAGTTTTGCTCTACGTTTTGCTGAATTTGAAAATAAAATTTTTGCCAAAGAAACTTTGTTAATGAAAAAACGATTTCAAAGTAAATTGTCGAAACAACTGTGGATTAAATGGAATGAACAATACTTATTGAATTTTAGTTCAATTCATCAATTAAAAACTTCTGAGAGACACAAAAACTTAAAAATTAGAGATGTTGTCTTAGTAGATGGTAGTGCTAAACCTAAACTGTTGTAGGACTTAGGATTAGTTAATGAAGTCATTCTTGGCAGAGATAAACTTATCCTTGCTTGTACACTGTAAAAAAAATTCCGCAACGTTCCTGGGAAAAAATGGGCAGCTGAGTTGCCCATTATTTCCAAGAAACATTTCTTGAAAATGACTGGAACTTTACTGTATATGTTAAAAACTTTCTACAGAAATGCCAGTAAGTTTCCTGCGAAATACCAGGAATATTTCTGTTGACAGCAAAACATTACTGACATATTCAAGGCTGGAGTAGCACAAGAGCGAAAAATGTCCAGACCAGGGATCGAACCTGGATACTTGGCGTGCCGTGCCAATGCCTTACCTGTTAGGCTATCCGGACCGATACCTGGCTGACATAATTCACTCTGGATGTTCGTTCCCTTCATTATGACATTACTGATATTTCACAGCATGCGGGATCCGCAGACGATTTTTACATTTCCAGTTGACAATTTTCGCTTTATTATCATTATTTGTTAGAATGAAAAAATATTTTGAAATTGACATCAAAATTATTATTTATAATTTACACGAAAAAATAAATTTTCAGTTAAAATTC
Source organism: Maratus speciosus (assembly GCA_963932465.1). NCBI lineage: Eukaryota > Metazoa > Arthropoda > Arachnida > Araneae > Salticidae > Maratus > Maratus speciosus. The sequence continues at coordinate 281,180,936 of OZ010799.1, read as the reverse complement.
AATAAAGTAAATATATATGTGATATATTGTTTCTGAACTTTGCTTAAAATATAAAAATATATAAATGTAAATAATAATTAGAAAAAAAATCTAGACATAAAATATTTTGGATTTTCGTCACTGATTATGTTAGTTTACATGTTAGATAAAATACATATAAATTTTCATGAAAAAAAAAAACCTAAACGTAATTGTATATTTTTTCCGAAAAAAAAAAATTCAAATTTGCAGCAATTCAAAGTGTCAAATATATGTCAAATTTAAATCAAATTGTAATAAAGTGTTAAAATATAAAATTAATTAAAAAAGAAAAAAAAAAGTCAAGAGGTAGCATCGAACCCGGGCCGTACGGGTGGCGTGCAAGCTTTCTGCGTCCACAACAGGAAAGACACGTTGAGAGCTGCAAACTAATGGGTATTTGAAACGTATGCTAAAACTCGGCATCTAATTTCTGAAAATCTAAGGCCCATTTGAAGAAATCCTTTCACAAGAATAATTAGAGATAAGAACTCTAAAACATAATTTAAATTAATCAAAATAGGTGAGAATCATATTTGATTGTCCCCTGGTTAATGCAGATCCAAATAATAGGTGTATTTTTTTTTTTTTACACAGTCTGCTCGTTAAAGATTTCACAGACAAGTACGAGAGATAATCTCTTAGTGATGTCACAGAGTTATTGTATTTTCATCTGAATTATCTTGACAATAGAGACGTAAAGGATTATGTCGTCTATTGATTTATTTGCATTCCATATTGATTTTTTTACATTCATTTAAGGAATTCTTTTTCGACACTCGCGCGCGAGCAACGGATTATAGCAAAAAGAATAATAAATGGCGGCCGCAGCGTTTTGCTGTTTCCAACTTTTGGTTCAGGAACGTTTCAGATAAGAAAACCAGAATTTCACAGGAAAGAGCTAAATTACTCTGAAAACCTGAGAAAAGGCGAAACGTTCCTGGATTTTACATGGAACGTTACCATTTTTTTTTACAGTGTATGATAAAATCTGCTAATAGTCTGCTGGATTTGTATCCTTTTGAACTAGATTGTTGAATGATAAATGATTTCAGTATTTGATTTGAAATTTATTTTTTTCTACTAGTGTATTTTGATATTCATAGTTAGAATTTTTGTGTGTGTGTGTATTGCAATTTGTTGTTTATCCACTTAGTAAAAATGTTTCATTTTATGCATAATTGTATCTTACTTCAAATTGAAAGGTTTATTGAATTAATAATGTTATTTAATTTGTTTATATTATGTATACATATATTCAGCTAATCTTATTCAGGTAAAATATCTGGCAAGATATGTTCATGTAGCTACATGTTATAAGAGTGTTGTTTTTTTAATATATTGATCATAACTTTATTATTTTATGTTTAATTCTAATACTTCAACATAGTGATGGGCGATAACGAGATGTTTTTCTCGATTTTCTCGATTGTATGGACATCTCGATATTTTTCGATTGTATAAATTTTTTCTCGATGACTACAGTTTGCAAATTTCTTTTATAAATCATATATTATGTATTATATACGTCATACATTTATCAAGAATAGTCTGCGGGTGAACTGGAATGAGTTGATGTTAATAAAGACTAGGTGACTTCAACCGCTAGCGGGCCCCTCCTTTAATTGGGGCCCCTAATTTATACGTAATCTTGTAATATGAAATCACGAACAGGTTACCCGCTATATACGGCACTGATATATGATAGCAGGCGGGTGTGGTGTGCACGCACTACAAAATCTTGTAAAAAATATAATATCGAAACGAATGAACGTCGGACCAGATCTCTTGGGCGAGGGTCAAAGCGAGCGGAGGGGCACAGCAGCTGCATAATATGATTAAGTCGTCACAGGTCTTTAGGCCTTTCCAACCATATGTCACATGAGAAGTCTGGATCTGAACTTATAAAAATGCCCTCCCCGTGGGGGGAAAGGGGGGGAGGGTTGCGGGAGGTGGATAACATGCGTAAGTGGTCATAAGCCTTTCCAACAATATTTCACATGAGGGGTCTCGGCTAAATTTAGAAAAACACCCCCGTGGGGGAAAAGTGGGGGGGAGGGGCGGTCACCGGAGGTGCATTACATCAATAAGTAGTCACAGACCTTTCCAACGATATCTCACATGTGGGGTCTTGGCTAAATTTAGAAAAGTGTCCCCCGTGGAGGGTTCAAAATGGGGGGGATGGACACCGGAGGAGCATAACATCAATAAGTAGTCACAGACCTTTCCAACGATATCTCACATGAGGGGTCTTGGCTAAATTTGAAAAAGTGTCCCCCGGGAGGGGCAAATTGGGGGAGACTGTCACCGGAGGTGCATAACATCAATAAATAGTCACAGACCTTTCCAACGATATCTCACATGAGGGGTCTTGGCTAAATTTGGAAAAGTGACCCCGGGGGGGGGGGCAAAGTGGTGGTGGGGGCACCGTAGGTACATAACATCAATAAGTAGTCACAGACCTTTCCAACGATATCTCACACGAGGGGTCTTGACTAAATTTGAAAAAGTGTCCCCCAGGGGGGGGGGCAAACAGTGGGGGGGCTGTCACCGGAAGTGCATAACATCAATAAGTAGTCACAGACCTTTTCAACGATATCTCATAAGAGGCGTACTGACTAAATTTGGAAAAGTGTCCTCCGGGGGGGGCAAAGTGGGGGGGGCGACCACCGGAAGTGCATAGCACTAATAAGTAGTCACAAACCTTTCTAACGATATGTCACATGAGGGGTCTTGGCTAAATTTGCAAAAGGGTCCTGAAATTTCATATATTATAAATAATATTTAGCGGAGGGCTCCATAAAAAAATCCGATCTAAAATGATAAAAGCGGAAAAAACTACCCTCGCAGTGGGGGCCAAATTGGGGAGGGGAGGAAGAAAGTCTCATAATATGAAAGAGTCATACGAGAGCTTACCGATGACATATCACATGACTGGTCCAAAAAAAGTTTGAAAATTGCTCCCCCTCTCACCCCCCGTGGGCCCACTCTTTCATCCCGGAATTCACACAGCCGCCACTTTAAAATTTTATGTTCAATAAATAATATTTACCGGAAGACTGCATAAAAAACCCATATTTAATGTGATATTTAAATTTATTATAGAAATCGGCTACGGTTTTAAAAATTTGTTCGCCCTTCCCCACCCCCCTTTGGGCGAAGAAAGGTTCATAGTATGAAAGAGTGGTGAAAGGGCTTTTCGATTATATGCCACAGGAAGGGTTCGGTAAAATTTTTAAAATTGCACCCCATGAGTCCACTATCACGTCCTCCTCCCTCGAAATCATCCGACCCACCTTCCTCTTTGAAAATTTTATATTTAATAAATAATTTTTATCGGAGGGTTCCAGGTATGTGACATCTTGGTAGGGCTAAAATAAGAGAAACTTTGAAAATTAGGGCTTCATTTCACAGCTCATTGTCATGCCTTTTTCTCTATCTCGTCCCTTGGTACTCTCGATAAATTTTCTTACTTTTCTTCTCTGCCGAGGACGAGAGAAATCCTCGAAAAGCTTCTCATAGCGAAATGTTGAAAAGCGCGAGAGAAATACTCGAAAGGCTTTTCATTGGGACATTTCGAAAAGGACGAGAGTAACAAGCGAGAGGCTTCCCATCGGGAAAGGTTGAAAAGGGCGAGAGGAAACTCTCGAGAGACTTCCCATCCCGAAAGGTTTAAAACCGCGAGAGAACCAACCATCGAGCAGATTCCCATCTGGAAGCGTCGAAATGCTGGAAAAATCATCGAGATGAGATTTGCCGAAATGCGAGATGGAAATGAAGCTTTCAGAGTCAAACTTACCGCATTTCTGGTTTAAGTCATAATTTCTCAAAGGAGTCCATCTGCTTATCCAATCACTTTTTAGCTCACAGCCTGAGAGCTAATGTACCCGTCGGTTCTGTGTGTATGCATGTACTGTACGTACTTATGTATGTACGTAACGCGATAACTCTTGATTAAAATATACGATTTGCTTCAATTTTTTTTTATGTTCATTCTGATAAGGCGTTCCGCTGTTTAGTTTTGACGGTTCATTGGTTAAGGATAAAGGGAGAGAAGGGGGGCTGGTCCCTCCCCCCTCCCTAATTTAGATAAATAGGTTTTTCATGCAGAATTCTTCGATTTGCTCCAAATTTCGTATACCGGTTTATTATGTTAAGGAGCTTCCCTGATTAAACTTGGAGGTTCATTAGTTAAATATGAAGGGGGGGGGGGGAGGAAAGGGGGCTAGACCCCCTCCTTAATTTAGATAAATGGGTTTTTCATGCAGAATTATTCGATTTGCTCCAAATTTGGTATACCGGTTCATTATGTTAAGAAGTTGCCTTGATTAGATTTGGAGGTTTACGGGTTAAGTATAATGGGGGAGAAGGGGGCTAGACCCCCCCTTAATTTAGATAAATGGGCTTTTCATGCAGAATTATTTGATTTGCTCATAATTTGGTATACCGGTTTATTATGTTAAGGAGCTTCCCTGATTAAACTTTGAAGTTTATTGGTTAAGGATAAAGGGGGAGAAGGGGGGGCTGGTCCGCCCCTTCTTAATTTAGATAAATGGGTTTTTCATGCAGAATTATTCGATTTGTTCCAAATTTGGTGTACCGGTTTATTACGTTAAGAAGTTGCCTTGATTAGATTTGGAGGTTTACGGGTTAAGTATAAAGGGGGAGAACGGGGCTAGCCCCCCCCCCCCTTAATTTAGGTAAATGGGCTTTTCATGCAGAATTATTTGACTTGCTCCAAATTTGGTATACCGGTTTATTATGTTAAGGAGCTTCCCTGATTAAACTTGGAAGTTCATTGGTTAAGGATAAAGGGGGAGAAGGGGGGCTGGTCCCCCACTTAATTTAGATAAATGGGTTTTTCATGCAGAATTACTCGATTCGTTCCAAATTTGGTATACCGGTTTATTATGTTAAGGAGCTTCCCTGATTAAACTTGGAGGTTCATTAGTTAAGTATGAAGGGGGGAAAGGGGGGTAGACCCCCTCCTTAATTTAGATAAATGGGTTTTTCATGCAGAATTATTCGATTTGCTCCAAATTTGGTATACCGGTTCATTATGTTAAGAAGTTGCCTTGATTAGATTTGGAGGTTTACGGGTTAAGTATAAAGGGGGAGAAGGGGGCTAGACCCCCACCTTAATTTAGATAAATGGGCTTTTCATGCAGAATTATTTGATTTGCTCATAATTTGGTATACCGGTTTATTATGTTAAGGAGCTTCCCTTATTAAACTTGGAAGTTTATTGGTTAAGGATAAAGGGGGAGAAGGGGGGGCTGGTCCGCCCCCTCCTTAATTTAGATAAATGGGTTTTTCATGCAGAATTATTCGATTTGTTCCAAATTTGGTATACCGGTTTATTACGTTAAGAAGTTGCCTTGATTAAACTTGGAAGTTCATTGGTTAAGGATAAAGGGGGAGAAGGGGGGCTGGTCCCCCCTTAATTTAGATAAATGGGCTTTTCATGCAGAATTATTTGATTTGCTCCAAATTTGGTATACCGGTTTATTATGTTAAGGAGCTTCCCTGATTAAACTTGGAAGTTCATTGGTTAAGGATAAAGGGGGAGAAGGGGGGCTGGTCCCCACTTAATTTAGATAAATGGGTTTTTCATGCAGAATTACTCGATTTGTTCCAAATTTGGTATACCGGTTTATTATGTTAAGGAGCTTCCCTGATTAAACTTGGAGGTTCATTAGTTAAGTATAAAGGGGGGAAAGGGGGGTAGACCCCCTCCTTAATTTAGATAAATGGGTTTTTCATGCAGAATTATTCGATTTGCTCCAAATTTGGGATACCGGTTTATTATGTTAAGAAGCTGACTTGATTAGATTTGGAGGTTTATGGGTTAAGTATAAAGGGCAGGGGTTAGTTTCCCCTTAATTTAGATAAAAGGGTTTTTCATGCAGAATTATTGGATTTGCTTCAAATTTAATATACCGATTTATTCCGATATGGCGCTTCCTTCATTAGATTTGGAGGTTCATTGGTTAAGTATACAAGGGCGAAAAGGGGGCAAGTCCCCTCCCCTTAATTTAGATAAATGGATTTTCATGGAGAATTATTCAATTTGCTCCAAATTTGGTATACCGGTTCATTATGTTAAGAAGTTGCCTTGATTAGATTTGGAGGTTTACGGGTTAAGTATAATGGGGGAGAAGGGGGCTAGACCCCCCCTTAATTTAGATAAATGGGCTTTTCATGCAGAATTATTTGATTTGCTCATAATTTGGTATACCGGTTTATTATGTTAAGGAGCTTCCCTGATTAAACTTTGAAGTTTATTGGTTAAGGATAAAGGGGGAGAAGGGGGGGCTGGTCCGCCCCCCCTTAATTTAGATAAATGGGTTTTTCATGCAGAATTATTCGATTTGTTCCAAATTTGGTGTACCGGTTTATTACGTTAAGAAGTTGCCTTGATTAGATTTGGAGGTTTACGGGTTAAGTATAATGGGGGAGAAGGGGGCTAGACCCCCCCTTAATTTAGATAAATGGGCTTTTCATGCAGAATTACTCGATTCGTTCCAAATTTGGTATACCGGTTTATTATGTTAAGGAGCTTCCCTGATTAAACTTGGAAGTTCATTGGTTAAGGATAAAGGGGGAGAAGGGGGGCTGGTCCCCCACTTAATTTAGATAAATGGGTTTTTCATGCAGAATTACTCGATTCGTTCCAAATTTGGTATACCGGTTTATTATGTTAAGGAGCTTCCCTGATTAAACTTGGAGGTTCATTAGTTAAGTATGAAGGGGGGAAAGGGGGGTAGACCCCCTCCTTAATTTAGATAAATGGGTTTTTCATGCAGAATTATTCGATTTGCTCCAAATTACGTATACCGGTTCATTATGTTAAGAAGTTGCCTTGATTAGATTTGGAGGTTTACGGGTTAAGTATAAAGGGGGAGAAGGGGGCTAGACCCCCACCTTAATTTAGATAAATGGGCTTTTCATGCAGAATTATTTGATTTGCTCATAATTTGGTATACCGGTTTATTATGTTAAGGAGCTTCCCTTATTAAACTTGGAAGTTCATTGGTTAAGGATAAAGGGGGAGAAGGGGGGGGGCTGGTCCGCCCCCTCCTTAATTTAGATAAATGGGTTTTTCATGCAGAATTATTCGATTTGTTCCAAATTTGGTATACCGGTTTATTACGTTAAGAAGTTGCCTTGATTAAACTTGGAAGTTCATTGGTTAAGGATAAAGGGGGAGAAGGGGGGCTGGTCCCCCCTTAATTTAGATAAATGGGCTTTTCATGCAGAATTATTTGATTTGCTCATAATTTGGTATACCGGTTTATTATGTTAAGGAGCTTCCCTGATTAAACTTTGAAGTTTATTGGTTAAGGATAAAGGGGGAGAAGGGGGGGCTGGTCCGCCCCCCCTTAATTTAGATAAATGGGTTTTTCATGCAGAATTATTCGATTTGTTCCAAATTTGGTGTACCGGTTTATTACGTTAAGAAGTTGCCTTGATTAGATTTGGAGGTTTACGGGTTAAGTATAATGGGGGAGAAGGGGGCTAGACCCCCCCTTAATTTAGATAAATGGGCTTTTCATGCAGAATTACTCGATTCGTTCCAAATTTGGTATACCGGTTTATTATGTTAAGGAGCTTCCCTGATTAAACTTGGAAGTTCATTGGTTAAGGATAAAGGGGGAGAAGGGGGGCTGGTCCCCCACTTAATTTAGATAAATGGGTTTTTCATGCAGAATTACTCGATTCGTTCCAAATTTGGTATACCGGTTTATTATGTTAAGGAGCTTCCCTGATTAAACTTGGAGGTTCATTAGTTAAGTATGAAGGGGGGAAAGGGGGGTAGACCCCCTCCTTAATTTAGATAAATGGGTTTTTCATGCAGAATTATTCGATTTGCTCCAAATTACGTATACCGGTTCATTATGTTAAGAAGTTGCCTTGATTAGATTTGGAGGTTTACGGGTTAAGTATAAAGGGGGAGAAGGGGGCTAGACCCCCACCTTAATTTAGATAAATGGGCTTTTCATGCAGAATTATTTGATTTGCTCATAATTTGGTATACCGGTTTATTATGTTAAGGAGCTTCCCTTATTAAACTTGGAAGTTCATTGGTTAAGGATAAAGGGGGAGAAGGGGGGGGGCTGGTCCGCCCCCTCCTTAATTTAGATAAATGGGTTTTTCATGCAGAATTATTCGATTTGTTCCAAATTTGGTATACCGGTTTATTACGTTAAGAAGTTGCCTTGATTAAACTTGGAAGTTCATTGGTTAAGGATAAAGGGGGAGAAGGGGGGCTGGTCCCCCCTTAATTTAGATAAATGGGCTTTTCATGCAGAATTATTTGATTTGCTCCAAATTTGGTATACCGGTTTATTATGTTAAGGAGCTTCCCTGATTAAACTTGGAAGTTCATTGGTTAAGGATAAAGGGGGAGAAGGGGGGCTGGTCCCCACTTAATTTAGATAAATGGGTTTTTCATGCAGAATTACTCGATTTGTTCCAAATTTGGTATACCGGTTTATTATGTTAAGGAGCTTCCCTGATTAAACTTGGAGGTTCATTAGTTAAGTATAAAGGGGGGAAAGGGGGGTAGACCCCCTCCTTAATTTAGATAAATGGGTTTTTCATGCAGAATTATTCGATTTGCTCCAAATTTGGGATACCGGTTTATTATGTTAAGAAGCTGCCTTGATTAGATTTGGAGGTTTATGGGTTAAGTATAAAGGGCAGGGGTTAGTTTCCCCTTAATTTAGATAAAAGGGTTTTTCATGCAGAATTATTGGATTTGCTTCAAATTTAATATACCGATTTATTCCGATATGGCGCTTCCTTCATTAGATTTGGAGGTTCATTGGTTAAGTATACAAGGGCGAAAAGGGGGCAAGTCCCCTCCCCTTAATTTAGATAAATGGATTTTCATGGAGAATTATTCAATTTACTTTAATTTTTTTCTATGTTTGTTCTGATAAGGAGCTTTCCTGATTAGATTTGGAGGTTCATTAGTTAAGTATAAAAGGGTTAAAGGGGTTAGACCACCCTTAATTTTGCGATATGTTTCTTTTTTTCATGCAGAATTATCTGATTTTCTTCAAATTTGATATACTGATTTATTATAGTTAAGGAGTTTCCCTGATTAGATTTGGAGGTTCATTGGTTAAGTATAAAAGAGGAAAACGGGGGATATTTCCCTTCATTTATTTTTTGAGGGACATTATTCTTTGAAATAAGAGTATAATATACAGTTAGTGTTAATAACCTGTGAGCTCAATGCCATCAGTTTAACTGGCACTTATCATTTTATTGCTATTAACCGATGTGGGTTATGAAGCATAGTGGTTTATGTATTCAGTTCTGTATAGTCCTAGTTTCAAACTTTACTGTTAAATGTAGTGTCATTTTGCCCCGAATTTTCAATGTTTCTCTTATTTTAGCTCTGCCAAGCTGCCCCATACCTGGAAACTCAGATAAATACTATTTATTAAATATAAAAAGTTCAAAGAGGAAGGTGAGTGAATTCTGGGGTGCGCCAGAGTGCACAAAGGAAGTGGGGGGGGGGGGGTAATTTTCAAACTTTTACCAAACCTCTCCTTGACATATCATCGGAAAGTCCTTTCACCACTCTTTCATATTATGAACCTTTCTCCTCCCAGAGTTGAATTCCGGAAGGGGTTCGGGGTGGGGGGGGCGGGGGGGGGAGCGGTGCGGGGGTGACTTTTTTTTAATTGTAGAGATTTCTACAATAAATATCATTAAATGAGGTTTTTTAATGGAGCTCTCCGATAAATATTATTTATTAAATATAAAATTTTAAAAGTGGGGCTGCGTGATTTCCTTTATATTCTCGGATAAAAGAGGAAACCCACGTGGGAGGGATAGATTTCAAAATTTTTTTGGACCAGTCATTTGATCTATCATCGGAAAGTTTTCGGTTATCATCGCAAAGTTACTTTTTCATATTATGAACCTTTCATATATTCTTCCTTCCTTAGTTTGGCGGCCCGAGAGAGGCACTTTTCGAACTTTTTTGAAATCGTAGCGTTTTTAAACATTTTAGATCGGATTTTTTTTTTCGGAGCCCTCCGATAAATAATTTTTAATATATGAAAATTTCAAAGAGAAGGATGGGCAGGGTATATTTCGGGGGGGGGGGGGGGGCGATAATTGGAATCCTGGGAGTTGGGACTCTTTTCTATCTTTTGCTGACACCCCTCATGTGATATATCATTGGAAAGCTCTGTGACTACTATTTCATTTTATATATCGCCCGCGCCCCTCCCCTTACTTTGCCCCCGAGCGGGGGCACTTTACTAAATTTAGCCGACACCCCTCATGTGCCATATCGTTGGAAAGTCCTGTGACCACTTATTCATATTATGCACTTTCCTTGCCCCTCCCTCCTACTTTGCTCCCCGCGGGAGTTCGTTTAATGTATTCCAGTCGAAGACTTTATAAAAATGGGGAAATTAAAGATCCAATCTCAAATGACGTAGAAAAATCAATAAAAAATTTTGATCCCTTTTATCATCCTTTAGTTCATATTTCTGCCACTAGGGGGTGCTTTTGATTCTTATTTCTTTGGCCATTTTGGTGCTAATTTCCGAAAAATTCTAATTTTTGATACTTAAACTCCCCTTACCGCTTCATAGCTACTCGCGTTTTTTCAGCTTTTTTTCAACCAGGGGGCACCCTTACAAGACTTTTCCAGTCTTATGGCTCCTTTATAGTTTCCCTTTGGTTTGTTGTTTTTTTATTCCATCTGTTTTCAGTTACCCTATATTTAATAAAATCTGCCTTATATATATATAAAAACAATGATTTCAATAATCGATTCTAGAACATCTCCTTTGTAGATTCTCGAAAGTAATCGATGACTGTATCGATTGTGTATTTTACGATAACGATTTTTTTCGATTGGTAAATTTTCGAGAATCGCCCATCACTAAGCTCTATCACTACTATGAAATTGTCGGCCAGAATAATAGCTAAGTTTTCCAATAACTGTTTTTAGCTTTTCTCGTTATAATCGATTGTAAAACATCTCGATTGTAGATTCTATGAATTAATCGATGGCTGTATCGATTGTGATTTTTTACGATGACGATTTTTCTCGATTGTCGAATTCTCGAGAATCGCCCATCACTACTTCAACACCTGTAGATTGAAAAATTTCTATTTTATCATTTGAGTTGTGAATTAAGGTTATGTTTATTATAAGAATTTGTTTATGTTGATTTATCATTATGTACTCTTATGAGTTCAGGTGGGGAGTGTGTGGGGAATTATATGTTTTGACGCCAAATGGACGATAAAGGGATGGCAATGGCTCTATTGTTTACGTAGGGTTACTCCTCCTGGGCTCATCGCTGTCTCTCGCTCTGTTCGAGGTGGTGTTGTTGGAAGAATGTTTTTAAGAACACGTTTCGTTTTTACTGTAAATAAAATATATTATAGTATATATTAGCTGTAAATATGTGTCTTCCAATTAAAGGAAAGAGAGAAAAATTGATATCCCGTGGAATTAATTGAGTAAGTGCCAATTGATTTATTTTAAGATAGTGTTAGTTAATTTAAGAAACACTGAAACAGAACCGGTCGCCACATCCCTTATTTTCTAAGCATTCAATTTTTAGATTTTAATTGGTTAAAACGCGCTCTTCCCCAACTCCTGACAATTTTATTTCCTTACCTCCAAGCACAAAATCATTAGAGCTTACAGAGTTTCATAATTATAAGAATTATTAAATATAAATTATATATATAGTATTAAGAATATTATAAATTGTTCGTGTTTGTGCTTAAAAATAATGTAAATAGTTCAATTAAGCTGTATTCATAAGCTAATAATAGTTTTCGTTGCACTGAAATATCTCAATTTGTTGATTTTCTGCAAGCAACAAACTTGGCGACGTTTGGCGACAGAGCCGCCCACTTTGGTAAACCCCCTTATAGCGTCAGAAATATCTGACCAATCAGATACGCTTCGCGGTATCTACGGAGATTTTCATTGGTCCATTTCCAAATCGTTACATTTTTTTCAATTCCTACTATTAATTTACACCCTCCCTATATTTATTTATTTATATATCTTGTTCAAATTTTCAATCGTTAATAAAATACCTATTATTCATCCTATCAAGTTGAAATAATTTTTTTAACTTGTACTGGATTACAATTGATGTTAATACAGATTTTTCAAATATTAATTCATTAATTAAATTTTAATTAATTAATTTTAATTTTATATGAGAGACAAAATGGCGGCCATTGGTTATTGAACAGTATTTAATGTATCTTCATATCTATAAGGGGAGTTACCGTAGCGGAGGGACGCTTTTCTGTCGCCAAATACCGCCAAGTTTGTCGCCAACTTGGCTGTATACCGCCAAATTTGGCGGCCAAAATGAGTCGACAAAAGTGACGCCAACTTGGTGATATCTCTAATATTTTGCCAAATTCCCATAGACTTCCATTGTAAACCTACTTGCTTATAGAAAATCAACAAATTGCGATATTTTAATGCAACAAAAACTAATATTAGCTTAAGGGATAGTATTAATTTTTTCTTTGATGACCTAAGTAGGAATTGACTTTAAAAACAAAATTTTTATATTACTTGTTTTATATATAGAAGGAGTACTGGACCTGCATTGCACAAATATATCATTCAAAGGTGCTATCTAGGCTTTAAAAGCCGATGACGCATAGAGTACGCGCCCTTACCTTATGTATGTCCAAGACTTTAAAAGTTAATAACGCGGCTAATCACCGGCATTTTTTTCGAAAATTATTATCAACAATTCGTTTATACTTCGTCGACGATAGGTACCTCGGATACCTTTCAACCTAGTAGGAGAGCTGTTGAACATTTTTGAGTAGGTATTTGAGGCACCCTGAAAATTTGTGCAACACTTCTTTTGTAATGCCTGAATACAAAATCGTGTCTGGCTGAAGGATCGTGGCCGAAAACCTGTGCCAGACACGTGCCAAGTGCCATTTTTGACACTACCCAAAAAAGGTATTTGAGGCACGCTGAGATTGAAACAGAATAATATCTATACTTAGAAAAAAATATTTTGAAAATGACAGACACATTAGTCAGCCCAAAAACTGTGCCAGACACGTGTCAAGTGCCATTTTTTGACTACCCAAAAAAGGTATTTGAGGCACGCTGAGATTGAGGCACAATAATATTTATGCTTAGAAAAAAATATTTTGAAAATGACAGACACTTTAGTCGGCACAAAAACTGTGCCAGACACGTGTCAAGTGCCATTTTTTGTCTGGCACAGGTTTTGGGCCACGATCCTTCCGCCAGACATTCGATTTTGTATTCAGGCATTAGAAAAGAAGTGTAGCACAAATTTTCAGGGTGCCTCAAATACCTTCCCTAAAATGTTTAACAGCTCTTGGACTAACCGCCTTGCTGAACGCCCGCAAAGTGAAATTTGTACGTAACAGAAAAATGCGATTTTCTCAAAACTGGGGTAATTGCTAAAGCTTTTCTGGAAGGTTTAAATGAACTTCTACAACCCCTAATTTTTTCATAATTTAAGTTTCCATTGATTCGGAAATTGAGGGAGGAGGGACATAGTTTTGCATTTCCTTTTTGACGATATCTCTGAAAATAGAATACAGTCATTCAGGATAACTTTGAACCACGGGGTGTAACTTTGCACCAGCTCCTATTTTAAAATATTTTTGACTCCAAAAAACTAAATAAACTCCAGAACTATTCTCTGTAGGCAAGGTTCTAAACTGGGAATTCTACACTTTATTTTAGAAAATAAATTAGCAATATTATGCGCAATTAATTGCATCATCTAACTATTTTTGTGAAGTACTGTTTTCAAGTTAATTCTGAATGCTGTTTTGAAGTTGTTGTAATACAATTAAATTTTCATTGTAAGTAACAATATACTGATTTATAAGACATAGTATTATCTAAATGTTGCAAATGTGTTAATAGTTTGTGATTATTTATTTATTAATGATTAATAAAATGTAAAATAAGATTGCACTAACATTTTACCGTATTTTCAGGGTAACTTTGATCCGGCTCAAAGTTATACTGATGTTTATAATTTACTGATTATAGATGCTACTGTCAAAAATTTCCCATATTTGCACGCATATTTTATATGAATGCCGAAAATATGCATTAGATAGAACATGTAAATATTTTCAAAAATATGTGTAAAATACATAAAATTCATTTAAAGGCGTTTTTCGGGGCGGATCTACTCAAATTTGACATTTCATACATTCGACATTTTTTATTCTTGTTTGAATAATACTAGTACTAGTATGTATTACTGTAACTATGGATATATTATTGAGTTAAAACATTGAAAATTGTTTTTCACAGCATTTTTATGTTTTATATGAACAATAAACATATTTTTTTAATTTCTAAATATTAGTGGTTCCCTTCTTCCACTTTTCTTATGCCTGATATTTGTTGTAATATCATAAATCATACAAATCTTGTGATGTTGGGAAATGTAAATTGGGAGTCTTTACATATCTGAAAACCTTTTTGGGGGTTCAAAGTGTTCGTAACTATAATACTTTTTTTTTATAATGAATTATTTTAAATAATATTTATCATATGGTGCAAAGTTATCCTAAATAGCTGGGTAACTCTGAACCGGGGTAAAAATACATTTTTTATTGTTTATATCATAATTATTCCTTAATTTTTGATCGTCATACAATAATTTAGAATCATTTCTTCTCTTTTATGTCCCTAGTTACAACAATATTCTTAAAATAAGAGTGTGGCATTTGAAAATAGAGAAAATGCGGATCAAAGTTACCCTGAATAACTGCACTTGAAATTACAACAAATGTATTTTTGAGTACGGCGTTACGCACGCATTTATATGATACCCACAGGACATAGAAAAAATGAACTTTCAAGAAATATAATTAGTCCTCCCGTACATTTTTTTCTAATTATGTTTATGAATGATTTAATCTATAAATATATGTGTTAAATTGTAAATTAGCATTTTATTGCGGATATAGATATAGGTGCTGTGGATAAGGGGAAAAAGGAATTTTCATACTACAGGGATTTTTCTACAGACACTGAGAATATTTTTGCAAAAAAAAAAAAAAAAAAAAAAAAAAAAAACACTGTGTTTGTCAATGATTACCCTGAGATACTTCCTCATTATCAGAAAAAAGGTAGTAACATTGTTAATAGTGAGCCTATCGGGGAAGGTAAAGGATCGGAAGAAGTATACTGCAGCAGTTTTACTTTAGCTTATCTTGATGCGATGAGTAAAGTCAGCAGAGAACGAAGAATATCGTTAAAATATCGTTTAAATAATTTTGAGTCCAAAAGGGAAACATGAATTATGTCAGCGAACCGTGAATGTAGTTCAGAGAACGTATTCATTATGCGGACGGAAAAAGAACGATCGAAAAGGTGAGGCATAAATCCGGAGGGAAATTAAAATCAATTAATTTGTATTTGAGGCTAATGTGCCTGACTTTGTCGAAATCCTTGGCGATATCTAAAAATATGGCAGCAGTGGTATTTTTCGAGTTGCAGATTTCATTAACGAACTCCACAATGCGTAGAAGCTGTTGCTGTGCGAAATGTGCGTCTCAAAAAGAAAAAGTTATAAAATTTTAAATAAAAATTCTGGTGCAAAATATTTCTTGAAAAACTTGAGTAAAATTCCTGGTATGTCAATTGTTAAACAATGGAAGTCAAGTAAGTACCAAGTAGAAATAAATTACCTTTTATTTAAAAAAAAAAAAATGTGGCAGTAAACACAGTTATTTGAGCCACTATTATAAGCTAGAGATTGTGAGAATGCCATAAATCCCGGGTTTAATTGGCGTCTCGAACAAACAAATAGTTAACAAAAGATATTAAAAAAATTAATATGAAATAATTATGGCTTAGCAAAAATTCATTTTTATAAAATAAAATTACAGGTTCTAAATATGTCAGAATACAAGTTAATTTATATATTTTATTCTTTAAATTTGAAAAGGCATTGTGTTGATTAACTATTTTAATGTATTGTTCGATTAAAATAAATGTAAATTGAAAAGAAAGAGATCAAACCATCCCCCCATTTTAGATTTATTTGACTGTTTTACCATCTGACGTGTGTTAAAAACTCCCTTTTTACAAAAATTGACAAAACGCAAAATTATGTATTGAATTTAGTACGTAAATCTAATACATAAAACACGAAAAGAAAGAAATATATTTACACAAAACTTCTAATAATTCTAACAGGCATAGAACTGAAACATCAAAGAAGCAGCTTGAATAAACAGAAAGTCGGAAATGTCACATCTCATTTAGTTTTGCTCTGAAAAAGCAGTTTGTCTTTCGCGGTTGATTTTACAGGTTTTATGACTGAAGTTCTAATTTCATGCCTGAAGTACGCAATATGTACGAGTATACGACTGGAAAGGAAAACTTATGCATCGTGACTAATATGCGTGTACGGAGATAATAGTGAAGATTAAGGCGCACAATGCATTTATTTTTTAGAGATTAAAATTTAGGTTTATTTTCAGAATACAATTTAAAGAGGGAACTTTACATTAAATTTAGAATAAAGTATTATTATAACCGTTCTTTTTTATGACGAAGATCATTTTTAAGCATGCGAGACCAAACTTCATTTTATAGTACAAAAACAATTTAACCCGTTCGGGTCTGGCGTCAATTCACCCTTTCAGAGGCGGCGGTATGTTTATGAAACCATTTAATTTTCATTCCAAAACGCATAAACGGCACCAGAATTGTGGTAAAATATTTTCTATTTAATAAGTATGTGAAATATAGCATTTTTCTTATTTAGAAATAATTTTTTGGGCAAATTCCAGTGCCAATCATGTATTTCAACACTTTGCACATAACATTGAAACTTTGCTTTGAAACACGACACTTTGCAATAGTAATGGTAGTACAGGCATAGCTGACAACATCTTACGCTTTTTCAGACCACAAAAATTTTATAGTAAATTTTACCTTTTTAAATCGCCGTAATCTGCCGATTAAATAAGGCAAAAATTTCTATTAAATTTTTGTGGTCTGAAAAAGCGGAAGAGTTGGCAGCTATGGTACAGGGTGTCCAGCGAATAAGACACTGATTTCAAAATTAAATATCTCAAAAACAAAGATCAATAGAATTATGTGGTAAACGGTTTGTTTATTAGATAAGCTGTAAAAATGTTGTACTCAAGTTTCAAAATTTAGTTGTAAAAGCCGTTAACAGATGGCGCTGTAATCGCAATGCCTATAAATTGTGCTTTAATATCCAGAGCACTCGCGTCTCAGTCTTACAAGGAGAGGGCCAACCTTGTTAATCAAAGATTTTGATTATTTTAATATATGTTGTAGGATAGAGACCCCATAGTGTCAGGTTCAACGGATTTTATCGAACGCTCCTTAGTTCTTGAGAAACCGGGGGGGGGGGGGTCTAATAATAATACACAACTTAAATACTTAGATTCTAACCGCAATGATAAGTTGGTCGTAGCTCAGTTGGTACGGCGTCCGCTGGCGGATCTGCGGGCCCGGGTTCGGTTCCCGAACGCGCTAAGTTTGTTTTTCTCATTTTTTGTTTTATAAATATACTTGTAATTATAATTTAATAGTTTCAGTTACAAATTTTAATATCATATATTAATTATAATATTAACAATTTATCATTTTTTTAAAACTATTATTTCTCATTCTTTAAAAGAAATTGGATCTATTATCGAACGATAAAATTTCAAAATCGTGACAAAATCTATTGTGGTGCCATCTAGTTATGATAAAATAAAAGAATATTCAAATAAAATAAAAATAAAATCAGAAAGAAGATAAAGGTGAAAGCAAAAATAATTGAAAACGCAAGCATACATATTACAAATTTAAAAATCTTTAATATGCAAAAAATCGGTTGTAATTTAATTCTGATGCTAATTTTTAATATAATTATGCTTGTTACTTTAAAAACAGAATAATTGTATTATTGCATTGACTTCCTTTGTTAAAGCAATGCGTAAATGATGTTTCCTTAAAATCACGAATTGACACAATTGCTCAATATCATTGCATCGATAAAGAATATATGAAATACATTTTAAAAGTCATTTTTTTAAAATTATCAGTTTTATGATGTTTTATACAACTATTTAGTTAAAAGTAAAAAATTAAATAGGTTAAAATTATAATTGACAATGAGATTATTAATTATACTTACAAGTATATTTATAAAACAAAAAAATGAGAAAAACAAATGTACCGCACTCAGGTATCGAACCCGGGCCCGCGGAGCAGCCGGCAGACGCCATACCAACTGAGCTACGACCAACCTATCATTGTGGTTGCAAAGTAAGTACTTAAGTTGTGTACTATTATTAGACACCTCCCCTCCCCCCGGTTTTTTAAGAACTAAGGAACGTTGGATAAAATCCGTTGAACCTGACACAAAGGGGTCTCTACCCTACAACATATATTAAAATAATCAAAATCTGTGATTAACAAGGTTGGCCCTCTCCTTGTTAGATGGTTCCCTATAGAAGAACGAAAATTGGGAATGTCCACTTTTTGTGGAGACATTTGGTCACAGAATTATTGCATCAGCTTTAAATTTAGAGAATTTCAATAATAAAATTTTCAATAAAAAGTTTAGAAATCATTATATAAGAACTTATTAAAATATATTATTAAATTCAATCTTTTGGTATATAATTATTTAAATTAAAATGCATATATTTAGAAAAATGATTTTGTACTTTTCATTTATTTTTTATATTTTTAAATCTCGGCATAATATTTTGGTATTATTGTTTATACCTGAATTGTTATAAATAAAAAAGTAATTTTGCACTTTTTATTTATATTTTTAAATCGCGGCATAATATTTTGGTTTTAGCACAACACATATATTTCTTTTCTTTGTAAACGAAGTTTTAGGGACAGAAATTATGCATTAAATTATTTCGTTTTTAAAAAGTATTGATGATAATTCATGTCATCAACGTCGAAGTAAAAGCATTTTGGAGGCTGCACTCCTTTCCAAAACTTCGGATCATATCGCTAGAAAGTGCACCATATTTCTGTGCTTGATAATAAAAAAATGAAAATGAGTTTTTAAAATTAAAATTTTTAACTTAATTAAGTTTTTATAAATAGAAACTTTGTATTTTTTGATTCAAACCATTTTCTACAATAAAAAAAAAAGTTTTATGAATCTTTATTATAAACTAGCTGACACGCCCGGCGTTGCCCGGGCCCGTAATAATATTCTTAAATGAATCTGAAATTTTTATCCCAGATCCGTACAGAGGGGGCGGGTGGAGACGGTGCAAATGACCAGGGCCCGACTCTTCTTCAGATCCAAAGTTGTGTAAAGTCAAAGGTTAAGATTTTTAATTTTTATATGTATCATACTTTAAACTTTTTTATTCTAAATTAACTGATGAATTTAATTAACATGTAATTATATTTTCAAAAATTTAATTTTTTATTTAAAATCTTTATATGAAAAAGCAATTACAAATACAACATAAAGTGTAATGCTGAAAAAGAAATAATAAAATTGTAAGCAAATATTACTATATAGATTTTTAAGAAAAGTACCATCCAGCAAATTTATTTTCTAATAGAGTAAAGCCTGTTTATAACGGAATCCTGCAATAAACGAAAAAAAAAAACAGTTTCAGCTCTCTCCTCCCCCCCTCCAAAAAAAAAATGCTATTATGCGTTGTTCAATTTAATAACGTGCATAATTTATCACTGGTCGTTTTCGTTTCCGTCTAAGCAGGTTTTATTGTATCTTACTTTTGGGGGGGGGGGGGGGGCGTAATAATATTCTTAAATGAACCTGAAATTCGTATCGCAGGTCCGTACAAAATTATTTTTTACGTCATGGCAACATTTTGTAAACTTCTTGCTGCTGTTTAATTCGGATTTCCAATACAGTGCTTTGCATAAATTGCACGTTTCACCCTCATTTATGCATGTCCCGGAACATTTAAATCAGTAATTTGGATTTCAGTAGCAACTCGTGCATGCTACAGTTATTAAGCCTATTTTGCCGATCGCTTAACGGCGTTCTCGACAATTCTATTTGGATTTCGAATCGACTCGAATTCGGCTTCTTCTTCACTTTCAAGCATTCACCGAGATTTTTTACGGGCAGTTTAAATGATATTTTGAAGCTACATAATTGCAGCGAAAGATATTGCACCGAAAACGCGAAACGTAAACAACAACAAACCCGATCGCCCTAAATCCTGCCAAGGACTCTTACACAATAACCAATCAGATACGTTTCTCGGGCGTTGCCTTTAAACAATAACAAATAATCGCGATTTCTGTGCCACGTACGTTAGCGTAATATATATTTAAAAAAAAAGTTTTATGAATCTTTATTATAAATACTCAATGATTTTTAAAAAAAAGTTTTTTTTAGCTTAATTAAATTTAAAAATTAGAAACTTTGAATTTTTTTATTCAAACTTTTCTTCACAATTTAAATAAATATTAAAATTAAAGTTTTCCAATTTTTTTCAAATCGTCCTCTGCTTGGATTCGATTCCACGATCTACCAATTAGGAGAGAAGGGACATACCACAGAGATACTGCTTTCCAGACCGAAGTTGCTTATAACGAAATTTGAAACAAATCTCAATTCTGTCAACACATGACTGCGCTTCTCCACATCACCAAAATAAAATATTTTAATAAGTTCTTAAATAATGATTTCTAAACTTTTTATTGAAAATTCTATTAACTGAAATTCTCTAAAATTAACGCTGATGCAATAATTCTGTGACCAGATGTCTCCACTTCTACTCATCTTCCCAACGAAAAAGTAGACGTTCCCAACTTTCTTTCTTCCATAGGGAACCATTTAGGAATGAGACGCTAGTGCTCTGGAATTCGAAACACAATTTATTTGCATTGCGATTACAGCGCCATCTGTTAACGGTTTTTGCAACTAAATTTTGAAACTTCTATATAACATTTTTACAGCTTAGCTAATAACCAAACCGTTTACGGCATAATTCCATTGATCTTTGTTTTTGAGATATTTCATTTTGAAATCAGGGTCTTATTTGCCGGACACCCTGTTTATGTCTCTGCATTTCTTATTATCACTTCATGTATGTTTGCTTAATTCCCTTTGGCGATTCTTTTACTTTAAACATATATTTCACTCTTTAAATTTAAAATATCCGTTACATCTCTGAACGAATCAGCTGAGATAAAACGCAAAAAATATTAGAAAGTTGCAATATCGGCTAAATCCTGCTGTAATACGATATTTTCAAAACGGCTCAAAAAACTCTTCCGTAGCCTATTGCCAAATGAATATTAAATGACATGGCATCTTCACAAAATAACTACATTCGTTAGATTTCGGACACTTTCCCATTCGTTAAATTCAGTAAATCTAATTGGATAGCTACTATTAACAATATTAACTTAAAAGAAATTTTTTTTTCTCAAAATTGAAATAAACACGAACTCAGAAGGGTTAATTGATACTTACAGTGACGTGTCTTAACCCTTTAAAAGGGGGTAAAATTTTATGAATATTGGGGTAACTGGGTTCGTACGAGTACCCTTTAAGGAGAGATTTTCTATCTGAAAATTCTGTGAACCACAGAAGCATTTCCTGATCTGGAAATTCCAGGACTAGTACGAACTCTAGGGTAAAATACTTCAGTTGCAAAAATGCTGAAAAATTGATCGACAGCAGGATTTAAGAACAAATTTATTTTAAAATTATAAAAAAATTATTCGCGCACGTTATACAAGCAAATTTTAGTCCCAAATTCTTGTAATTTTCTGGAATTTGGTGATTAAAATTGTCGTGTATATAATAGAGCACCATCCATCAAGCTGTCGCTGACAAAACAAAAACATTCACCTAACATTGGAAATTCTTTATAATCTAGAAATTAATAATAAATTACTTTTAATTAAAAAATGGTAAATAAACTTGATTTAATTAAACTGACAGCATAAAGATGCGCCATGCATTTCGTGCTTTTGAATCATATACATTTTGAAATTATATTTACCGGATGTCCTAAAAAGGACTGTCTGATTTTAAAATTGAATAACTTTCAAACGGTTACAGATATTTAAAAAATTCTTGCAGGAGGATTAAGCATGAGGACAAAAGTTTTTTACAGTGCTTTTCGATTTTAGTTCGAATTACAAAAATTAGATGGCGCTGCGATCAATAGACGCTAAATTCGAGCTCGAACTTTGGCACTTCGGGACCCACTCAATACATTTTAATCTCCCTTTTCCGCATGGAAGAAGAGAAAGACAAAAAAACACAGCCTGTATTTAGTGCCTATTGCTTACAACGCCATCTATTTTTTCTAATTTGAACTAAAATCTAAAATCACTGTAAAAAAAAACTTTTGATCTCATGCATAACCCTCCTGCAAGAATTTTTTAAATGTCTGTCACCGTTTGGAATTTGTTGAATTTTAAAATCAGTCAGTCTTTTTTAGGACACTGGTATATATATATTTCTTTCTATCTGTTCGCCGAATTATACTCCCTCCCCCCCCCCCAAAAAAAAAATCAAAATATACACCTTCACATACAATAAAAGTATTTAAAATATTCTAAATAGTACGGTCATAAAAAAATAATATATGTAACATACAGCCATAAAAGTACAACAAATACGAAGAGAGAACTTACCGTATTAAAATGTTCATTGGTTTAGTACACATACAATTTTTATTCTCAACTTTAAGGTTTCATTAATACTAGTTGTATAAGGCACATCTTTAAATTTTGATGGCTATTTTTGCATAGCATGTACGCTCGTCGTACGCTTGAATACAGAATAAAAATAAAAATCTTATTTATAAAATTGATTGATATTTGTAATTAGTCTAAAAGTGTAATTACATATTATAAAACAAATGATTATATTCAATATTTTATTCTGAAGTTGTTCTGAAGTTTTTAAAAATAAAAAAGGCATTTATTAACCATAAACACACTAGTACATAAAAAATAACAATAAGAGCCTTTAATTGTTATGCAGAAATATAGTATACCATATACAATTTAGATTTAATGTACAAATATATTCCGATAGTTGATTATACGCGTTTAATGAGACTATAACATTCAGTTCCTAATCTCATTCGTCATGAAATGTTGAATAAGTCCAGCTCATATGTAAAGTTTAAGTTAATGCTTCTAAATATTCATTAATGGATGTTAAATGCCAATTAAAACGATATGTAGTCTGCTTTTTAGATTATTTAGGAGCCTTCATTAAAATAAAAAGGATAATTTATCAATAATATTAGAAAGTGTCTAAAATTCGTTAAAATATGCAAGTAACATTTTAAAATAGATGAATCACGAATGTGGGGATAATATTTAAATTAAATTAAAAAAAAACCAGTACCAACATATATGTCTTCACAGAATTTTAAGGGAACAATCGGTGACAGAGTGCGATATAAAATGATAAAATTTGAATCCAAAATCTAAAAGAATGATTGTACCATTTGCTTTTGGCAATGTGTTAAATATTGGATAATTCGGAAAGAAGTTTAAAAAAATTAAATCGAAGCATTTATTAATTATAAATACACTTGCACGTTAAAATAAATACCAATAATTGTTACCAATAATTGCCTTTAATTGTTATCTAGAAATATAGTATACCATATAGATTTTGTATTTATTGCACAAATATATTCCGATAGTTGATTATACGCATTTAATGAGAACATAACATTCAGTTCCTCTTCTGATTCGTCATGATATGTTGAATAAGTCAAGCTCATTTGTAAAGTCTAATTTAAAGCTTATAAATATTCAGTAATAGATGTTAAATGCCAGATAAAATGATTTGTAATCTGCTTTTCAGATTATTTAGGAGCCTTCATTAAAATAAAAGGAGAATTTATCAATAATATTAGAAAGTGTCTAAAATTCGTTACAATATGCAAGTAACATTTTAAAATACATGAATCACGAATGCGATGATATTATTTAAATTTAATTAAACAAACAACCAGTATCAACATATATGTCTTTTACAGAATTTGAAGGGAACAACCGATGGCAGAATGCAATATAAAACATAAATATAATGCATATAATTTATACATGCGCTCAAATCATACTTATAAGTGTGAGCGTGCCTTACACTTTTATACAAAAATTAGCTTTTTATTATCGCAATGTAGCAGCATCATTTTTTTTTTAAATCACCATGTTCTATGCTTTTCTTTTCTGTTGCATATTTGACTGTGACATCCCTGTCATAACAGCAATACATTAAAGTTCTCTTATTAAAATTTCCTCCCCAATGTTGATAAATGTTCAAATCTGAACGGTTTATGAATTCGGTTTGTCCGGTCGTTTGTCTGTCTGTCCACGCTCTGGCTCTTGCTAATTTACGTGGATTTCCACGTCATGATATGTGTTATAGAGGATTATTTTCCCACTATATGCTATTTCTTCAGACCAGCAATTAAAACGTCGTCTCTAAAAAATAACGTTACGTTGTATAAGCCAGCCGTAAAACAAAGCAGATGTATCAATGTACAGATAATCTCCGCTGCAATTTTTTTCATTTTTAGGCATCGTACATTTTCAATTTTTATACCTTCGTATTGGGAAAAAAGTACTTTTAAATGCAATTTGTTTGAAAACTATATCTCAATTTATTTTTGATACATTCATTTTTTTTGTAGTTCTTACCGCCATCTGTTTAATGTTGGCAACTGAAGTACTCCATTTCTGTAGAAATTAAACGAAAAATAGTTGACAATTAGTAATTATATCATTTGTTGTTATTTTCCCATAGCAACTGAAAAAGGAAATGTAAATAAAATGCGTGCTATTTTGAAAAAAATATAAATGAATGATTTCTGACAAAACATGGAGCAATTATAACTGTATTTAATTTTAAGTATCTATATTAATGTTACAAATAAATGAGGACATGTGAATCACCAGATAGCCGATTTTTTTCTCGAGTTTCTTGAACGGCGACATCGCATTTTGCTGGATGTGTGCATAATTCAGCGATAGTGATACTTTACTCTAGATGTTGTATAAGATTGGATCGTAAATCTGGAATTCTTCAGCGGATGCGAATGACATCATTTTATATAAAATAAAAGCGTCTGCTTTAAATCTTAAAACTGAAATATGTTTTGTACTATCTATATTTATATACATATATGTATTTTTATTTCATCGGGGCGACAGTAAATTCTGAAAAAGCAGAAGTGAAGTTTTCTTTTCTAGTTAAGTTATATTACTTTTTAAAAAGAAGTATGTAGATGTTGCAGTACGTTTACAGAGTCACATAAACAAATTCCGTAATGATTTATGATTATGATTTATAGTGAAACTCGTTTGAGCTTCATTTCAGTTATGTTACGATACACCAAAATCGATTAGGCCAGTCGGGGAGAACTTTCAAAAGGCTTTTGTTCAGCAAGTCCTGCCTAGATACACGAAACATAATTAAGTTGAAATGCATCAATGAGGTGGACCATGACCAACGCAAAACTGCATATATATTTTGCGTCCTGTCTTAAATGGAAGAGGTAACCCCAAGATTAAAGAAGCGGTCACATCAATCAGGGTCACGCGCCACGTATCGGATGGGGTTTGAATTACAGGAAGAAACCAAGCTGTTTTCTTACTTGACACCACTAAAATTGTAAAGTTTTTTTCACCTTGATTAGTAGCTGAAGAGTCTTTGCTCTGACAAGGCGAAGAAAACTTCGTGGAGTCAAGTGCATCTAGACCCCACCCCGTTCTCTCTACGCCATTATTTTACAATAAATCTGGTGAACAAGATTCATATTCCATGAGTGACTAAAGATTTAGCAAATATGCGCAGACGGTAGATATTCTGTCACGAGGCTAACGAAAAAGACAGGCTACCGCGGTGGGCCCGATTCTTCTTTTTTTACAGACCGCTGGAGTCACGTGATGCTCGAATGCACCAATGAAGATGTGCGAAAAGAGCATCACGTGACTCCAGCGGTCTGTAAAAAAAGAAGAATCGGACCCACCGCGGTAGCCTGGCTTTCTCGTTAGCCTCGATTCTGTCATATATGACGTCGCACTAAAAACCCACCTAATGGATTATCAACTACGTCCACAAGATGGCGCAGCTGTGTTCATTTACGCCCGATTCCAGTATTAAGTTTGTACGCTTAATATGTATGCAGTTTACGACCAAAGCCTTCAACATAAGGGAGGAAGCCTTGACACGCGTCACGAAAACGTCACACAAAGCAGGAAAAACAACGAAAGAATTTCAAACAACTTAATCAGGGCTCGTACGGGTACCGTTATTTTCAAGGCCAAATATCAGAATTTTTTTAATAGAAAAATTATTCTAGTTTAAACGGACGAAATTTCAACTTTTTTAAGGAGATATTTTTCAAAAGAAAATACTGGTACCGAAGAATTTTTTAGTCTGGAAATTTAAGGACCCGTATGAAACCTGTTAATTCTTATTTTCAAATAATAATTAATAATTCCACGAGCCAAAGAAAACGAAACATACAAGTTTTTAAATTTTTTTTTCATTGTTTTTCCTGCTGTCTGTGATGTTTTCGTGACGCTTGTCAAGACTGTCTCCCTTATCTTGGGTGTTGCTACGATATGCTGTCTGATAAACCAGTTTAGTACAATCTTTCAGTAAACAGGGGCGCCTTCATCTGGATAAAAAAATCCCTGCCGGCTTGGGCCTACAGGCGGAGGTAGATTTCGAAGATAAGTGCTAAATTCACCAAAAAAACTTAAATCAAGATTAGAGATAAACCCAGTTCCTTCACTAAGAATGAGCTCTTGGGAGCTAAACATTTTGTGAAAATTCTAATATACTCGAATACACACACGCGTGTATATGGAATAGGTTTAAAAAGGGCTAAAGCAAATTCAGAGAACCTCAAAGCGTTAAAATATGTTAATATTTCCATAGTCGGGTTTTTATCACGTTTTAATACGTTTCTCCAAACTGACATGACGTTACATATTCACCTGCTGAAGTCCATTATATTTCTAATATGACGCAATATTTTGATTTTTTTTTTATCCGTCAAACTGTTTATTTCATTTTGAGTTTTCATGCCGAAATCTTGCTCTAGAAAACTTATGACGTAATATTCAATTTGTTTTCAATTCGTCAAACTGTTTATTTAATTAAATTTTCACGTGAAAATCTTTCAATAGCAAAGCAATTGTTGTGGTGAGAGTTTTATTGCTTTTTTTAATTGTTGGCAACTGCTATAACGAAAAATATTTATTTTTTTCTGTCATTGTTGTGAAAGAGCTGGTTTTATCAGAATCGTGTTAAGACGATAGTCAAAATTTTGAAACCTCCCCATTTCCATTCCCTTGGGTCGATTTTTCCCATTTTCAATCCCCGCCGAGATATTAGCCATCTCAAAGTTGTTGGCGAGTTTGAAGACGATCCGTGCATAACTGCGACTTTTATCGTGCGGACAAAATTTAGTACATACATACAAACACACACACACACACACACACACATATATATATATATATATATATATAATTTTTAGGTGGGGGTGGTTTTGGGTTCCTTGGGTCATATACTGAAAAGTTCTGAAGGAATTTTTCAAAAGTCGCACCATGGTAACGACTGCAATAGGTAGTATTTCTTACGAAATCTACCTAAAAAATTGAAGGGCGTAGTTATTCACATGACTTATATGGCGGTGGTTCTTCGAAAGAGATGCTCGTATATGTTGTTACTAACTTTTTCACCTAGTGTAAACTGCATCGTTGTAATATATCAGAAGTAATATTTTAGCATTAAATAGCGTAATAGTAGAATTTAGAATGTTTGTACTTTAACTAATGCTAAAACCACACGGGCTAACTTCCTACAGTATTTTTGTATAGTAATCTTCATCTTGTTTAAATGCAGGATTTCTGTCATTGCCGAAACGTCAGTAAGTAAGTAAGTAAGTAAGTAAGCACCCACCCTGGGAACCCGCTTTTGGCTTATGGTTAGGTGTAACCCCCAAGCCCAGGGCAGGGAAGAGTTTTACTTCCTGCGGAAACAAGCCCAGAACCCCAGTCTCCGGGAAAGAAGACTTCAGAACGACCCGCCTGACACGCCGAAGAGAGCACAAGAGGCATCACAATTGGCTACCCTATTGTTTCAGGGCGAGCCTAGAAATATATTACGATTATGATTTATATGTTTTGGAATTTACGTACTATTTGAAAAACTTTTAAGTATTTACATTCATCTTTTCTTTTGATAAGAAATATTTTTTTCCCCTTTTTTTCACCCTTTTAAACAAAAATATTTATACATATTTACAATATTTCTAGTGGTATTTAAGTTCTTAAAAATAAAACAATCTCAAAAACACCCTTCCATACACCACGTGGACCCATGACATGTCCACCACAGGCA
Organism: Maratus speciosus; assembly: GCA_963932465.1. Lineage (NCBI taxonomy): Eukaryota > Metazoa > Arthropoda > Arachnida > Araneae > Salticidae > Maratus > Maratus speciosus. The sequence goes on along the minus strand of OZ010799.1, from coordinate 281,152,491 downwards.
ATCAGAAGAGGTAATTATTGAATGTATTTATATTGAATAAAAGAATAATGGCTATTGAGAATATCGTAGTTAGCATAAAGTTTTTAGGTAGATTTCGTAAGAAATACTACCTATTGCAGTCGTTACCATGGTGCGACTTTTGAAAAATTCCTTCATAACTTTTCATTACATGACCCCAGGAACCCAAAACCACCCCCATCTAAAAAGTTTATATATATATATATATATATATATATGTATGTATGTATGTATGTACTAAATTTTGTCCGCACGATAAAAGTCGCAATTATGCACGGAACGTCTTCAAACTCGCCAACAACTTTAAGATAGCTAATTTCTCGGCGGGGATTGAAAATGAGCAAAATCGGTCCAAGGGAATGGGAATGGGGCAGGTTTAAAATTTTGAATAAAGGTCTTAACATGATTCTGATAAAACCAGCTTTTACACAACAATGGCAGGAAAAAATAAATATTTTTCGTTATAGCTGTTGCCAACAATTTAAAAAAAAGCAATAAAATTCTCACCACAACAACTGCTTTTCTAATGCAGTGTTTTCACGTGAAAAATTAAATTAGATAAGCAGTTTGACGAATTCAAAACAAATTGAATATTACGTCATAAGTTTTCTAGAGCAAGATTTCTGCATGAAAATTCAAAATGAAATAAATAGTTTGACGAATTGAAAACAAATTGAATATTGCGTCATAAGTTTTCTAGAGCAAGATTTCTGCATGAAAATTCAAAATGAAATAAATAGTTTGACGAATTAAAAAAAAACAACAAAATATTGCGTCATATTGAAAATATAATGGACCACAGCAGGTGAATATGTAACGTCATTGAGTTTGAAGAAACGTATTAAAACATGATAAAAACCCGAGTATGGAAATATTAACATATTTTAACACTTTGAGGTTCTCTGAATTTGATTTAGCCATTTTTAAACCTATTCCATATACATGCGTGTGTGTATATTAGAATTTTCACAAAATGTTTAGCTCCCTAGAGCTCATTCTTAGCGAAGGAACTGGGTTTATCTTTAATCTTGATTTAAGTTTTGTTGGTGAATTTAGTACTTAACTTCGAAATCTACCTCCGCCTGTAGGCCCGAGCCGGCAGGGATTTTTTAAGTTGTGCTGGGTCATTAATTATTTTTAGGATGTCCTGAAGGATTGTCGTTTCTGTTCTGTGAAATTTAAACTTCATGAATTTGCAGTTGCCGAAAATGTAATGCATCGGGTCTCCTCGACCACCACATTTACAAAGGTCGTCATCTTTTTTGCCGATATTATAAAGGAAAGACGGGAAGCTGCCGCGGCCTGTTAAAAAGTAAATAGAAACTTTATCTTTTGAAATTATTTGGTTCTGAACTTTTGGTACCAGCCCGTGCGTATATCTGCCACCCCCTGAGTGATCCCAGTTGTACTGCCACCTGTCCAGTAATTGGGTTCGAATACATTTTATAAGATAGGACCGAGGCAATTTAACTCCTCGATCCACTGGTAGGTCGCAGTACTGGGCGGCATCATTCGCCAGCTCATCCGCCAGTTCATTACCCGCTATGCCAATGTGGCCTTTTATCCAAGTAATGTAAAAAAATTTATTTTGATTTTGTTTAATTAAATTATGGATGTAATAAATTGAGGGGTTAGTCGGAAATAAATTGTCTAAGGCTTTAATAGTAGATTGACTGTCACTTAATATTTGGAATTTTGTATAAGGGGAGTTAATGGCCCAATTAATTGCCGAAATTATTGCGTGCAGCTCCGCCTGAAAGATTGAATTTTCTGCTCTCAGTTTGACTGTTTTTTCATAAATTTTAATGTTATGATTGTAGGCTACCATTGCATATGCTGTGCCAGAGTCCACCTTAGAACCATCTGTGTAAATCGAAATAAGATTAGTTTTTGTGATAATTTTGTCTGTAACTATTAAGTTATTTAAATGAATTTCCGGATTTATTTCATATTTTAGGATTTTATTTTCTATATCATCTTTACATATTGGTTTGGGTTCTTTAAGTAATAAGTTTTTATTGTGTAAAATATTGTATTTTAGATTTTTATATTCCAGTGTTATTAATATTGGTGGTATTCCTAATAGGACCTGTAACGTATGTGTTGCAACATTTTTATATGTTTTGGTTATTGACGTGAGACAAGTTCTTTGGATGGATTGGAGAGCGCGTTTATCTTTTATCCTGAGGTCTCCAAACCACACCTCCGAACCATAATCTATAATTTTTTCTAGTACTGCTATGTACCAGGTTCTAAGATAGCCTCTGTCCACCCCCCAAGTAGCCGAGAAGACCCGTTTAATGGATGAGGTTAGCTGTAAAATTTTGTTTTTTATGCTAGTTATGTGCTTGTCCCATTTTAAAGTACTCTGGAATATTATCCCTAAAATTTTTATTTCCTTTAATGGCTTGATGGTATAGTTACCCAATTTAAAGGTTGGTGGACGTTTATCCAAAGTGTTTTTCCCCAACATAATAAAAGTCGTTTTTTCCTTTGAAATCTGTAAATTTAAGTTATTGCAAATATTATAAAAAAGTTTTATTTTTTGGTTGGTTTCGGTCTCTAAGATGAGTCTGCTCCTCGCTTTGACAACCATATTGAAGTCATCGCAAAAAACATACAGGTCTTCGAATTTACTGTAAAAGTTTATTAAGATTATATTTGCTATGATTAGCCACAGAAGCGGCCCAAGGCACGACCCCTGTGGACAGCCTTGATAAGTTGGTCTTTTAATGTTATTTGATAAATAATTTGTTATTAGTTCTCGTTCGGATAAGAAGCTAAGAAGGATACATTTTAAATATTGCGGAATTGGTAATTCGTTAATTTGTTGACCCAAAGTGACCCAATCGATATTGTCAAACGCCCCTACAATGTCGAATGAGATAATGCTGCAGTATTTATATTTTTCAAGATACGTTTTTGCTTTATGTTTTAATTTGTTTAATAGTTGAATTGTGCTTCTGTTCTCACGGAAGCCATACTGGGCCCCGTGAAGAACATTTAATTTTTCTAAGTAGTGATTAATTCTTCGTTTTAGGATCCTCTCATAGATTTTTCCCAGCATGGGAAGGAGACAAATGGGTCTATAGGAGGAAGGTTGGCGTGGATTTTTATTACGTTTTGCGAAGAAGATCACATTTGCTATTTTCCATGATTTAGGAAAGTAGTTAAGAGTAAGACATTTGTTATATAAGTCACGTATTAGATGTTTAAAATTATTGTATATGTTTTTAATAATAAATGCATCAATTTTATCAAATCCAGGGGCTTTTAAATTATTTTGCTCATTAAGTGCTGATTTTATTTCTTTAAAAGATATTAGGGGGGGAGGGGGGGGAGATCTTCCTCTGCCGCTGGGTCCATGAGAGGTGGATGCGGGTTTTGATGTATTGGGAAGTGGTGGTTAAGTAATATGTTGAAAGTGTCTAATTTTGTAGTATATGGGGTTGAACCCTGTAGTGTTGTGTGTATGAAATGATTATTTTTGAGTCTTTTATTCATTGCTATTTTAAAGGCTTGGCCAAATTTGTCTTTTGTTTTAGAGCAGAAACTCTGCCATGATTTAGTTTTTTGTTGTTTTATACGTTTTTTGTATATTGCTCTTTCTCTTTGTAGGAGGGTTCTCCACTTTGGGTCATTTGTTGATTTAAATCTTTTCCGTAATGCTGAGATTTTATTTCGCTGGACCTTCAGCTCTGCCGTCCACCAGTCAAATGTTGGATATAATTTGAAACTTTTTGTTTTTAGTGAGGATTTACAGGTGTTTAGAATTACTTGGTTAAAACCATCAAGCCATTCATCCAGTTCTAGTCGAGTTTTAGTATCAGATAAGGATTTAAGTAAATTATTAATTTTCGGTTTCAAGATGTAATTAAATTTTTTAAAATTTGAGTATCTTGTTTTAAATCTTTTAAGGTCTAGAATAACTGGTTTAAGATTTAATGAGAATCTGATATACCTGTGGTCCGACGTGCTCTCTACTGTGTCATCTACATACCATGAGTCCACGCAGTCCACCAGGTCTTGTGTACAAAGGGTTACATCTGGATTCCCCTTCATGGGACGATTCGGCTGTCCTATAAATGAATGAGGTGCCTCTATATCATTGATCAGAGTTAAGTTATTAGATAATAGTAAGTATGTCAAAATTTTTCCCCGTTCATCTTCTTTCTGATATCCTAAAAGTGACAAGTGGACATTGAGGTCTCCTCCCATTATGATGTGATTCAATGGTTCGAAGAAGTCCAGCCACTTCATATCACCTCTGAAATCACCTTTTGGTCTGGCATACACAGAGCCTATTGTGATCTTGCCGGATTCAGTAGTAAGATTGACGAATACTGCATTATCGTCTTTATATGTCTCTATCACTTCCACGTCCTTTCGAGTTACCACAACTGCCGCTGTTTTATTTTTTGAGATAAATGCTTGCCAATTTGACGGAATTGACCATATGGCTTCGTTAAAGTAGTAAAAGTCCTGTAATAGAAGAACTAGTATTTTATGCTGATTTGCAAATCCCATTAGGGTTGATGTTGCAGAACCCCATGCAGTTTCTGCATCTGTGTTGTTGTGGTTTATTTCTGTAATAACAATATTTTTGATCATGGCGTCCTGCACAGTATTCACACGTTGGAGATTGTCGGCAATTCTGATCCACGTGTCCGAAAGATTGACAGTTCTTACATCTTAATATAGGTTGGTGAGGTGCAATCCTGACCGATGTAAATCCCATGACGATCTTTCGTTGTCTCAGTAGATGAATCGCAACTGGAGCTTCTGCTTCAAAAATTAGTTGGTATGTTGAAGCTTTTTCTCTTTGTTTTCTATTAATGTAGTTTATTGGAATATCTGAATCATAAAGATTTTTTAGATTGGTTATTATTTCTTGTGGATCCATATATGTCGGGATCCCTAAAAGAATCAGTTTTCGGAGATCCGCAGCCTTATATTCTATATCCACAATGTCTTTTAGGGTTTCTATCTTCTCAATCGTCTCAAGCAGCTTATTCGTGTTTTCATCACTAAACGTTTTAATTATTAGTGTATTTTTGTTTTTGGCAAGTTCACAATATATTTGTTTATATTCAATTGTGTTTCTAGTTTCTCTTGTTAGCATGATTTTTATGTCATTGAGCGACATATTCGTGTTTTTCTGCCGAGTTATCAGGATAGCTGCTTTTGAATACTGTGCATGTACCGTTGGAATTGTTGTCTTCTTAGGTATTGCAGCCACCTCCGAATATAGTGAATTATCTGTATTTGCCTGTATGTTTTCTTCTATATTATTGCATTTTATGATTGGTTGTTGTTCCTCTACTGTTTCTATTTTTTCTCTTATCTTTTTAAGTTCTTCCAAGATGATTCTAGTATAAGGTATCGTTTCTTCTGTATTTTGCTGTTGAATTAAGTCTTCTATTACTTTATTTTTGTTTCTAATTTCTTTTAATTGTTTTTCTATTTCTTCTTTGTATTTTAATTCTTTTTCTAGTAGTTCATTCAATTCTTTATTGCATTTTTCCAATTCATTTGTTAGAGTGGGCTGTTCTTGCAACTTCTTAATCGTTTCTAATTGATCTTTTATGATTTGTTCGTGTTCAAGGATTTTTTGACGTTGATCTAACGTCACCTTATTGACGGTGTTGAGATTCGCCGTTATTCTATTATTTTCTTCTCTTTGTATTTCAAGGTCTTTCACCATTTCACTTGCTTTAAAGATAATTTTGTCTAGGTATTTTTTAGCTTCTTCACAATCACCTCTTCTTCTACTTCTTGTAAGTGATTTATAAATCTCTATCATTTGAGTCATTGTCATCTTCTTTATAGCAAGTTCACCATACCTCGGCGTGGCTACTTCCTCCGGAGGATCTTGAGTCGACATTGAGGAATTTTGTGTGTTGTCTTCTTGTATAGATATTTGAGTTGCTCTTTCTTCTGTAGTTTTTAAGTCATGTCTGCCCGATTTTCCTGTCCCCGTTCTTATACTCTTCTCCTTTAATTCTCTAATCATCTTTTCCTGCTGTTCCGCTCTTTTTTCCAGATTATTTTTGTTGTCATCTAATTCTCTTATTTTTTGTTTTATTTTGATGAGATATTTTTCTGCCATACTAGACGCTCCTTTAGCATGAGTGCTCTTCGTCTTGCTGTAGCTATCTATCAATTGTTCCAGCGACATTAATTTTGCCATGGGTTCTGAATATGTTGTCAGATTTTTTGGAAGGTCTTTAGTATTTAATCTTGGTTTTGAGTGTATTGATATACTGGAATCAAATGATCCTTCAGTTTCATGGTCCACAAGATCCTTTACTCTCTGTGGCTTTGGAGTCGCCTGGGCAGTTATTAACTGATTTTCTAATTCTTGGATTGTCTGATCCAGTTGTATCATCATTCTCTCTTTTTCCTCTACGATTTCTTTCAACTCCATTATTTCATGTTCTTTTTCCTTCAAGTTTTGCTCAATTTCGTCACTTTTCATCAGAGCACATTCTAATTTTTCTTTGTACTCTGCTATTTTAAGTTCGTTTTGTTCTTTATTTAATTTATTCTTCTTTTTATTTTTTAATTTCTGACTGTATTCGTGAAATATTTGTAGGAGCGTCGGTTCCGAGCTACTTATTTCATATGAATGTTCGCCTATTAAAGAGCTTTCTTCTTGTATTTGTGACTTATTCATTATTCCACTTTTATTTTGGACTTTTTATAATCTATTATTTCGTGAGAATTATTTATTTAGTATATTTATATCTGAAAGTTATATTGTAACTGGATCGGGGAGCCACTAGGCCCCTGCCACACATCTTTGAAGGAAAGGGAAATAGATAGTTAAAAGCAAAAACCAGTGGTCGTAACCACCGAAAATGACTTAGAATAAAATTAAATTGCCAAATGGGGGGTAATTTTGAATTTAAAAAAAAAAAAAAAAAAAAAAAAAAAAGATAGTGATAGTAAAACCATTACTAATGGGAGAAAAGAGGGAAGTATGTGCTATTGCTCCCGTGCCACCAAGACCATACACTTAAATTATTAATTATCAGTTACTACTCTTTTACCAATAACATTGTTCCCCTGTGAAAAATGCATTACTGCATGTATACATTATCTCACTATTTTTCACAGGAGTTGTAGCGTTAAATTTTGATGAGGAATTCGTAAATATGTACAATATAAAGAATTATATAATATAGTATATAATATAAAATGTAATTTAATTCAATTTTAAATAATAGACAAATTTACATGTGTACATTTTTGATATTGATAATTTGTTATAAATCATTGAAAGTAATTTATTAGTACACAAATTTACATTTAATCACTCTTAATGTTGATCTGTTATGTACAACTTCAGCAATATTGTTCTAGTATGAGTATTGCACGTCGAGTCTCGATTTCCCATAAACGAACCAAAAAAGGAGTAAAAAAGGAGTAAAGGGAGTAATGGTAGATTGGGTGGACCTGTCAGATGGAAAACATTTGGAAAATATTTCTTAATGTACTGCAGTAGGAAAGCAAACAATACTCATCCAACACTACAAGGGTCCCGCCGACTTGCCTGTAAGATAATGTAAAACACAATATAACAGATTTAAACTTTAAAATTTAAATGTAAGTGCGCCAAAATCAGTGCAGGGACCTCCCAAGGACCAAGGAGGGTAAAATGAGACGGAGAGGATAATGCCAACAGCAATGTAGTGCTAAATGTAAAATAGTAAATGGGAACAAGAATGTAGGACATGGTATGACTCAAATTTAATAATCGTTTACATTAAACCCAGTAATCAAAAAAGTTGCTAATAATAAGGAAATGAGTGCTAATTGTAGTAGTGATTAGTGGGAAAGAATATATGACGTATGGGAAATCCCAATGAAAAACAGAAGAATAACTCAAATAATAATAAAAAAGTAGTCAATGCTAAGCCAAGAAATGTGTGCAAGGTCAAATAATTAAAATGAGAATAAAACTGTTGGCAACCTCCAGTACATTCAAGAAAAAAAACCAGACTAGTAATCCAGTAACAACAGAATGTATGTCATATGAGTAATCCCAATGATCAGTAGAATAACTCAAATAATAAAAAAGTAGTCAATGATAGGCAAAGAAATGTTTGTATGGTCAATTAATTATAATGGGAACAAAATTGTTGGCAACCTCCAGTACATTCCAGAAAGAACCAGAGAAATAACCCAATAAACAAAAAAGTTGCTATTGTTAAGGATAAAAAATATTAAATGTAAAAATGTATATTGGGATCAAGAAAATATGCCATATGAGTTATCCTAGTGAAAAAATCAGAAGAATAACTCAAATAATAAAAAAGTAGTCAATGTTAAGCTTAGAAATGAGTGCAAGGTCAAATAATTTTAGTGGGATCAATAATGTGTGCAACCCCTAGTACAATCAAGAAAAAACCGGAAAAATATCTTACTGTGGAGACACGAAAAGTTTTGGTTTCTGTTAGTCTGTCTGTCTGTTCCGCGATAACTGCCGCAAAAAGCATCCGATCGGCTTGAAATTCACTGGGCATGTTGATGAGGTACCCGGACTTAGCTGTATAGTTTTTGGTTAAATTTGGTTCATTCGTTCGGGAAATATGGAACATTTTATTTTGCTCTATAATGCTTTTCAATGGCAAGTCAGACGATTTTCAGATTTTCATTTGTTGAAAGAAATGGCTCATATGAAAAATGGATTTAAATGGTAAATTTTTGATGCTGAAATTTTTAAATAACATTATTAAATTATTCCAATAAATTATGTCAATATATTTGCTAGATTTTTTTAATTAGGTTTATAATATTGGGGGAATTTTATGCATGTTTTCCAATAATATAAAGGATTTTGTTTTATCAAATTGACATAATGCATATTTCATTTTTTTCCTTATCTTTCTCTGTTGCCTAGCAACGAATTTGGTCCAAATAATATTAGTATAATTGCGTGTATAATGCTTGAGTAAAGCCAACGTCAAAACAGATGAATTAATGCATTTGTATCTTTGCATATAGACGGATTTTAGCCCAGAAATAAAAATAGGCAATATTTCATTTATTTTATTTATTTTATTGAAATATTTTGCTTAAAAATACAAAATTTCATTATTTTCATAGAGAATAACGTAACATTTTCCCATAACATTTACCAATATTTCATTAATTGTTGCCAAGAAAATTAAAACCCGGAATAATGTTTTCTTTTAAACAATTTTCAATTGAAATGTTTTGTCGTGAAACAGGAAAATGAAAAATAAAATTAAGAATAGAAAAATTAATATGGCGGCATATTAAAAAAAAAAAAAAAAAACTCTCGAGTATTTCTTAATATAACAAGATGAAAAGTTTTGAGTCAGTACGCATAGCAGGTGAATTAGACGTCATTTATCGAAAAGAAAGATGCTGGAATAAAAAGATCTTGGGTAAAATAAAATTAACTATTATTCACGGAGGAAAGAGATAGATGGAGATGCAGTATGCCGTAAAAACAGTTTGCAATACGATGTGCGTTATCGCTCAGATTTAAATGCTCTCATTCGGTCAAAACAAAACAAGCACGTGGGACAGGGACCAAATTCTTTGACTTCATCCGTTTTTTTTTTTAAGCACGTTGTTGTGTTGTGCCGAATGTAGCGGATTTTAGGCGTCACTTCAATATTTATTGTCTGTGTACGGTTAACAGGAATATTTTATTTTAAATTTAAATTTTATTAATTTATTAAAAAAACTTATGCTTATCGTTATAAATCACAGCGTAAAAAAAAGCTAAGATATACTATAACCATCCGCACAATCAATACAAAATTGCGAATGTAAATTTAAATAGACTACGGGGGGTTCAGAGGGGCAGAGCCCCCCTGAAGAAATGCAATTTTTGATTTAAAAAGTTACCAGAATAAGTAGCTCATCAGAATTTCAGAACATTAATGTACAATCACTTGTTTAACACTTTTAATTTCTGAAACTTTACGAAGTATCTTTTATGCTCATAAATATTTATGTAATTTGAAAACTTTAAAAAGCGATTTGTAGGAAGTTGAATATTATGCAATGAGTGTTAAAAAACAATGACTTGCAAAGATGACGTTGAGGCTCCTGATCTGCAGATTTACTAGTAAATATGACGGAACTTACTATTCGGAAGTACTAGTACCATACTGCCCTGTGAAAATGATGCTTTGATGAGTAGTAGTCTTATACGTCACACACGTTTTATACGACGTACATACATCTCATGAAATTTTTACGGTTCAGAAATTCCATGCAAAAATAATTTTAAGATATTTGCAGTGAAATACGTTTAACACGAAAACTCTTAACATGAAAAATCGCTTAACACGAAATGATATAGTGGTCCGGACACTATACTATACAATTTAATAATTTTTTTTTCTTTTACCACGAAACAAAATCGTTTAACACGAAAAAAAAATCGCTTTCGATCTAGTTTGAGGTGAAATTGGTGAATTTCTTGTTAAAACCACTGAATTTTAGGTGAAAATCAGCAAATTTCGTGTGGTTTTTTTTTTTTTTTTTCGTAAATTAGCTTATGTTTTATGAGCACAATGGCTCAGAAATTGGTCCAAAATCAAACTGCTATTTCACTTTAGATAAAGATGATGGGAAAGAAGGACGAAAACAAAAATCTGCAAACAATTTGGCATTACCAGGTCTACTTTATCAACTATAAGAATAAAAATTGATACCATTACGTTAATGTTTGAGCGCAGTATCTTAAGCCAAACAGAAAACGCATGAGAACCGCTAAGCACGCAGATTTAGAAACAGCTTTGCTTATTTGATTCAAACAAGTTAATTCTCGGATTGCTGAACAAGACACTTCAAAACTAGTATGTTGTGGCCATCACAAAACTTTCTTCTATATAAATCACGTCAATTAAATCATTTAAATAGTAAAAGAAATTACATCAATTTATTCATATAAAAGTATACCTGAATTTGAAGTTTGATGAAAATTCGTGCATTAGTTATTGAGATAGAGCTGTAGGGGAAATTCTGAAAAATGCAGCACAGTAGCGCCACCTGTTGAGCGATTCGCACCAAAGCACAAACAGCACTAATTCATATTAAGATATACCGGAATCTGAAGTTTGATGAAAATCTGTGTATTAGTTCTGGAGCTAGAGCTACTGTGGAAATCACAAACAATGCAGCACAGCAGCGCCACCTGTTGAGCGATTTACACCAAAAGGTACAAAACATCAATTCATGTCAAGGACTAACTGAATCTGAAGTTTGATAAAAATCCGTGCATTAGTTCTGGACATTGAGCTATTGTGGAAATCGAGAAAAATGCTGCATAGCAGCGCCACCTGTTGAGCGATTTACAGCAAAACATAAACAGCAGTAATTCATATCCAGGTATACCTGAATCTGAAGTTTGTTGAAAACCCAAGCATTAGTTCATGAGATAGAGCTACTGCGGAAATCACAAAAAATGCAGCATAGCAGCGCCACCTGTGGAGTGATTTACACCACAAGGTGCAAAACGTCAACTCATGTCAAGCACTAACAGAAACTGAAGTTTGATGAAAATCCGTGCATTATTTCTTGAGATAGAGCTATTACGGAATTTGTGTAAATGCTGCAAAATGCAGCATAGCAGCGCCATCTGTTGAGCGATTTGCACCAAAACGTTACCAGCACCAATTCATATCAAGGATTAACTGAATCTGAAGTTTGATGAAAATCCGTGCATTAGTTCTTGAGATAGAGCTAGTGCAGAAATCGCGAAAAATGCAGCATAGCAGCGCCACCTGTTGGGCGATTTGCACCAAAAACTAATCAGCACAAATTTATGTTAGGGACTACTTGAATATAAATTTTTATAAAATTCCGTGCATTAGTTCTTGAGATAGAGCGCCCACAAAATTTGTGTCACATACACGCAGACAGACAGACAGACTCACAGAGTCACAGACAGACATTTTGTAAAAACATGTTTTTTGGAATCTCTGACTTCTAAAACGTGTAAATCCGTCGAAAACCGGAAGTCGAAAATTTTTACGAATCCAATACTTTCTTCTTGTAAAGATAGAAGAAAGTAAAAATTTTTACGAATCCAATACTTTCTTCTTGTAAAGATAGAAGAAAGTAAAAATTTTTACGAATCCACTACTTTCTTCTTGTAAAGATAGAAGAAAGTAAAAAGATACCGGGTGTCCCAAAAAGGACTGACTGATTTTAAAATTCAATAACTTCCAAACGGTGACAGATATTTAAAAAATTCTTACAGTAGGGTTATGCATAAAGTCAAAAGTTTTTTTTACAGTGATTTTCGATTTTAGTTCGAATTACAAACAATAGATGGCGCTGCGATCAATAGAGGCTAAATTCAGGTTCGATTTTTGGTACTTCGTGGCCCGGATAATACATTTCCATCTCCTTTTTCTGCATGGAACAACAGAAAGGACCAAAAATCGAGGCTGTATTTAGCGACTATTGCTTACAGCGCCATCTATTGTTTGTAATTCAAACTAAAATCTAAAATCACTGTAATAAAACTTTTGATTTTATGCATAACCCTCCTGCAATAATTTTTTAAATATCTGTCACCGTTTGGAAGTTATTGAATTTTAAAATCAGTCAGTCCTTTTTGGGACACCCGGTATCTGATTTTTTCACAAAAAAACAATATATATATATATTTTACTTGCTTTTCATCTTAATGGATGCAACCTACTAGTACTTTAACAGGAAATCGAAATAAAATTTGGCGACGTCGAAAATAGTTGTGAGTTTTGTTCTTTATTTTTTACGAATCTTTTAACACAAAATTCTTTTAACACGAAAAAAAATTCGGCCCCTTTAATTTCGTATTAAACGTACTTCACTGTATATAATATTGTAATAAAATTAAAATGACTTTTTTTAGAGCTAAGAAACGGAGCAATGCAGAAGGTTCTGTATAGGAGATAGCCAAAAATCTTAACTGTTTTAATAACAATTAAAACTAGTCGGATCTACCAATCCCAAAACTTTCTTCTATCTCATACATGTTAATGCTTCAAAATTCGCTATCACACTGCCAAAATTAAATGGCAATCTATGCATCTCACGAGGATTCTAACGATATGATATTCTGTGAATTAGTTCTTGAGATATGACTATCGCTGAAATCGTCTAAATCCAGCAAAATGCTGCCTAGCAGCGCCACCTATTGGGTGATTTATACCAAATCCTAATCAGCAACAATTTGTGTCAACGTCTGACTGAATCTAAAGTTTGGAGAAAATCCGTACATTAGTTTTTGAGATAGAGCTATTGCGAAAATCGTGAATATTCCTGCATAGAAGCTCCACTTATTGGGTGATTAATACCAAAACCTAATTAACAACAACTTGTGTCAACATATAACTAAATCTGAAGTTAGATGAAAATTCGTTCATTAGTTCTATAGATAGAGCTATTGAGGCAATCGTGAAAAAGGCAGCACAGAAGCGCCACCTGTTGGGCGATTTACACCAACACATAATCAGTAGCAATTCATAGCAAGGACTAACAGAATCTCAAGTTTGTTGAAAATCCGTGCGTTAGTTCTTAAGATTGGGGAAATCTATTGGGGAAATCATGCAAATCCTGCAAAATTCATCATAACAGCGCCACCTGTTGGGCGATTTACACCAAAACGTAATCAGCATCAATTCATATCAAGTAATAACTAAATCTGAAGTTTGATCAAAATCCGTGCATTAGTTTTGATATAGAGCTATTGCGAAAATCGTGAAAAATGCAGAATAGCAGCGCAACCTGTGGAGCGATTTACACGAAAAACTAATCAGCATCAATTTGTATTAGAGACTAACTGAATATAAATTTTTATTAAATTCCGTGAATTAGTTCTTGAGATAGAGCTCCCACAAAATTTGTGTCACATACACACGGTCAGCCATTTTGTAAAAACATGTTTTTGGGAATCTCTGACCCGTAAAATGTGTAAATCCGTCGAAAACCGGAATTCGAAAATTTTCATGAATCCAATACTTTCTTCTTGTAAAGACAGACGAAAGTAATAATATATGCAAATACTATTTATTTAAAAAATGCATTCTTTAAAATGAATTTTTATCCTTACAAAAATTTTGCGACATACGAACGGTGCCAAGAAATCCTTTAAAGAGCGCCATGGCGTCGATGAGCGCAGCTTCCAACGGCTCTGTTATAGACAATTCAATAAGTAGTCTTTACAGTTTGTTTACAGGGATGCACAAAACAATACAGTTATTAAGATCTATGGGGAAAGGTTGTTTTCTATGTATTTCAATTATATTAGACTAACTGAAACACAATGAAAGATATATGCATCATCCAAGTGCATTAGTCCATGTTTTTTTTTTTTTTTTTTTTTTTTTTTTTTTTTTTTTTTTTTTTTTTACTTTCTTCTATCTTTACAAGAAGAAAGTATTGGATTCGTGAAAATTTTCGACTTTCGGTTTTCGACGAATTTACACGTTTTAGGGGTCAGAGATTCCGAAAATCATGTTTTTATAAAATATCTGTCTGTGAGCCCGTGAATCTGTGAGTCTGTGAGTCTCTATCTGTCTGTCTGTATGTGACACAAATATTGTGGGTGCTCTATCTCAAAAACTAATGCACAGAATTTAATACAAATGTATATTCAGTTAGTTCCTGATATAAATTGATACTGATTACTGTTTGGTGTAAATCGCTCAACAAGTGGCGCTGCTATGTAACATTTTTCATGATTTCCACAATAGCTCAATCTCCAGAACGGAAATGCACGGATTTTCATCAAACTTCAGATTCAGTTAGTCCTTGACATGAATTGACGTTTTATACATTTTGGTGTAAATCGCTCACTAGTTGGCGCTTCTATAAGAATTTCGCAATAGTTCTATCTCATGAACTAATACTTGGATTTTCAACAAATTTCAGATTCAGGTATACCTTGATATGATTTAGTGCTCTTTATGTTTTGTTGCAAATCGCTCAACAGGTGGCGCTGCTATGCTGCATTTTTCAGACTTTCCAATATAGCTCTATCTCAAGAACTAAATCACGCATATTTAATTATATTCGCATATTAATACGCAATTGGTCTGCCAAGTTATAGCTTTGTGGAAAACACCTGAAAATCAGATTTTAGTGGTTGACTCGAAGGTTTATCATTGTGCTTTTTTGCACCCAAAAGTATGAAAACTTGGAGGACTGGGAGCAAGAAAACACATTGGTAAACCTACGAGCCAACCGCTAAAATCGGGTTTTTAGGTGTTTTCCACCAAGATTGACTTGGCAGATCGATTGCGTTTTAATATGCGAATCGAGTTTTAACTAATTCTGGAATTTCAACCCTGAACTCTATGAGGGGATTGTCTGTGCTGCCGGCTCCAAGTCTATAACAAAATCAAAACAACAAAAAAAAAAAAACTGAATTTCTTGCGCAGCCCTCTATATGAATTATAGATTTATCATATAATACATACTATGTTAAAATTTATCAATTAGAAATCGCATAGCACAGTTGAAAATTCCGCTTCACCAATTTCCATAAATAAACGGAAATGTACTTCATATGTTTTTTGAAGCCTTGTATGTGATGTATAAGATTTATACACACTAAGAACTATTTTTTTTAAAGTTTAATTTAAAAAAAGCTTAACACAAAAGAAAACGCTCTTCCAGCAATTATCGTTTATAAAGAGTATTGTAGCCGACATAGTTTGAGTGTCCCTGTATATCAATGATGAATGCTTACACATCATATTTTATAGTAACTATTTATCAGTGTACCTCAGATATATTTATCAATTCTAATATGTTTGAAATAATGTAACATGAATAAAATACACTGCAAACGAATTTTCCCCGTAGGCCGTAATGTAATGTAATTCTTTTGAGTGTCCCTGTAACTGAATGATGTATACACCCATATGGTATAGTAGACATCTGATAGTGTACTTCAGAGATATATATTAATTACAATAGGTCTGAAATTGTAAAACATTATTAAAATTCAACGCAAACTTTTTTTTACTCATAAGCCGTAGTAACGGAATTATTTGGAACGTGCCTGCAAAAGAACTGTAATTTCTAGAAGCTTCATTTTCATTACCAAACATGCCATAGTAAATACCAATACCACATATCAATTTCATGGCAATTGGACTGTATTTATGAGAGCGGACAGACAGACACTCCGAAATCATAAATATTGGGTCTATCGGAAAGTCGTGTCGTGTTGGGAAAATCAATTCGAACTGGAGAACTCTGCTCGGTAATTATTAGACATTAGATATCGGAATCAATGTCTAATAATTAAATGATAGAATTTTCTAATACGAATTGATTTTTCCAACACGACACGACTTTCCGATAGACCAAATACTTTTCAACTATGTTGGAAAGAGTTTAGAATCATTTATTAAACATAAACATACTGGCACGTAAAGAAAAATACCAATAAGAACCTTTAATTGTTAGCGAGGAATATAGTACATCATGTACATTTTAGATTTATTACACAAATATATTACTATAGTTGATTATACGCATTTAATGAGATTATAACATTTAGTTCCTAATCTCATTCGTCATGAAATGTTGAATAAGTCCAGCTCATAAGTAAAGTCTAATTTAAAGCTTATAAATATTCAGTAATGGATGTTAAATGCCAAATAAAATGAGATATAATCTGCTTTTAACATTATTTAGGAGCCTTCATTAAAATAAAAGGAAAGTTTATCAATAATATTAGAAAGTGTCTAAAATTTGTTAAAATATGCAAATAACATTTTGATATAGATAAATATGTGATGATATTATTAAAACAAAATTAAAAAAACAACCCTTATGGACTTTAGAAACTTACTTGTGTAAACTTGCCAAAGAGATAATCGGATACTGGGTATTTCATATATTTGCTGCCACATAATTTCGGATGGATGTGCTAAATTAAGTTAATAATATATATGAATGAAAATTAATATCAGATAATATTTTTTAATGAAATAAAAGATAAATGTATTGATAAAATATCCATCTGAAAAAAAAATTATTGGTATGTTTGTGTCAGTTTCAATTTTGTAAATTTTTTACAATATTTATTGTAATTTCGTAGAGTATTTTTAAAGTAAGCACAATGCAGAAATCATTGCATTACAGAGAGAAAAACTGAATTGTAAGCTAAAATTTGTGCATGTTCTATACAAAAGATAGACTTTTTTGATAAACGAAAATGAGATAGGGTTTATATCGCGATTTCTTGAAACGTAAAAGAAAATGCTGTCTTCACGGAATTTGAAGGGAAAAAACTTTGACAGAAACCGATATAAAATGATAAAATTTGAATCTAAAATTTAAAAGAATGGTTGTATCATTTGCTTTTGGCAATGTGTGGAATATTGGACTATTGAAAAAGAAGTTTTTAAAAAATTAAAAAGAAGCATCTATTCATCATAAACACACTGCCACGTAAAAAAAAATACTAATAAGACCCTTTAATTTTTTTCTAGAAAGATAGTATACCATATACATTTTAGAATTACTGCACAAATATATTCCGATAGTTCATTATATGCATTTAATGTGATTATAACATCCAATTCCTCTCTCATTCGTCATGAAATGTTGAATAAGTCAAGCTCATTTGTAAAGTCTAATTTAAAGTTTATAAATATTCAGTAATGAATGTTAAATGCCAAATAAAATTAGACATAATATGCTTTTCACGTTATCATCCTTCATTTATATAAAAGGAGAGTTTATCAATCATATTAGAAAGTGTCTAAAATTCGTTAAAATATGCAAATAATATTTTGGAATAGATGAATATGTGATGATTTTGTAAACATAAAATTAAAGAAACAGCACTTAAATTAATATCTAGTTTTATTACAAAATGAAAATGCTTTAAATGAAAAAAAAATAAATGTTAAGCGATTTTTATAGGTGAGGACAATAACAAAACATTTGAAATTCAGCTTTTTAATTATTTACTATACAGTGCGATTCAAAAGTCTCTTGCATTTCTCTGAAACCGTCGATCAATTACATTTATTTGCATTCAATATAAATGAATGTTTACAATAGAAAAAATGGCAGCCGTCGTCCTTCCGATTAGATGCATGAAAGGTTCAAATAGATTTCCATCGAAAATTCAGAGAAACCGATTTCATGCAGGCAATCCATAAAATATCCGGTAAACAAATTCCAATAAAAGATAAAATTTCGTAAAAAATGTCGTTCTCAATTACCAACAACGTCAACAGACCATATAGTAACTATAATCCAGAGTCTAGGAGAATTATTCTGGCGTACTTTTTGTCTCCCGACTTCACATACTGTATACCTGACCTATGGGGTTTTATAAATTCAAAGGTATAACAAGTGAATGTGAACAAACAACAGAATCTAGCGAAAGAGTGCAACTTTTGAAGCGTTTCAACCAAGGCCTTGTTTTCAACAAGAGGAAGGCAGGTCGCTGATTCTGCTAGTGATTTTTTTCATGAATGATACGATGCTTGAAATTATGATTGAGATCATTCGTGACGATGATAATTATGATTGATGAAGTTATTTTTTATCGATATTTTGGCGAGTTTTAGATAATTTTTAGAAAAGTGTTTTGTTAATTTTACGCATTTTTGTGATCCCTACGCAACAGGGTTGGTGCCAACGAACCTGAATAAATAGGCAGCGGCTGCCGTAGGTGGATTGATTTTTTCAGCGTTTATACGGTACCTTGAATTTCAATACCAATAATTTATTTTTATTTTTATTTTATTTTATTATTATTTTTTTTTTTTTTTGCTTTATGTTTATGAATATAACTAAGTTAAAGAAAACGTTCTGAAAATACTGGTGTCTAAATTCAGGGGAACAGATAAATGCTTACAAAATCCGCCTTTGACAGCCGCCATTTTTGTGTCAGTCCTCAGGTCTAGTGAGCGGTAGTGCTGCAAACAATGGTGGTTTTCTTCATTTACGCGAAGCGCACATACACACTTTTCAGTAATTGCTGTATTATCAAATTTCATGCCTTTTTATCATTAACATAACATAATATAAATTTTATGGATATTTCTTTTATTATTTTCGACTTTTATTCGAATAACACCCCTTGTCTTTCCCCTCATTTCATTTGAAATATATAACAATAATTTAAAATTATTTTTACTCGTATGCATATGTATTTAAAATATATGTTATGTATATACAGGGTGTTTCTAAATGAACATCGGGTTTTAACGCTTTGGTGGTATTTATTACATAAAACTTAAAATTATAATCAATACATAAAATTAGAGAGCAACTCAAACATTTTTAGCTACAAGCTTACCGTAGCACCTTTCGTCACACAGCATACATCAAGTCGCTTGCTCAATCCTTCTCAAACGTTGATTAAATTCAGCCAATATTTTCATACTGATAATACCATCTACGAATATTATTATCACTTCCAATATCACATCTGAATTTAATCCGGAACGCACGTTGCACAGTAACTACAGATTTGGTCTTTGCAAACTGCGGAACACAAAATGCTTTCTGTTCATTAGTCGCCATTTTTGCTACTAGTGCTTTCTAACGTTGACCGGAGAAACATTGAGTGCGCATGCGCATGCACAGGTACCAACAATCTGTTTAAGTTCCTCTTTCATTTTATGTAGGTTAACTTAAGGTGGGGTGCCGTGTTGTACAATATGCCGAATCACGTAGTTTTCATATGCGCAGGTACTGTACGAAAACACTGCTAGGTTGTAAGGAAGAGGGTTCCCTAGTGATACTTTAATTTCTGTTTGCGGTCTTTAAAAAAAAATAAATTAAGAGGTACTTTTTTATTGCTATTTCGTTTTAACACTTTTGGTAAGTGTCAAAAATCTTTTACGTGACTTCTTTATTTGCCTATATAAGTCTTAATTTAAACACCAGAGATATAAAGCTGATGAGTACTGGTACCTGGCTTTACTGCAAATCATAAATGGCGGTCAGTTTCCCGCTACTTCACGTCAGTGGGGGTACCGGCGTCTTGTCCAATACTTTGGGGGTGAGTCGACGAAAATTTTTGTAGGTAAAATGCCGGTTGAAGTTTTGAATGCCCTAGCGGTATTTTCAGATGGTTCTGAACTATTGCTTCTGCGATTATATTCATCAATCAACTTACTCTTAATAAAAATAGGTGTCAATTATTCTTCATTACGGGATTCAAGTGCCGTTATCAATGTATCGTATGAAGCTGGTAAGCTACACAGCAAAAGCGCTGAAATATGATTGTCCTCTATTGTTTCTCCGATTGCAGATAATTTATCAATTAATTCTAGTATGTTTGTGATATGCTTAACCATATCACCACCTTCAAGTAATTTTGTGCTATACAACTTGCGTAAAAGGTATAGCTTACTCGATAAATTGCTTCTTTCATGAATTGCTTTTAAGGTGTTCCAAGTATCTCTTGCATTTTGATTATTTTTTACGTGGACGATCTGGCTATCTTCAATGCTGAGGTTAATTATAGCCCTTGCCTTTCAGTCCTTTTTAGACCAATTGGTCGTAATTGGGTTGGGTGGTTCATCAGTAATGATCTCAAAAATATCTTCTTTAATGAGAAGCATCTCGATTTTAAATTTCCAAACATTATAATTATTAGAGTTTAGCTTCTCTATTATCTGTGCATCTTTTGCAGTAGTCATTTTTGACTTCTGTTACCACCTTTTAATTTTCAAATAAACCCTTTAATTAAATTATCATATACTAATATTTAATATTTAAGGAAGGCAGCTCGTCAGTCTCATAATCGTTGTTAGATAAAAAATGAAACTGAACGTAAATAACAATAATTACATTCAATCACAAAATAAAGATAAGGTAAAACGCCTTACCTTTTAGTTCTAGATCGTCCACGTCGAAACCGGTAATTTTCTTCATCATATCCATTGAAGTGCTATATCTATATTCACTGATTATTTAAATATCTTTGAGAATAATCCTATAAAAAAAACTTGGTTTTCTTTTATTCTTATGTGTCCCTTTTTATGCATAATGTATCCAATGGATTCTTCAGAATTTTAGTTTAAAATACTATATTTTATATGTCTTTAAAATTACAAACTGGAGCATACATTTTTGCTCCTTACTGATTACATTTCAAAATACACACTGAAGAAAATTATAACTTACAAAAAAAATATTATTGTTATATGATTAAAAATAACATAAACAAAAGTCTTGATTAAATATATTAATAAAACAATCAATATTATTTAGAGTCTATAAATCATTCTTATACTTCTTTCATCTGTCACAATTGCAGTCATTTAATATGAATGTTTATCAGTTTTTGATTGGCATATTACACAAACATGGAAGTAATTTTGTGAAGTAATAATCAAGTCTTATTTATGACAGACAAAGTGTTTTTTGAATGACAGGAAAAAGAGTTTATCTTGATTAATGATGAGTTTATATAATTCTGAAAGAGATTAGTTTCTGTAACAGTTTTCCCTTGGGGTAAGGTGCCGGTTGTTTTCCGTTGTTGTCAAATACCTGTTTGTTACTTCATTGTTTAAATTACTCTTGGCTATTAACCAACTTGTCAGGGATTTTAATCAGATAATTTAAATCAGTGATTTTGATCAACTGATTAAAAAAAAATCCATTAATTAAAATCATAAATTTTCTAAATGTTTAAAATGACATACAGAAATTTTAAAATCTATGATGAACATAATTTGAAAGGTTTCTCTATGTATCCTGTCTTATAAATAAACTTTATTGGCCTTATAAATAATTGGTTAATAAATATTAATTTTAATCAATGTTAAAAATTTGATGTTAAATGAAGTTATAAATAATTTTAATAAATGTAAATATCGGTAGTATTTAGTATAGTTTTAGATAACTAGGGTCTTCTACCCCCAAAGAGCTACGCTCCCTTACCACCATTAAGACACCGCAGACTATAAAAACACGCTAATTTGATCTGCTTTGAAAAGATAACGGATTAAATTTCTTACCAAGTTTATGAAGATGAGGTTTTTTTTTAAGTGAATGAGAATCAGTGTTCAGAGTGTCTAGCAGAGTGCAATAAAACCTCTGAAAAATGTGATTGGATCAAATGCATTCAGTGAAACTGTTGGTTACATAAATTCTGCTTAAAGTTCATAAACAAGTGTGCAGCCTGTGGCAGATCTGAGTTATAGCTGAAAAGAACAAAGGTGCATATGAAAAACACCAACAAAAAAGCTGCACTCTAAAGTACTTTATCACAGTGGCTTTATCGTATTTAAACCTATTAAAATGTTTAAAAATAAACATACTTACGAGCCATAATTCTTTTAAATGTTAAGTAGAACATTTTTTTTTTCAAATATTAGCTTGTCCTTTTATTAAAGTGCTAACGTTTGCTACATTCATATTTTTGTAATTTCCTAATATTAATTAAGTTAACAACTTTAGTATGTCTAAAATATTAAAGTTACTTTTATTCGTCCCATTATGTTTTAAACTACTTCACAAAAATTACTGTTTGCATTGAAACTCCACAAGGCATCTTACCCCTAGATAGTTGGTCATCTTACCCTTAGGTATGGGTAAGATGCCGAAATGCAAGTGTATACAAAAACAAAATTTTTGATGCTTTATATAACATCTGTAAAATGAAATAAGGTTTTAAATGATACATAAGGGTGCAAACTTTAACCAGAAATCAAATAATAACAACAGGTGATTTTTAAAACAATAAAGTCAAAAACTACGGCATCTTCACACAATTTACCCTATTAAGTATAATTTTAAGTTTTATATAATAGATACTACAAAGCATTAAAACCCCTATATTAATTTAGAAACACCCTGTATATACATTACATATATTTTAAATACGTATACATACGAGTAAAAATACCATGATAAATCCAATACAAATCCCATAATAACATTTAAAATTCCCATACCTAAGCAGCGACTAACCTCCATCCTGTAAAAAAAACAAGAACTTGTTTGAAACAGTTAGAAAGTTGTACTCTTTCTCTAAACGCCATTCAACAACTTAGATCAAACTGGAGTAGCTAATAACAGTAGGAGTAGTAGCAGAGATTATACAAACTGTAATGGAGAATATGTTCCAGTGCACATAAGATAGGTGGGAGATGTACCTTGATTTGCAAGTCCTCTACACTCTAGCGTACAGATTTCTTTTCTATTCATAGGTGTAATATTCATATTGTAAATAAAATATTTTATCACAAAAATGCCAATACACTTTTAAATCATTCTTTAATTCCTACATTCATTTATTTATATGTAAAGTGTTCACACATTATATGAAATATATTGTGAGTTTTTAATTTGTGGACCGAAAATCTTACACTTTCTTTAATAATAGTAATTTTTTAACTTCATATCCATAATTTAAAAATGTATCATAACATTAATTTGATACTGCATATCTATAATTAATTAAAATTTCACAACTGAAATTTGTTTTCTCCAACTTAGATGAAAAGTGCACAGTCACAAAATAAAGGAGAAAAAAAAATCCCATACATTTTGAGGTTTGATGATAATCACTAAAAATCAAACAAACCTAGGATTGGTTTTTAGTTATGAATTAGATGATGTTCGGCTTTTAAGTTTTTTTTTCTTTATATCCCTAAATTGTTCTGCAAATAGTTAATTCGCTATTCAATGAACTTCGATTTATTTATTTCAGAAATGTTTCCAAAATAATAGGCAATATGTTTTGAATATGCTTAACCCCTTGAATGGCGATGATACCGCTATAGCATCACATAATTTTAATCCCTAATTATCACATTGGCACCCAACTTTTTTAATGAAACTTTCACTTTTATTAAGTACACGAAAATACACATTTACTTGTTTACAAATAAATTTTCTGGTAAATACTGGTGTCAGTCAATTATTTCAATATTTTACGGATACAAGTAACTTGCCCCTGAAAGGATTAATTTTCTTTTCGGCTCATGTTTTGAATCAAAGAGGAAACACAAAGCCAATGTTGTATTGGGATTCAATAAACTTCAAATTATAGGTAAAAACGAATTATAATTTTTATAGAATTTTATTTTGATAATGTTCAGATGAAAACTTTATTCATTCTACTTCTTGTTCGAACCTTAATTAGATCATTTTTTAATATAAATCGAAAATCTCTACACTACATGAAATTATACCTTCTTTCAATTTCTTTCATAAAGATAAGCTGAAGGTTTATCTTCAAGAAGAAATAGTAGCGAACTCAGAAATTTCCAATATGAACATTCTAATTTTCGCATCGTACTTGGAATTTTTTTTAAATTTATCTCAAAATACTAAACAGGAAGTCATTCGCTCAAGTAATTTAGAAAGACTTTAAGTCAAGATTGTTTAAAAATTTATTTGAAAAATGTATACATTTGAAAATAAGTTTTGAAAATTATATTAATTGTAACCTATAAGATATCGGTTTCTAAAAACTTCAAATATTCGATCGTAAAACCATAACTGATTGCGCCAAGTAGATTCTGCGGTATTCTTAAAATGCTTCTTGCATTGTAATCTGTTTTCAATGCTTGCAAAAATATTTAACAGTAAGAATTTAAAATTTTAAAACAATAATTCTTAAACTGCTTGACTAAATGACTTCTCGCTTGATACCCTATGTTTTGTACCCTAGAAATTAAAGAAAATGTCAATTATGATATCAAATTTTGGTATTGGTACTTGAAATTACAGATGTTTGTACAATTTCAGTATAAAGGATATGCCCTAAAAGGTAAAAACGTTCCCTAATTTTTTTTTTAATTTAACACGCTCAACCCGGCGTGCATCACCGGTGGGTCACGCTCTACAGTCCTATCAGGCGGCGTGCATCACCGGTGGGTCACGTTTGACAGTCCTATCAGGCGGCGGGCATCACCGGTGGGTCACGCTTGACTGTCGCATCAGGCGACGTGCATAACCGGTGGGTCACACTCTATTGTTCCATAGAAAGCGTGTACAACAGGTGGATCACACTCGACTATGCTATAGACGGCGTACACCACAGGTGGGTCACACTTGAAAATTCGAACATTCTGTAGTAAAAACAATTCATCATTATAAACTTAATACATTAAAAACGGGAAACGAGAATTCTCGTTTTCATTCAAAAAATATCATTGACCAAGTACGGGGCTTCTACCTTACAGAAATGCATTTATATCATGTTGTCTACATTGCTTTATATTGTAAGACATTTCATATTAAATTTGTACATATTTAGCCAATAAAATCATGTCGCTAAGTAATTCTCTTACTCCTTACGAACTCTCAGACATACACAATCAACTGTGCTTGTTATTTTCGAGTTCAATTAAATAAATATGAGAGGGGCAGGCCATTACATACAGTGTCTGAATAAGCGGCAGTACCGCGCCGCCAGATGAAGAGAAACATGAATTCAAGCGCCGTCTCACAGCGAAAGACCTTATAGCCATAAGAACGCGGTCGTGAACGTGTTAAAAAAAAGCATAATCTGTGTTGAATGGTCATTTTTGTTTATTCTGTGACAATTTTCTTATTAAAATGCATGGGATTTTTTTAGACGACTGAACATTAGTCTAGTTTGTAGGTTTATCTTATTTGTTTGCGCAGTATCTCTTATAAGTGCAGCTAGTTTGACATCAAAATTAGCTAAGAACATTTTGTGAGTCTCACTATTATATATATAATTTTTTAAATTATCTAAATATAGTGTAAATCTTCTATTATTGTATTCCAAATTTTTAAAAAATCTTATGCAAAAATTTTAAACTATTTTATAAAACATGTTAATGAAAATGTCAATGTTATTGATGTACAGGGTGATCATAATTGAACCTTAAAATGGCAAGCAATTGTGTTTGTGTAATGTTGAATTTACATCGGAATTTAAAAAAAAAATTCAAAAAGAGGAAAATAATATTTTTTTTTCACTTTTTTCTTATCAAAGTTTAAAAAGTAAAATTTAATTAAAGGTTTCTGGAGCGAATCTGCAGTAAAATTAGGTGGGATATCCGCCCCTCAAGGAGTTAAAGTGCATGTGTTAGAAGGCGACCACAATGTCTATAATCAAAAATATAAAAATTAAAAATAAATTTCCGGCAGTTTGGTTGTATTTAAATCAATATTAACACTTAAATATCCGGTGCTTTAAATACACTGCTCAAAACAATTAAAGGATATTTGAAGTTTTATATAAAATAAATATATAAACGAAATTTTTTTGCCGAAAATAGAAGAAGAGAATCACAAATGCAAATTTTTCTGGTTTTCAAACTGTGGAGTATGCAAATTTTGAGTTCGACGTCAAAAACGTCGCTTCAGCGGCAGCGAATGAAATTTGACTTTCAACTGGATAAAAGAGAATGAAGACAAGGATGATCGGCATTCAGTGATTGCTTTGTTTCGATGAGTACGATGTCTCAGCGAAGTCATTTGACAGATTCAGAAGCTTTGAGAATTGTTGGTAGGTTTAAAGGGGGCCAAACTCAAGCCGACACAGTGCAAGCCATTGGAGTGTCACAAAGTGTCATTTCCAGGATCTGGAACCGTTTTTTGGAGAGTGGATGTGCAGGCCGAAGACCAAGGCAAGGTCGTAGACGGGCAACAACGCCCAATGAAGATCTGTATTTAGCGTTAACAGCTCGGAGACACCGAACCATGAACGCTACTCTTCTCCAACAACACCTTCGCTCGGCTACAGGCACCACGATTTCAACTCAGACTGTCCGAAACCGGCTCCATGCTGTAGGTCTGTATGCTCGCCGACCGATGGTATGTGTTAGATTAACATCAAGGCATCGTCGCGACCGCAGGGAGTGGGCAACCGAGCAGGTCAACTGGAGGAGAAATGAATGGAGCAATATTCTGTTTTCTGACGAGTCCCGTTTTTCTGTGCATCCGGATAATAGGCGTATTTTCATCTGGAGGGACCGTGGCAGTAGGAATAATCCTGCGTTCGTGCACGAAAGTGTCAGATTTGGCGGTGGAGGAGTGTTGGTGTATGGTGGCATCTCCATTGACGGGCGCACTGACCTCTACATCATTCGAGATGGAGCTCTGACTGGTCGCCGATATAGGGATGAGATCCTCAGACCTATTGTAGTCCCTTACGCTGCAGCAATCGGAGATAACTTCATTTTAATGGACGATAACTGCAGGCCACATCGTGCAAACCTGGTGGAGGATTTCCTTTTCGAGGAAGGAATCGTTCGAATGGAATAGCCAGCGTGTCCTCCAGACATGAATCCAATCGAGCACGTTTGGGACGCTCTAGGAAGACGAGTTTCTGGCCGCCAACAACCCCCACAAACTCTCCAAGAACTGGAAAGAGCTCTTCTGGAAGAGGGGGCAGAATACCCCAACTCATCATTAATAGCCTCATTGAGTCCATGCCTCAAAGGTGTTCAACGTTGCTGGCTGCCCGTGGAAACCATACCCCCTACTGAAAATGATTTTCTTTGAAGAAAACACATTTTCTTATTCTTTTTTTCTCATATGCACAAATTGTGTTTTTTTCCTTTAGTACACAAATGCGCAATAAAATGCATTTTTTTCTACCAAACATGTGTAATTTATTCTCATATAACCTACTATGTCTGTCGATCATGTATCAATCAGCTAAACAGTTGACCAGATACAAAATCCACCTAAAACTGCAATATCCTTTAATTGTTTTGAGCAGTGTATATGATTTTATTTTTATATTCTATTAGCGGCACTGTAGATTAAAAGCAATTTTTTTAGTAAATTTCTTTTGCGCATGCAGTCAAAATGCAAGTAAAAGGGTTCCTTAAAAAAAAGTGGTATCAAGAGAATAATTTGGTTAAGGCTATTAATGATGTTTATATGGCAGCATTGGTCCGTTAACCCATTAACCAGATGAAGAAGAAAGACCGTGTAGATGCCGCGTAAGATGATGAGAATCCGTGATTATTCTCACAAGTAAAATTTGATTGTGAATTTTGCTTTATTTAATCCGACCACTTTCCCGATTCAATTAGACAAAAATTTCTGTTTTAAAAAACCGGTGTTTAAAGATTAAAAATTCTGTAAAAGACGCTCGTCCCGAAAGGGTTAAAGACTGATGTTGCATTTTCGCAACATTATATTTGTTAATTTTGCACATTTTTATGATACCAGTGAAAGAGAAAAGCAAAATTTTCCATATTTAATTAACACATTTTAGTGATTCATAAAGTAAAAGAAATATATGAAAGTGGTATCAAGTGAATAAAATTCCAGTAAACGATGCTGGTCCTTAACTCCTTAACAGTTGCATTAAATTACGTTTAAAAATTCAGACTGCTCGTTACCACTACTTTTTTGAAAAAGAAATATTCACCATATTAAATGACATGTAAAACGATACCAGAATAAAGCCAATTACACTATTTTATAAAACTGATGGGAATCAAACAATCTGAATAAAAGACACAGCCCGTAAATATCACGGGAGTGTGAATTAAGGGGTTAACCATCTCGCTGTGCATCCCGAGATTTCATCGGGCAACGTAAAAGTAGCAAAATTTTCGCAACCCGAGATTTCCTCGGGGATTCATTTTTTTCAATGGCGAGTATTGTTTAATTCAACTCGGACCACTTTTTAAATACAAAAAAATCCATATATAGATTATGCGCTGATTAAATAAGGCAAATTTTACAGTAAAATTTTACTGGTGAGGAAAAACAAGGATTCTGAGCGCTTCATGCGGCACGTATACATGTCGCTCGTCCCCAAGGGGTTTAAACAAGATTCTCACCAGAAACTTTTAACTAAATTTCATATTTTTAACTTTGGGTGAAAATCGTTGAAAAATTGCTTTTCCTTGTTTAAAAATAAAATTTTTTGATTATTCCGGTTAGAATTCAATATTTAGAGATATTTTTGTTTACCCCTCAAGGGGTTAAGGTTTCAATGAAATACAGAAATGAATAAAACAATTTCCAAGCAGCTAAATTTTAAACCATTTTTATAATTTTTTTACGTTATACAAATAAGCTAATATCACGCAAAATTTTTAATAAAACTTTTTTCAAAATTTAGCTGGAGAGAAATTCTTTTTTTTCTCTTATTTATTTTTATAACTGATGGTATACAACCCGTCTGTAGAATATTCTTTTCAAATCTTGTTTGTTCTTTCTATAAACAGTTTAAATACCAAATCTCTTTGAAATATTCCGAATAGTTGATCTTGTAAAGCCCTTGAAAAACGTGTACTTAAATTATGCTCACCCTGTATTTCTATATGCATCTTTTCATTACATACTTTATTCTGCCTGACAATTTATCTCTAATTTTAGATATTTAACCTTATTTTCTATATAATCGTATCTTTTGAATTCCACCGAGTTCGATTGAAAATTTATCATGCATGGCATATTAAAATGCAAATCATGTTTCGTGTCAACAGCCGTGCTGTAAAATACTGTTTTATATTCACATAATATATAGCAGAAAATATGCTAAATAGATGTTATCTGATATCCTGTCAGCAAACATTATAATGGATAGAATTCACATTGAATAAATTTACGAAATATAAATATATCAAAGGCAGTGTGAAAAGACTGAATTTATAAATTTACAATTTTATAGGAAATTATCACTTGGCTATTTCAGATTTTTAAATTCTCAAAATTAATGTTAATAGCTAAATGTTGTAAAGTCGGAAATTGTATGTCAAACGTGATAAATGAGGTGCGTTCGTACTATAACTAGTTTTATAAATATTCAGATCTTGGTGTAATAGCTTTTGCACTCTTGTGCAAAAATGCATGAATAGAAAATTTATTACAATTCTATATTTTAAATTCACTAATACTGAAATACTTTAAATCTTAAATAGGAAGTCATCATTATGGTAACCTAGAATCGTGACTTATCATAAGACAAAACTGAATAAATTACATATGATAAGATTTAATAGAATGAAAAAACTTTTAACAATAACTTTTGAAGTTAAAATTTCATTTTCATAAAATTTGAAATGATAAAATCCTGCAACGATTATATAGGGCAGACTGGAGAGGTATGACCTTAGGGGAGGCTTTATCCACCCCTCAGTTCTCATATTTAAATGAATTCCGGAGTTTTGCCAATAGGTGGCAATCAAAGCTACTGAAATTCTACAACAATAGCCTTTGTTTCATGAAGATAATTGAAACAGGTGCGGAAAAATAAATTGTGAAGAGTTTTCAGCATAAAAATTTTAATATATTTTTGAGAAACATTTTGTAAGATTTTCTCAGATAAAATATATCATATAGTAAGTGGGTTTTCAGTAATGCAAGAGTATTGAGTATTTATTCCTTGCATACAGATTGTACAGTAGGGTGGGTCGAAAAAACCGAAATATTTACAATCGAAATGTAACAGAGCGGAAAAGTTGCCTTTTGTAATAAAGAATAAATTCGTAAAATATTATACCGATCGGTTTATATCTTTTACCGCCGCAAGGGAGCCAAAATTTCAAAAAAATTGCAAAAAACATGTTTTTTCAATATTTTTTTTTAATTATCCAAATGTACGAATACAATTTCTAATAGGACGCAATACCTACATGAAGATATAAGAAATGTCCCGGTAAATGTTCATTATGATAAAATCATATCTTTTACTGCCGCAAAGGGACTATATTTAAAATAACATCGTAAAAATTTCAAATTTTCATTTTCTCAATTTTTATAATTTTTATAATATGTCTAGAAGTAAATAAATTTACTTTATATCTATTAATATGTCATAAATTTTGGTAAATATTTGTCATAGACTGGAAAATAAAAACGGTAAGCATTCATTGTTCTTGTCGATCGTTTCATCTACTGCTGTTTTACTGCATATCAGCAGTACATATACCACAAATCACAAAAATGATATAACATGAACAAAATGTTTTAGTATTTTATTAATTAAAATACAGAGATGTTTAACGGAAAAGGATTAAATAAACTTAAAATGAAGAAGTACTAAAAGTAAACGAATTTTATAACATGACTTGCTTTCAAATAAAGCCATTGTTTTACGAGAGGCCGAAATTGATTATATGTGGTACTCAGTCTGTTCTGGTCCACAAACTTTACCTGCACTTCAGTGACTAATTTCACGCATCTTTCTACTAATTGAGTTGGACAAGGAAACTTATAACAGCTGGTATCTTTAATCGAACATTCTAAATTCACCAGCGTTGTTAGATCATCAGTTGATGGACAAACCGTAACAGGTGGTTTCGTTAGTTTACAGTTTTGCCTTTTGTCTAAAGCCATACAATTTTAAGCTTCAAAGTTCAAGTCTGTAATGACAAAATAACGGATGGCACTGTTCGTGTCCACAGAACTTCGTACTTTGGAAATTTTCAATTTTGGCAATCGGCTGATGCAGTACACTTTCAGGATGTACTCAATGAGTACATCCTGAAAGTGTACTGCATCAGTTGGTTCACAATTAAAATGAATCCATCCTGTTTTTCAGATTCTGTGGACTATAATTAGTAACGCCCGTTACTTGCCATGTCATCTACAAAAACATATAGTTCCTGTAATTTCACGAAATGACTGTTTCGCAAATCATGAAAATAGCCTCATTGGAATGATAGCATATGAAGGAGAGGACATCAGGACCCCAGCCATAAAGAAAATTGCCAAAGAACGAAGTTCTGTGGGCACAAATAGTGCCATCCGCCACTTCGTCATTCCAGACTTGAACTTTGAAGCTTAAAACTGTATGGATTTATTAGAGTGGCAAAATTGTAAACCAACAAAACCACCTGTTACGGTTTGTCTATCGACTGACGATCTAACGACCCTGGGGACTTTAGAATGTTCGATTAAATATACCAGCTATTATAATTTTACTTATCTCACTCAATCAGTAGAAAGATACTTGAAATTAGTCACTAAAGTGCTGGTAAAGTTTGTGGACAAGAACAGAGGTAGGATCACATATGATCAATTTCGGCCTCTCGAGCAACAAAGGCTTTATTTGGAAGCAAGTAATATTGTAAAATTCAATTAACTTAAATGCTTCTTCATTTTAAATTTATTTAATCCGTTTCGGTTAAACATCTCTGTATTTTAATTAATAAAATACTAAAATATTGTGTTCATTTTATATCATTTTTTGATTTGTGGTATATGACTGTTGATATGCAGTAAAACAGCAGTAGATGAAGCGATCATCAAGAAAAATGAGTGATTACCGTTTTTATTTTCCAGTCTATAACAAATAGTTAACAAAATGTATGACATATTAATAGATATGAAGTAAGTTTATTTATTTCTAGGCATATTATAGAAATTATAAAAATTTAGAAAAAATGAAAATTTGAAATTTTTACAATTTATTTTTGAATATGGTTCTTTTGCGACAGTAAAAGGTATGACTTTATGATAATGAACATTTACCGAGACATTTCTCATATCTTCATGACAGCTATTGCGTCCTATTAGAAATTGTATTCGTACGTTTGGATAATTAAAATAAAATATTGAAAAAAACATGTTTTCTTGCGATTTTTGGAAAATTTGACCCCCTTGTGGCGGTAAAAGATATTAACCGATCGGTGTAAAATTTTACGAATTTATTATTTATTACAAAAGGCAACTTTTCTGCTCTATTACATTTGGATTATAAATATTTTGGTTTTTTCGACCCACCCTATTGTACAGTAAATTAGGCTAAACATAACCATGTGCTATACTTTAAACAGTTACTATTTGGGAAGACTTGACCCAACCAATGTGAGGCATGGTTGACTAGATAGTCAAAGTTCCCTTATTTAAGTGTTTTTGGAAATCGTCTTATTATACACTGTATATTATGAATGGTTAATGGTTATATTTCTAAAATAATTTAAATTTATTCCGTAAAGCTACATTAAAAGTGGGATGATAGAAAGGAAAATGTTTAACATTGATTAAAGGAAGATTATTCCGAATGTTTTTATACCCTTTTTTTTGTACATTCATAAAAGGAATCTAGTTTCAATCTTCTAGCCTAAATATAGTAAATTTTGTTTTCTGCGGATTTTGCATTTCTCCGAATTCTTTTATGCAATAATTAGCATTTTTTGTGTGTGTTCCGTGGTTATGTTTTGACATTTTTTTGACGCGGAACTCTCCTGTTAATGTTGCTAATGCCATATTTGAATTAGAGTTGGAACAATGATAAATCAGTTTCTATCACAAATTGACCGGCGATGTTGAAAATTTGAATTTAATCTGTGGCGATTGCAGCTTGTCTTTCAGATAAGAAAACTACGCGTTTTAAAAGATAAAATATAATTTTTTTTTACGCTGCCGAAGGTAGGCATTTCAGGCTGTAAACTTTGATTCGTTTGAAAAGATTTTGGTGCTAAAATAAAACAAATCGCAATAAATCAATGTTCATCTGATTTGTAATCAGGCTGACAGTAAATAAATATAAAAAAAAGAGTGAATATAGATTACAGAAAATTTTACATTATTAAACAATTTTACTGGACATTTAAATAAAAGATAATAATTAATAAATTATTAGTTAATAATCAATAAATTCTCTATTTTAACTGCATTTAAGTTTTTTCTTAAAAATGACTCCTGATTTAATGACTGCATTTCGTGTTGTATATATATTTTTTCATTATAATAGGTTAATTTGGAGTTCGACCCCATTAATAAAAATTCATGCCTGTAATCAACCTTTAGTAGAAAACTTGTAATAAATAATTTATTTAAAAAATACATATTTTGCTCTGATTCTTTTTTAAGTTTTGTAGTATCGAAAAAAGCATTATTTAAAGTATTTATTCAGAATTTCTAAATGGTTTTCTCAGTGTATAATCATAATTTAATTAATATTAAACTATTAATCGTAAAAAAAAAATAATACAAAAATTATTACACTCTTTATTTTTTTATTTGGGCCATTCTATGAGAAAATGACAAAATGCCCCGCAAATGACGAGTTCGGACCTTGTGCGCATGCCGAACGAGTTCCGCAGTTTTGAGGTCATGAGACCCAGTTCAGTCGTTCCTTAGCAGCCATTGTGGCACGTTGTTATCTTTAGCGGGTCTTATCCCCAAATATATAGTTGTTGTTCTTTAGCTGCTTCCATTGTTGCACATTGTGTTATAGCGGGTCTTATCCCAATTATTCTGTTGCTTTTAGCGGAAGTATTCCCCACTATATGTTTTACGAACGTCACTTGTTCTAATAGCGGGTTATTACCCCAAAGTCACTTTATCATTCTATGTGTTCTTCAGTGTTTGTGATTATTTGTAACATTTGTGTGCTGTGTGATATAAAAAATGTGAAAAGGAAAACTATTCGTCTTCACTCTTAAAATTATACGCAGTATTCACATACATGACGCTTACATAAATACATATATTTATTAACATATAAGTTGTTAAAATATAAAACATACATTAAAATTAACAAAAAAAGCTGTATTCTCATATTCGCATGGTTGTTTTAATTTAAGGATACAGTAACATTGTAAAAACATCAGTAATTATGTAGAAAAGCTATTCCACTCGTGAGATGGAATGGCCCTTTAAAAGGTTTAAAAATCCCCACGTGTTAAACCCTAGACCTTAGTAAGCTGACCGTTTTTAATAATAAATAATAATAAAAATGATAGATATTAAAAATCTCCACATTTTAAAACCTAGACAGACCTAAGTAAACTGCCCGTTTCAGGGATATTCCATGAAAAACTGGCAAAATGTCCTCTGCGCGACACTTCCATAAATACCTATATCTATTGATATATAAGTTGTTAAAACATAAACTATACATTAAAAATAACAAAACACTCTAGATTTTCATATTAACATGGTTGTTTTAATTTGAGGATACAATAGCATTGTTAAAACAGCAGTAATATTGTAGAAAAGCTATTCCACTCGAGATATGGAATGGCCCTTTAAAAGGTTTAAAAATCCCCACGTGTTAAACCCTAGACTTTAGTAAGATGACAGTTTTTTATAATAAATAATAATAAAAATGATAGATATTAAAAACCTCCACATTTTAAAACAAAGACAGACCTAAGTAACCTGCCCGTTTCAGGGCTATTCCATGAAAAACTGGCAAAATGTCCTCTGCGCGACACTTCCATAAATACCTATATCTATTGACATATAAGTTGTTAAAATATAAACTATACATTAAAAATAACAAAAAACGCTAGATTTTCATATTAACATGGTTGTTTTAATGGCAGCAGTAGCTCTAGGTTTGTTACTTCAGAGAGGATTGAAGCCATCTTTGAAGCAGTCGATGTGTTTTGTGCCGACATTTTGTACAGATTACCACGCTCGTCTTTTTTATTGCTGCAAACACAGTAAAATATATAAGATAAGTGTTGGATTTTTTTATGTTTTCATTATGATCTTAGAATACAATTTGACTAACTATTTTAGGTGAACGGTGTATGTATTTTATTTAACAGTTGAATTACTCGGTGGTACTTATAAGTAGTGTCAGTACACTGGGTGTTGGAGAAAAACCTGTTGTTTACTTTACGTCTGTGTAGTTATCCATCGTTTTCATCTGCTTTAAAATGTAATTACTAGAATGAAGTGTAGTAATGATTTCCCTGGTATTTCCTTTCTGTTTCATTGTTATTTTTTATAGGAAATCGAAAAAGTTGTGGCACCAGCTCGTTTTTGCTATGCTAGAAATGGCATATGTAAATTCATATATTGCATATCTGGAGATGCGTGAGAACATGTTGTCCCTGGAATATAGACGTCGCATATCTAAAGGACTGCTAGCAAGATCGAAAACTCTTTGAGGAGCAAAGCATTTTGAATTCTAAAGAAAAATAATTTAAATGATTGAAATAAATGCTTGGCACCGGAATTTGCCAAACGATTTATTTGTAAATAAGAAAAAAGCTTATATTTTGCATAAAGTAGAACCTCAATTATCTGAAGCAATTGTGACCGACCCTCTTTTGGAAAATCGAAATTTTCGGATAATCGAGAATGCTTCAATTTTAAGATTTAGGAGAAATATATGCAATATTTCTTATTATGATAACAAGTACTTAATAAAAATGAAGCAATAGCAAAATAGATACAAGAATAAATTACCTGAATTTTAAATTTTAAATTAAGTAATTTTTGCATAGATCACAAGTTTTCGAAAAAAATATTTTGTTTGTCGCAGTTTCAATGGCCTTTGCTTTGAAGCTCTATCACGGAGTTTTTTACAATTATTAGTTCACCAGTATCACTGTTTTTCTGCTGCTCCAGCCATGCCAAACCTTTTGCAAAACATTGAAAAGCTTCAGAATTGCTAATTTGTTCGTTTTCTCCGTTCCACTCCGCAACTTACGGGAGCTCAAGGTTAATTCAAAGGAACACTAAGAAACGGGATCGAAAATATTTATATGTTCTTGTAGTTGACCGCTTTCACACAAGGAGTGTGATAGTTAACTCGGGAGAACTGGTTAATGAGAATTTCTCTCACGGTGCCCGATTGCTTTTCTTTTACTTTACATTTGCTTAATATCATTTTTTTTTGCTTGGCTTAGTACTTCTACTTACAAATAGTTAAATAATTGAAAATAACATTTTAAATTTTTAATTAAAATGAAAAATGGTTTAAATAACAGTCTTAAAAAAGTACGATGGTGAGAGAAAATGAGAAAATCACATGCAGCAAGTTCTCGCGGGTTTAAAAAAAAAAAAAAAAAAAAAAAAAAAAAAAAAAAAAAAAACTTTTAACATGGATTTCGGCTAACCGAGAGTTTCCATTAAAAGAATTTAGGATAAAAGAGGTTCTACTGTACTTACTAAATCGAAAATATTTTCTGGTGCCAGTTGAAGTACCTTGTTGGTATTCTGTTACGATATTTTAGTCATGGTGTACTGACGATACATTAAAGTACCACTTTAATTAATTACCTCTAAATAATTAAATTTCCCACCAAAAAGTTTATCCTTTAATTTCATTGTAGTAACTGAAAAAATATTGCATGAAAAAAATTGCAGTATATCATAATGCCGTAGATGAAGGGTGAATAAAATATCTAAAATACAACTATAATCATTTCTAATTTACTTTGACCTTTTAAAACATTTTGTCAGAATTATGTCAGTATATATTAGAAATACGGATGATTTTTTTTTTAATTTTACCAAAGAAAATATAAAATATCAAAGGTTTATTTAATCAGACTTCTTGAATTTCCTCAGTGCTTGTGAAAAGAGTAAGATACATTTTAGATTTGTATTACTATATATTTATATAATTTCTATAATCATATGACGCTAAGCCAGAAAAGACAGGACAATAGATTTTCAGACTATGCACATCAACATGAACACATTAAATCCTTTGCAATTAACATCTTAGCATCCGGTGTATAATGTTGATAAGATTTCCGCTCATATAAATTGAAATGCATTAGCATATGCTTTGTTAATTAAACGTTAAACTGTCCTTAGGCATATTGTCAAGTATATGTCAGAATACAGCACGCATTTATAATGGTTGTACAAAAGGGATGAAATCTTAATGTTCAGAAGTATTATTGGTTAATAAATTAGAAAAGGACAGAATTTTTACACTCTTTTTAACTGCTGAATTTATGGGGATTTTGTGTAATATTTATAACGCCACTCAATTCTTTTATTTTAAATCTTTTTCTTAGTATATTCTAGAATTGGAAAATGTACAAATATAATTTCTGACAATAGAAATATAGAAATATTTCCGAATTGAAAAATTCCCCCCTCCCACAATGCCAAGAAAGCTGAAAAGATGCAAAGGCAAAAGAAATCTTCCTTTTAAAAATATTTTTGTTTTGTGTAACCAATAATGCTCTTGGAACAAGATAAAGTAATGTATCTATAACTCATTCTAAACTGTATTACAACTAATCCATATATTAAATGAATTTTATAACAAGTTATTTTAATGGTAATTATAAGTACCGTCAGTAGATAAAGGGTTAAAGAGGTAAAGGTTAAGAGATAGTGCTTAATGAATCATATTACATTACTTTATCATAACAAATATTTTTTATGAATTTATTTTATTGACTTACTCGTCTTGAAGTCTAAAGCTAATCAAAGACATAGCAACGAAAAAATTTGTTTCAATTATATTTTAGATATTCTGAAACGTACAAAACAAAAAGGTTTTGTTCTTTTTTTACACTTTCCAAAAAGTTGAAAAGTGTTTATGAATTCGGTTTGTCTGTCTGTCTGTCGTCCAGATTGGCATGTAATTGATATACGTTATTGAGGTTTGCCATGACATGTTTGGTATTCAAAATGAAATGTGCAGCATTCATGGTTGATTTACAGGCGGTACACAAACAGGGGGGATTACAAAAGTATTCCGTTACATTACAGACTTTGGGGTAAATGATTTGCGGTGCATTTTAATGGTGTTACACAATCTTAAACATGCTGAAATTTGTACACATTATTGAGGTGCACTAGAAAATGGTTAATATCTAATATTCTATGTTTTACATTTAGAGTACTCGTACAGGGAGTCTCAAAATAATTACTTTTTATTATTGTCTGTGGGATAAAAATCGTTCGCGGCATATTTTCATCATGTTATTCGGTTACAAAAATAATGAAA
The DNA here is from genome assembly GCA_963932465.1 of Maratus speciosus. Lineage (NCBI taxonomy): Eukaryota > Metazoa > Arthropoda > Arachnida > Araneae > Salticidae > Maratus > Maratus speciosus. The sequence continues at coordinate 281,113,889 of OZ010799.1, read as the reverse complement.
TTGATATGACAATTTCATTTATGGTAGGTGTTTTCAGTTTAATTAATTTTTTTCAGACTACGAGGTGTGTACAAAGTTTAAATGACATATACATGACTACACAAAAGAATTCGTAACCATTACTGAGAATGAGCGTGAATTGCTTAAAGGTGTTCTTAACACTTTCCAACAAAGTTCAAAAGTGTTTGTGAAATCAGTTTTTCTGTCTGTCTATCTGTGTGCTAACTCGCGTCCTATTGTCATGAAATATCTAGTTGCTGTTAGGCATCACTATGGCATGTTTGGTATTGAAAATAACGTGTGTAGCTTTTAAGGCACATTTGCAGACACTCAAAATAATGCCGTTGCATTACGGTTTTTGGTGAAAAATTGTTTGTGGTATATTTTAATGATATTACACTATTTTAAACATTCTGAAATGTATGTATATCACTCAAGTGTATTACACTTAGCTAACTGTAGAATAGGGTGTTCATAGAATTTATTATTCATTTACAGGGACACACAAAAATATTTGGCTGCAGTAGAAATTGAACTATTGAAGCCTATGAACAATAATTGCTGAATGTGCGTTTTTAGATAGGATATGTGTTTTTAAACTGAAAAAAAAAATATTTTAAATATTACTTGGTGTATTTAAATTTTATAAATCTTATACAAGGCTGCACAAAAGTTCTCAAATACATTTCCTTTTATTCCCGTAAATTTCTGAATGAAACATTCAAATGTTATGCTTATTTAAGGGCTGGCTCTCAGGACCCTTAAAATCGAGAAAAATGAAAAAGACAATTTTCAAAACTTAATATCTTAAAATGTATATGATTTTAAAATACAATTTTTATTGAGATAAAATATATAACTAAGTTCTTTCACTTTATGCATTTAAATGCAAGATGCAAAATTAATATTTATAGAGGGCTCCAAACTGCCAAACATTTGATGAACCGAAAATTTGTATAACAGCTTACGCGCATGGATTACAAAATAAATATTGCAAATAGAATGAAAGTTTCGGTGCCTACTTATACTTCAGATTGTAATAATTACCCTGAAACTAAATAGATTTGTATTTAAAGCATTTATATATTTTTAAGGTGCCTGCCTACGTACAGAGAAATTTTTTCCAAAAAAGCTATTTAATTATTATTTAAATTTATTTTTACTAAGATTAGGACTAGAAAATGTGAAAAAAAGTAAAACATATTTCATTCATTGATAAAATTTTGGTAAATGGAGGAATTTATAGTAAAATTTAGTAAAATTTGGCCCGAAACGCAAAACGCTCTAAAGTTAATTCTACTGTATGTATCTTAATTTCCTTTTTACACTTCATATTTATGACATTGGTGAAGGCAATGAACTAAAATCTAAGAGATTCTTTAAGTATTTCAAAACTTATAGCATATCGCACCTATTTACATGTTAATTTTCATAAAATTCATCGATGTCATTCCACAAAAACATCCATAAAACAAAAAATATTTATTCTAAATTTAAATCTTTAGTTCATTGCCTTCACAATAGTGTAAATAACATATATTTTAAATTTCATAGTGATATTCCAATAACTTTTTGAGAAATCATGTTTTGCGTATGGAATTTTCACCGAAAATTACATTTTCCAAAAAATGCATTTAAAATTTAGATTTATGTTTTACTACAAGAATTTAAGTAATATACATCTAAATTTCATGGAGCATATTATTTACATTTCTTATTATTAAACAAACGCATCCAAAATCGTGAAATTTCTCCAAACATACGACCCTTTAAAAGCAATTTAAAAATTTAAAAATTTTAAATTTTAAAGCCCTTTAAACAGCACTTCCGGTTTGAGTGGCAGCTGTTGAGTAGTTTTAAAACCGCTATAACGCCGGATCTATTTATCGTAGAATAAAAACAAATACAGTTTTAGAAAGGTAAAAAGTTGGTCTTTAATAAAATAAAATAAAATAAATTTGACAATTTTGGTCGAAAATTGCATTTTCAACGTAGTCAGACACAATATAAAGTTATATTTAGCTAATACAAAATTTAGAAAATTTCAACAGTATAATCACATAGAAAAATATTTGTTTGAACAATAAAAAGGAAATTTTAGGTTCAGTTTATACAGACTAACATGAAAGACATAGTTTGAAAATTGCATGAAAAAATATTAAGAGCTTTTTTAGATATCCTGCGACTTATGACCAAAAGCGTCATTTGAAGAAAAATGACTTCAAAGTTTCGGAAACGCCGCTTCAGCTACTGAGCTGGTATAATTCTAAAATCCATAACTTCTGTTCTAATAGGAATTTCATGAAAACATTTATATCAAAATGTTCAGAAAAGATAGGAGTTGAACATCTAAAAAATTAAAATTTCGAAAATTTTGAAGCTTTAAGAGTCTTGAGACCCCTTAACTGAACTAACTTTTAGTACACTACACTGTAAAAAAAAAAAAAAAAAAAAAAAAAAAAAAAAAAACGGATTAAAAAACGGAAATGCTACTGGTAATCTAGACTCCAGTACAATTTCCGTTTTTTTTACGGGAATTTGTACCCACAAATTACAGAATATTTTCCGTTTTTTTTTATTAAGAACGGAAATTTGTCTGTAATTTATGGGTAAAAATTCCCGTAAAAAAACGGAAGTAGTACTGGCGTCTAGATTGCAAGTAATATTTCCGTTTTTTAGTCCTTTTTTTACATATTTAATATGCATACAAATCTATAGATATATTATAATAGCAGAGTTTAGGTTTCCAAACGTGTTAAGAGTTTTAAATTTATTTAGATATTATGTTTCACCTTAACAAATTATAAAGTTTTGTTACTGTATTCTGAATGCGTTGTAAAGTGTTACATAATCTATGCTGGTCGCATGACTTTTTGTTCTTGTTATTAAATAAAAGACATTTCACTAGTTACAACATGATTTAAAAATTATCAAATTCGGACATAGTTATTTCCTTTTGTTCTTTTTAAACTAAATTTTCGCCAATGGTGTAGCCGTAAAAAACCAGGGAATATAAGCTACAAGACGAGAGTATATACTAAGGTGTATAATGTATAGGTAGATGTCTTATACTAAAGCGTATACGCTATATTTTTACATGGTAAACACATGGTATACGAAGTTTCTTCAAAAAATTCAGATGACATACCAGAGTTCGTACGGTTCAAGGACTTTTAAGAACGATTACCAGAATTTTCGTAAAGTAATATTTGGCTTCTTTAATGAAACAAAATTCTATCTTGAGATATAGCGAACAGTACTCTACAAAATTTCTGGTACTAAAATTCATAACTTCCCCTGAAACCCCTGATGGTTACGAACCCTGTATTCGCTGTATACCATGATATACCCTTTAGCACAGCACTGGATAGCGCAATACCAGAATGTAGTATTAGAAATTGCCTTTTGTTCTATTTTACAGCCTCATTGATAGCTACTATTTTTATGAAATAGTATAATTCGCCTTGTTTTCACCTTGCAGTCGTTATATAACGCTAGCAAATTAATTATATTTCAAAAAAAGTGGTAGCAATAATATATTCTGAAATAAAAAAAGTTGCGAACTGGCAACACTACCAGAATGATAAAATATATTTTTAATCTATGTAAATTTATAAATAAAAGCCGATCATTTTTCCCTTTCTGTGCGGCAAACTCACCTTCTGTACGCCAAAATTAAACATGTGATTTAAAAAAAAAACATATTTGCTTTACTTGACCTTTTTGTCGTCTCATTGTAGATATAGAAGAATTCTTTTTCGAAGACATTAAACAAATATATAAAGACTATAATTTAAAAAAATAAAGAGCAGTAAGAGCAGTTATACCAAGTAAACAATTTTTTTTAATGTATGAAATTCTCTTCAGTAAAGAATACGAAAAATTAAATTACACTTTTCCAAAATACGGGTTCTGCCACTGCCATCGAAATACTGAAGGCCAAAGAAGACGAGTTGTGACGTCATCACTAATCGGCCGACTTCTCACTAGTGTTGGAATTCACACCGGAAAATTTTCAATAGCAATTTTCTTTTTATTTATTTGTGGGGATATATATCATCTTATAAAACAGTAACAGCTATTTTAACTTACTTGTAAGAATTCGGAATCCCAAAATAATAATTCAGCAAGATGCGGAATGCTACACTTTTGCCGCATCTGACTAATTTTTTATTAGGGGATTCCAAATTCTCACCAGTAAGTTTAATTAGTTATTATTGCTTAGCTATTCCAAAAATAAAGTAAAATAAAATTGCTATTCATAATTTCCCAGTGTGAATTCCATCACTAGTGAGAAGTCGGTCGATTTGTGATGACGTTACACTCGTGTAATCTAGCCTTGGGTATTTCGATGACGGTGGTTCTGCAGTTTTCTTATCCAGTAAATGTAGATCACGTTCTGCGTTTAAAACTGTATCACAGTTCATAGTTGCCGACCTCTCCATTTTTTTTAACACAAATGTTTTCATGCAAACATTGTGCAGAAATACTTGTTTTATACAGTGTTGCCAGTGGGCTACTTTTTTTAAATTCTGGTTTCTTGATTGGTAACACTTTTTTTAAAATGGTAAATTTCTCCTAGTTTTAGCCTTAATTAATATACCATTAAATAAAGCGATTTTTACAATTAAAAAAAATAATGCCATTCAAGAAATCTGAATTAAAAAATATCCTGCTGGCAACATAGGTTTTGTACAATAGCTTAATTTCTGCAATTAATTAAAGCTAACATTCTTTAAGAATTTACTGGTATTAAAAAAATAGGGAGGTTGCCAACTGTGCATGTATGAATTTAAGTGCGGAGATAAAGAAATAAATAAGGTGAATTAAGTTTTGAAATGAAAAATATTAAAGTATAGACAGATAATGTCTTACGCATAGTGCAGGGCTCCCAAATGGTCCGCCAACTGAATACCAATATTATTTTAGAAAATTTTTCTTTTTGGATTTTTCTTAAAAACCGCCCCAGAAACACCTTTGAAATTTAATTCTAGCGCAAACCTACCATAAAATTTTCTGTTAAAATGTATTGGTATTCAGTTGGCGGACCATTTGGGAGCCCTGATAGTGCGCTCAGAATTCATATGGAAATTATTAACACCTTCGCTATAACTGTCCTTTACAGAAATTTTAATCTTTCACAAGTTTTTGTATAGAGAAATTTTTTCTTAAAGTAATCACAGCAATGCTAAAGTTTCTGTTAAAAATAATCTTAAGTTCTGAGCACTCCATGCATAACGTATACCTTACGCTCGTGCCGGGCAAAGGTATGGAAAGAAAAAAAAATTAAATGGAAAAAATAATAAATATTTATCTTAGTCTTGATGTGAATAACATCTGTCAAAAACGCAATTTTGAATGTGGATATTTTTTATGTTAGTTTGAATTTTATTAAAAGTTTATTTTTGGTTACTGAAACATAAATTAGTCTTTTTAAAATAGTTTTCTAACTATTCCATCTGTTGTGTTGAAATATGTGAAACAGTACTATTCTATGAAACGCATCTATGTTAAGGATTATTATGAGATTTTGAATTATGTCCTTCAACATGAAAAAAAAAATTGTCTTTAACTAAATTAATAAGCATTTTTGTTTGAGAAATCCGATCTGTAACACGGAAAATTAATTACAAGTTTCTATTTATACTTTTAAGTAACAGTTATATGCACTTATTTATAAAGAAAATTGCATATGAAGGTATTGAAAATGGTTTCAATTTTAGATGGGGAATTCGTACACATCCATGTTTTTTACCACTGTATTTACAATTTCTTTTTTCAAATTCTTCTGTTAAAAAGAGGCAGACTAGTAGAAAATTGATTGAAATATGTGGAAAATACTTCACGATAACTGTTCGAAATTTTTCGAACGATTTAAAATGGACAGAAAAGTTATCCTTTGAGTTCATTTTTTGTCTGTTTGAAAAATACGCATTTCAAAGTTTCTGCTCAATTTCTTCAAAGAAGGATTTTTTTATTTTTTATATCTAATTTATCTGAGCTTAAAATAGCTAGTTTTGATAAAGCTTAAGGTTGCTTTGTAAAAAGAAACTATTTGTTTTAAAAAATAATCTGTAATTCAGTTCAATAGCTACTGAATTGTACACTTCAAACTCGAGAAATGTTTTGTTTTAGAGAATATATATTTTTTCTCTATTTCAAACATTTCTATTAAAAGGATGAAAACCTAAAATCTTAACGAAAAAAGATTAAACTGCAAAATACATAAGTGAAAGTTAAAATTATAATGCTGTATTCACTTGGAATTAAATAATTAAAATACATATAAAAAAGCACTAATAAATGTACAAAATTTCTTTCAGGTGTAGGGGAGGTATGATACACTTTTTTTACTAATTTTTTTCAACCCTTAGAAACCTATTTTTAAACAAATTTTTCGTGTTTTCTTATAAAGTTACCTTTTATTCATTTATTAAAAATATTGTGAATTAAAAAAATTATCATTCAAAAATTATATCCCAATTATTGTGAATGGTTACTACTGTACCAAATCTCCCCATTGCTTATGAGGATTGATACACTAGCAAGGGAGATTTGATACATTGTTATGTAAATGGGAAAAAAATGCAGACAATTCAATTTATGTGTCATACAATTTTTTATAATAAATCTTGAAATATTTAAGTAAAATTTAAAAAGAAATGACATTGACATATTTTTGTTTCAGAAATGTTTTTTACAAAAATATTTAAACAATTGCTACTATTTAAACAATTCTATGAACACACTTTTTAGAAAATAAATAATGAAAAAAACCCTATATATTTTGCTGCAATGAAAACGAAATGAACATGCTGACTTGCAAACAATTTAACATAAATTTAGCCCATTTAAGATTTCTTTAACCCTTTCAAGGCAAAGCATTTTCAATGCTAAAGTGTTGAATAAATGAATGGCACTGGATTTTGCCGACAAATTTAAGTGGGAATAAGAAAAGGGCTATATTTCGCTTTCATATTAAATGGAAAATATTTTACCAAAATGCTGGTGCCAATGTGGCGTTTGGGAATTAAAATGAAGCGGTTTCATAAACGTACCACCACTCCTGAATTGGTTAAAAGAAAAACTAATAACTCTATCATTTTGTAAGTAAAATCGGGTGGATTTAATGCTTTTTTTTTTAATTTGCCCTTCGTCAATTATAGAAACATCTTCCCTTTCAGGTCATTTAAACTTTTTTCGTTCTACATGACGAGCAAAGCGAATTAACCATCTATCTGCGAATTAATTGCTTTTCTATGTAACCTATATAATAGGGTGGGTCGAAAAAACCGAAATATTTACAATCGAAATGTAATAGAGCAGAAAAGTTGCCATTTGTAATAAAGAATAAATTCGTAAAATATTATACCGATCCGTTAATATCTTTTACCGCCGCAAGGGGGCCAAAATTTCAAAAAATTGCAAAAAACATGTTTTTTTCAATATTTTTTTAATTATCCAAATGTACGAATACAATTTCTAATAGGACGCAATACCTACATGAAGATATAAGAAATGTCCCGGTAAATGTTCATTATGATAAAATCATATCTTTTACTGCCGCAAAGGGACCATATTTAAAATAAAATCGTTAAAATTTCAAATTTTCATTATTTCTAAATTTTTATAATTTTTATAATATGTCTAGAAGTAAATAAATTTACTTTATATCTATTAATATGTCATAAATTTTGTTAAATATTTGTCATAGACTGGAAAATAAAAACCGTAATCATTCATTGTTCCTGACGATCGTTTAATCTACTGCTGTTTTACTGCATATCAGCAGTTCATATACCACAAATTACAAAAATGATGTAAAATGAACAAAATGTTTTACTATTTTATTAATTAAAATACAGAGATGTTTAACCGAAAAGTATTAAATCAACTTAAAAGGAAGAAGTATTAAAAGTAAACGAATTTTATAATATGACATTGTTCTTCGAGAGGCCGAAATTGATTATATGTGGTCCTCACTCTGTTCTGGTCCACAGACTTTACCTGCACTTCAGTGACTAAGTTCACGCATCTTTCTACTAATTGTGTTGGACAAGGAAACTTATAACAGCTGGTATCTTTAATCGATCATTCTAAATTCACCAGCGTTGTTAGATCGTCAGTTGATAGACAAACCGTAACAGGTGGTTTCGTTAGTTTACAGTTTTGCCTTTTGTCTAAAGCCATACAATTTTAAGCTTCAAAGTTCAAGTCTGTAATGACGAAATAACGGATGGCACTATTCGTGTCCACAGAACTTTGTGCTTTGGAAATTTTCAATTTTGTCAATCGGCTGATGCAGTACACTTTCAGGATATACTCAATGAGTACATCCTGAAAGTGTACTGCATCAGTTGGTTCACAATTAAAATGAATCCGTGGATGTTTTTCAGATTCTGTGGACTATAATTAGTACCCCCCGTTACTTGCCATATCATCTACGAAAACATATAGTTCCTGTAATTTCACGAAAAGTCTGTTTCGCAAATCATGAAAATAGCTTCATTGGAATGATAGCATATAAAGGAGAGGACATCAGGACCCCATACATAAAGAAAATTGCCAAAGCACGAAGTTCTGTGGACACGAATAGTGCCATCCGCCACTTCGTCGTTACAGACTTGAACTTTGAAGCTTAAAATTGTATGGATTTATTCGAGTGGCAAAACTGTAAACAACGAAACCACCTGTTACGGTTTGTCTATCGACTGACGATCTAACGACGTTGGGGACTTTAGAATGTTCGATTAAAGATACCAGCTATTATAATTTTACTTATCCCACTCAATCAGTAGAAAGATACTTAAAATTAGTCACTGAAGTGCTGGCAAAGTTTGCGGACCAGAACAGAGGTAGGATCACATATGATCAATTTCGGCCTCTCGAGTAACAATGGCTGTATTTGGAAGCAAGTCATATTATAAAATTCAATTAACTTAAATACTTATTCATTTTAAATTTATTTATTCCGTTTCGGTTAAACATCTCTGTATTTTAATTAATAAAATACTAAAATATTTTGTTCATTTTATATCATTTTTGTGATTTGTGGTATATGAACTGTTGATATGCAGTAAAACAGCAGTAGATAAAGCGATCGTCAAGAAAAATGAATGATTATCGTTTTTATTTTTCAGTCTATAACAAATAGTTAACAAATATTATGAAATATTAATAGATATGAAGTAAATTAATTTATTTATAGGCATATTATAGAAATTATAAAAATTTAAAAAAAATGAAAAATTGAAATTTTTACAATTTTTTTTAAAATATGGTTTTTTTGCGGCAGTATGACTTTATCATAATGAACATTTACCGGGACATTTCTTATATCTTCATGTAGCTATTGCGTCCTATTAGAAATCATATTCGTTCGTTTTTATAATAAAAAAAAATATATTGAAAAAAACATGTTTTTTGCGATTTTTGGAAACTGTGCGCCCCCCCCCCCCCCTGCGGCGGTAAATGATATTAACCGACTATACAAATAAAAAAATATACCAGATATTATCTTCACAATAATAAGAGTTATGAAATAAAATCAGTATTTAAAAAAAAATTACATTGACATTCCAAAAGTATTCAAAATTAAAAGAAGAAAAACGTTGTCAGTTCCTCACTGCTAAGTCCAGCTAATGATGGCTTCTGCTAATAAAAGAAGACTTTACATCTGTTACAATGGCTGTTAATGCCATATGTTGAGAAAAATTGTCAATGTATCAACCCTACTTATGTATCAAACTTCCCCTACCTCCCCTATACATATAATATAAAGATATTTAAAATACATTAAAAATATCTTAAAATACATTAGAAAAACCCAGAACGTTTTTAACCACTACAAAGCACCATTATAAGGGAATCAATTGAAATAAATGCTAATAAAGATACAGCTTGTAACGATATCATACGATATCCATGGAGTATGGGGAGATTTACTGCGTAATAGGTGAAAGCTATCGTTTTGTTGAAAATTTGAATAACTTTATCTGGTGTTTCATCTGACGTACAACTTTTAAATTGTAATGTTTTTCTTCTGGACAATTCTCGAATAAGCGCAAAGAAAATGATAATGACATTTAAATCATACTTATGACGGCCTTGTAATGTCCGAAAACGTTCTGTGTTCTTCTAATGTATTTTAAGATATTTTTAATGAATTTTAAATATCTTTATATTATATATATGCACTTGAAAGTAATTTTGTGCATTTGTTTGATTTTTTTTTATATGTATTTTAATTTGCAAAATATTTCTCATTCTTCATAGGGATTTTCCTTAACTGAAAATTTATATCAGAATTCTTTCTTTCAAATTTTAAAAGTTCCTTTATTCCAAACATATATTTTCATTATGTTTTATTTTTAAATTAATCATGTGTAGAAACAAATTTACTTTATTTAACTCGGATCAAGAGAATGAAGAATATTTACAAAATTTGGTTCCCCAAAAACGTATGACGCCATGTCGCTTAAACCGAGGCTAACAAAAAAGACAGGCTACCGCGTTGCATTGCACGAGTCTTTTTTACAGACCGCTAGAGTGACGTGATGCTATTTTCGTACAACTGCATTGGTACATTCGAGCATCACGTGACTCCAGCGGTCTGTAAAAAAAGATACGCGTCAAGCACCGCGGAAGCATGTCTTTTTCGTTAGCCTCGGCTTAAACCGTGGATTTTTTTTTTTTTTAATGTTAGCTCAAATTTTAGTAAAAGCACAGTTTTGATTTATAATAATAATAATTTATTTTGGAGTAATTTTCGATTAAAAAGAATATAGTTGATGAGAGTTATGAAAAATATACTCTATAAAACGAATCTAAATTTAAGGATTATTAAGATATTCTCAATTATGTGCTATACCAGAAAAAGTTAATTTGTCTTAAAAAAAGGCATTTTTTTATAAATAAATTCGAAGTATAAAACGGAAAACCAATTATAACATTCAATTTATATTTTTCAGTAACAATTATACACACATATTTATTTATATATATAAAAGTGTGTATACAATATATGTTATAGAAAATGAGACTCAATTTTCAATTTTTGGTGAATTTGTACAGGTCTATCTTATTTTTATCCCAATATTTAAAATTTTTTATTTATGTTTTTTAGCTAAGGGGGCAAGGGACCTTTAAACACATTTTTTTCTCTTTAAATATTATCGAAGAACACACTATATGAATTATGGCATATATTTATCACACAAGAAATAATAAAGAAAAAAAACTGGAGAAAAATAAGGAATTTCACCGAATATTTTAAGCAATATGAAGAACTTTTTAAAATGCCCCATGTGCATTCCATATTAATTAAAATCTCCAATTTTTTTTCGGTAGTTTGGTTTATATATGTTACAGCCAAAACCCGGAGCTTGTCTAATACGCGAACTGGCCGAGCTTCCTGGCCAAAACCCGAAATACACAAAATGAACAGCGTGTTTCGGGTTTTGACCGGCCAATTCATGAATTGGCCGAGAAGCCTTGGCCAATATACGAAGTGTTCAGCAACGGGTATCCACAGCCGGTAATGTATTTCTTTTAGCTTTCATGCTGCCCTGCATATGATCAACAAATCTGGTAATACACTACAAATAAATTAAATTGTAAAAGCTTGTCACAAATTCTACCTAATCAATAATCTATAGAAAATATGTTGTAGAGCATATTAGTAATGTATAACAGTTTCATTATGTTTGAAGTAGTGCAACGTCATTAAAAAACCTATAAACGAATTTTTAACATATATCATAATTCTTTATCTTAATTTGTTTGGGCGTCCCGATAAAACAACTATAATGACTGCTTAATCAATACTACACAAAAAACATATTGCTCCTCACATGCGTGAGGCATGTGAATTTTATTATGTTTGAAATAGAATAACACCACTTTTAGCACTAAAAATGAACTTTCACCATTCCCTGCAATGTAACAAAATACTTTTGAGTGTCTCTGTAAACAAACTATAATTGCTACTTATTTCATACACTTTAGACAACAGTTTGTTGTGCATACCAATTAATGATGCATACCAATTTTATTATAATTGAGATAATGTAACAACATTAAAATACACCGGAAAAACGTTTCTCATTGATGATATTGTAACGAAATACTTTTGTTCTCTGTAAATTAATCAAAAAAAAAAAAAAAAAAAAAAAAAAAAAAAAACACTTACTTTTAATAACGAAATTAATTTATAAACCTAAATAATATAAGAATTACAAGTCAATCCCAGCCTTTACTCGGGTTAGAAGACGGACAAGCAGACGGCCAGACAAATTGAATTCATAAACACTTTCAACTATGTTAGAAACTGATAAAAAATAAAAATTGGTTGCTATATACATATTTCGCGAACTGGCCGATTGCGTATGTCGAATTCGCGAACTGGCCGATTGCATCTGGCGAGTTCGGGAATTGGCCGATTGCATCTGGCCAGTTCCGGAATTGGTCAGTCAGTTTAAAGCGCTGTTGGCCAGTTCGCGAATTGGCCGGCTAATTTGAGTTCTGGCCAACTTCGGGTATTTGCCAAAACATATATACCAAGAAAACTGTGCATGTTTTTTTTTTTAATTTGATATAATTGGAAAAGTTAAAGCTCGTTAATTTCGAAAATATGATGTGAACATGCTGCAAATTTCATAAAATTTTTAATTTTTTTTTTTTTGCCTTTATATTCAAATATATAAAACGCGATGCACAGTTTTCATTGTATATACAAACCAAACTTACATAAAAAAGTATTGGAGATTTTAATTGAAATGGAATACGCATGGGGGCGTTTTGAAGATTTCCTCGTACCGTTTAATATATTCACGAAAATTCCTTATTTTTCTCATTTTTTTAAAAATTTCTTGTGTGATACATATGTGCCATAATGCGTATAGTGTGTCCTTAAATAGTATTTAAAGTGAAATTTGAAAAATATTAAAAATGTCTTTGAAGGTCCATTGTCCAATTAAAAAGGATGAGAATAATAGGAAAACAAATGAAACATGGGAAAAAGTATTTCACACCAACTGTTCGAAATTTCTGCTCAATTTGAACTTGAATTCAAATTATCTTTCTAGTGTATTTCGTTATTTTTCTTTCGAAAACATACTATCCAAAGTTCCTGCTCAATTTCCTTAAAGAAAGATTTTTGTATTTTTATATCTAATTGATATGGGCTTAAAATAGTGAGTTCTGACAAGGCTTAAAGTTGGTTTGTAAAAATAAACTATTTGTTCTAAAATAAAGACATGTAATTCAGTTCAATATTTACTAAAATTAAAAAAAAATGAATTTACATTCTTCAAAATCCAGGAAAGAATTGTTTTGGACTTTATGCATTTTTCGCAATTTCAAGCATTTCTATTAAAAGAATGAAAGTTGAACATTTTAACGCAAAAGAATAAACTGCAAACTACATCCCAGTCTTCAATTTTTATTCCATAGATGAAAAAAATCGGAGTTTTTTCTTGCAAATTTCAAACATTCCGTTATTCCAATCATTTGTTTTCTTATTCTTCTTCTGTTAAATTTATCCTATATCCTGTGAATTTTTTTTTTTTTATATTAAGCAATTCTGATCACAAAAATCTATAATATTCACAAACTTTAGTTCTCCTAAGGATATGACGTTGTTTTTGTAACTGGTAAAATGTGTTTCTTTTTTATGTAGCTTGCAATGAACGTATATCAACGCAGTAAGGTCTTACCTCTTAACTCTAAGCACATTTATTTCGGAAAACACACACAATACACATATTTAACTTACTTACATGTAGATATTTCACAGCACTAATTCACAGATTTAAAAAGACCTAGGACGGGTAAATTACATTTTACCGGCCGACGGATGCGACATTTTTTCTCACAATTTAGAGCTTAACTAAGGAATGTAAAAGACTATTCATGCGCTGAACCAACGTTCATAGAGCCCTCAGGCCAAGGGACAAATACGGCAAAAGTAAATGCGCTTTAAAAGTTTATATTTTAACTAGGGGTCTCTGCCCCCTGCAAGCTACGCTTGCCAACCCCCGTTCAGACATCGCAGAATCTAAAAACACGCTAATCTGATGGGTTTTAAAAATATTAGAGAAGATTGAATTATACTGAAAAAAGCTGTGCGTATCTCCCTGTAACATTCAATTCCCTTTGATTGCAAAAATTTAAGGGCGAATCAGTTGCTTTAAGACATCCAATGGTTGTTTTCGTTTTTGATTAAAGAGGATTAGTTAAACATTTGAAAAGAAGCTAAAATAAAATAAATTAAGTATAAGAGTCTTTGTCTCCCGGTATTTTAAAACAATCTCTATAACAATAGCCTAAGTCATGTGACTGTCATCAACAGTTCCAGGCGGACCACTTCGCTTTTTATACTCTAGGTGCCATTTTGGTACTTTAATGTTAGCCAGGCACAGGTGATAAGTCGTCAAATATTATTCTATCGCCTTTCATTTCATCTATATTATAATAGTTCAAGTCGTCAACTACCATAAACAAATACGGTCTGATCCCTTCACCGTTCATATGAAAGTTTGGCAAACATGTCATATACGTCCCATATTGGCGTGATTTTTTAACGACACCAATTTGGGGAACGCATCAACAGCATAAACAGCAACATCCGGCTTACCATATCAAGCAAAATAACGATACTTTGGCGCCAGTTATGTGTCCGTTCCGTATATGACATTGGCGTCAGAAAAGAATCGCGCCAATATGGGACCGTAAGTTTTCCATTTTGATTAAAAAATCAAAAACTTTTTTTTCGAATAAAACTACATAAAAGTTGCCATGAAAGATGTCGCAAAGAATTCTAGGTACTGTTACGGTAGCAGGATGCAAATCACGCCAATAAATCTTTTTTCAACTCGCCAGTTAGCATTTTTTTTTTTTTCGAGTCGTAATATTTGGCCAGATACGCACCACAGGTTTGGCGTGATTTTTATTTTTTTACGAAAATTTGGCAAAAACCTCGTTTTCAAATGCCAGTTACGTATGCATTTTTGGTATTCCTTAGATATCATGACGACTAAAAATCTATCGCCAAACTATAAGATTAACTGCCAATAATGGTTGATCGCAAATGTCACATTCACTTGACTTTAAGCAAGTTACACATGTTTACGTCATCAAGTGATTTTTATTTCGACGTTTTATTCGTATATTTATTAATGTTATACTAATTTATTAGTTCTTTCGTTATTTAAAATAAAAATTATGTCAATTTGTATAATTTGGCGAGTGTTTTGGCGATTTATATAATTTGGCGAAATTGGTCGACGGAATAACTAAGTAGTACTGTATTTCTTAATTATTTTCTATTATTTTCTAAAGGAAATATCAAAAAAATAATTAATAATCTTAGAACAAAATAATTTATATAATTTGTAAAAAGATATAAAAGTAAAAGAACATTTATTATCAAATAAACAACAATAGCCGGTTTACCATGTCTACCTTTTCTGAAATATAAAATATATATATATATATATATATATATATATATATATATGTTTGATTAAAATTTGAGTTGCCATCATTAGAAAAATGTATATAAAATTAGAAAAAGGTTAATATTTCGAAAACTAATTCGAATTTAAAAATTCTAATACCAGTTTTGAAATCTGCGGATCAATATTGATATTTGGTGTTAATTTCATCGCAAAGTATTCCTTGTTTTAGGAGAAATCGCCGTGAAAAATAATCAGTTCCTTAATCTGCCGATTCATACTTCCGTTTCATAAATTCGTTTCCTTAGGATTTTATATATATAGGGTAGATAAAATTGCATTTTTTGGTTTAAAAATAAAAAAATAATTCATATTAAAATATCCTTTTATTAACAAAATCTGGTGATGAAATTTATAAAAGAAATACTATATAAAACGTATATATTGCATTGCCCGCAAAGTATGTGACGATTTTGTAAGAAAATTAAAACGCAGAAGATTTAAATTTTATTAAACATTTATTAAATTATATAGATGCCATTCTGTTCTACAACATTTTTCCATCCGTCCAGATGCCTCATAATGCCTTCTTTCCGAAACATTTACGATTTGATGCCAAAATATTTTTAAATTTAATGAAACATTTATTAAATTATACAGGGGCTATTCTGTTCTACAACATTCTTCCATCTGTCCAGAAGTCTATTAAGGCCTTCATTTCGATACATTTGTGATTTGATGACAAAATACTTTTAAATTTTATTAAACGTTTATTAAACTATATAGGTGCCATTCTGTCGTACAGCATTCTTTCATCTGCCCAGAAGTCCCATAATGCCTTCATTCCGATACGTTTGCGACTTGATGCCAAAATACTTTTAAACTTTATTAAACATTTATTAAATTATATAGCGGCCATTCTGTTCTACAACATTCTTCCATCTGTCCAGAAGCCTCATAATGCCTTCTTTCCGAAACATTTGTGGTTTGATGCCAAAATACTTATCGAGATACTTTTTTATGCCATTCAAAGAGCCTTTTTTGGGAGGGGGGGGGGGTGAAGGAATTTAGAAACAAAGTGTAGTCGTGCGGAGCAATGTCAGGAGAATAGAGAGGTAGGGTCAAAATGTGTGAAACTAATGCAAGATGTTTGCTTCTGACGCTCAAAGTTTGTCCCAAAGGTTTGTTTCTGTACTCACGTGATATTTGTAAATTCGTCTCGCACCATTATTTTTGGGCCCCACCAGTGGCCGAGAGCTTCTGCTCTCGAAGGTGGTAAACGGGAGGTGTTGGGTTCGAACCCAATCGCACCCGCCGGCCTAATCGTTCGGCTTTTTCGTTGTTTACTTCGAACTATGAATTTCCATGCGTAAATACGGGTTAGGTTCCTTTAGAAATACCCCAACGAAAGGCACTCCCCCTTCCTGGGCCTATATCATTCGAGTAGGTAATTGGCCGTCAAAAATCAACCTAACCCCATTTTTTGAAAATAAAAATTTTTGACTTATACTTTGACAACTTCTGCAAAGGGGAAAAAAACGAATAGAATATAAAAATAGTTTTCAGTGGGCACGAATGACAACCCAATAAGTTATGTGCTGTAACATGAAAACAAAATTGTTTCTAAATACAATTATAGGTATTTTTATTAAACAAATACGATATGCAATACTGAAAGTTAATTATAACATTTTATTTTGTATGTTTTAATAACATTTTTATGTATTTACTTATGACTCAGTGTATACAAAATAAGTTTTTAAAAATTGTTTTAATTTTTTATGTAATTTGTACATGTCTATTTTTTTTACCACTGTATTTACAATATGTTTATTCATGTTTTTGTGTCAAAAAGAAGCATACTATTACTAAAATAGATAAAATCAGTGTAGAATTCTTCATACTAACTATTAGACTGTTAGGAATGATTTAACATGACAAAAATTTATATTTCTACATCATTTCTTTCCCTTAAAAAGAAAAAAAATTGCTTTCTAAAGTTTCTGATTATTTCTTCAAGGTTAGATTTTTTGTTTTATATCTAATTGACCAAGGCTTGAAATAGCGAGTTCTCACAAAGCTTAAAATTATCTTGTAAAAACAAACTATTTGTTTTAAAAAAGAAACATGTAATTCAGTTCAATATTGACTAAAATGTAAAAAATATACACTCTACAAAATCCAGAAATTTTTTTTTAAGTAAATTCTTCTCTCTATTTCAAAGATTTCTATTAAAAAATTATATATATTTCTCGGATAACGAGAATTGAGGATATTCATAAAATGTAGTTCTCCGAAACATATTTCTTTGCTTCTGCAACTGTTAAAATGTGAGGTTTTTTTATGTTAGTTTAAATTTTAATAGAAATATATTTTCAATTTAAATTAATGATAATTGATATTAAAATATATTTTTTATTTAAAAAAAACCTGGTGATGATATTTATGAAAAACATATTGTGTGATAGATACTTCTCATTTAAAATGTTTCTAATTTTTTAGTTTCCAATTTTTAATCCTTTATCTACTTGCAGTACTTATAAGTACCATTAAAATAGCTTGTTATAAAATTCATTTAATACATTGATTAGTTGTAATACAGTTTAGAGTGAGTTATAGATACATTACTTTATCTTGTTCCAAAAGCATTATCGTTTACACACACAAAAAAAAATATATATATATATTTTTTAAAGAATGGATGCCTTTGCATCTTTTTATCTTTCTTGGCTCTAGAGGGGGGGGGGGGATTTTCAATTCGGGAATATTTCTATATTTCAGTTGTAAGAATATTATATTTGTACATTTCCTAATTCTACTACTAAGAAAAATATGTAAGATATAAGATTTGAGCGGGGTTATAAATATTGCACAAAATCCCTATAATTTCAAATTTAATTAATCCTTCTAAATCCTTCAATCCTTGTAAGATCCTTGTAACATTTATTAAATGACTATGTAAATCTACTAATATAGTTTAAACAATTACTGAAAAATGCTTTGGTAGATAAAATTTTCATGAATTCATAATTCAGTACATAAAGTGTTAAAGGAAACAAAATTCAATTTCTCGTTTCGGTTTTTTGTAAATTTTAATCTTTCTTTCATTCTAAACATTTTTTTTTTTCTTAATATTGTTTAAATTAAATTTATCCTATGAAAACATAATTTTATTTTATGTAACTCGAATCACAAGAGTTAAATATACTCACAAACAGTAGTTATCTTAAACAAATGCGTTGTTTACTGCCAAACACAAAAATTTTGAAAGTGGATTTTTTTTTTTTTTTTTTTTTTTTTTTGGAATGTTAGTTTAAATTTTAAGGAATTAGTATACTTTTGGTTATAAGAATAATAAAAATTCTTATTAAAATAACTTTCTAATTAATAAATCCTGCTGATGAAATTTATGAAAAAAATTACTAATTTATGAAACGATGTAAATTCAAGGATTACTATGAGATTTTGAGTTATGTGTACTAACATGAAAGAAAACTTATCTTTTATAAGAAAATATACTTAATTACAAAAACATTTATTTTAAAAATTCTATCTGCAAATCGGAAAATTAACTACCACATTCTCTTAATATTTTTAAAGAAGCAATTAATTACATGAACTTATAAAGAGCAGTGTATACAAAGTTAGTCATTAAAAATTGTTACAATTTTCGATGGAATTTGCAGACGTCTATTTTATTACCAATGTATTTGCAAAGTATTTAAACATGGCTTTTGATTAAAAAGATGGATACGAATAAAAAACAAGAACGAAATATCATGCATCAAGCATAGTTTATTAAACACTTTCCAACACATTCAGAATAATGTAACAAAACTTCATCGTTTAAATCCTTTGAGCCCCGATGGGTGAATTTCTTCCCACTTAATTTTAAACTCCAAATGTCATTGGCACCGTAATATTCAACCAAATTTATTAGAAAATATATTAATGCATTTTTCGTGTATATTATAAGCCGAATCTGTTGCTTACAAAATACTGGTGTCAATGTGACATTTGGGAACTTTGAAGAAATTCACCTCCAGGGGTAAAAAAGTTGAAATATGTGTAATTGAACCCTTTGGAAACGCGTAACACATTTGAAACCACAATTTCAGCAATTTCCATCTACAGTCGGAAATTATCCGAATTCTTTGAGCAGGTCTATGGTAAATAGATTTGTATCAGTCAACTGCATGCATGCAAAAATATAGTTCAGTTAAGAAATGCATACTCCAGTTGAAACTTCCCATTCAGCTATTTCCTCTTTCTGTGCAGCCCTGTATACGAGGTATAGAATTTATACCAAACGAGTAAAATGTGAAACATTTGATAAATTTAAATGCGCATGCCGAAATTGAAAACGCACTTCCCACAATTATTGTTCAAAGACAGTACAGATTTCTTTTGTCGGTCCCTGTAAAAGAAAGATAAATGCTACAAATGCCCTATTCTGATTTTCTTGTAATGAAATTCAGTGATGTATTATATACGGATATATATACGGATATTGTTAATAATTATTTGATTCCATACCTACTACCAAAGAGGCTGGATGGTCGCTGTTACCTTATTTTTTTGCAACAGGTTTTACCAGAACTGCTGCAAGATGTTCCGATCGACATTCGTGACCGGATGTGGTTTCAACATGATGGAGCGCCCGCGCACTTCCCCACTGATGTGCGCAGTTACCTGAATGCCACATTTGGGACGCGATGGATTGGGCGTGGTGGACCAGTTCCTTGGCCACCGCGGTCTACCGATTTATCCCGAGCCTTCATTTCTTTTTTTGGGGGACATCTGAAGAGTCTTGTTTATGAGACTCCAGTTGACTGAGACGAAAATCTCGGAATCGGAAGTTGAATACATTTGAAATAGCGTTATGTCATTAAAATACGCTGCAAACGTTTTTTTTTTTTTTTTTTTTTTCATTGACCATAATGTAACGGAATCATTTTTAGTAGCCCTGTACACGAACTATTCATGTAAACACTTCATATTCATTACCGAACATGCCATTTTGATCATCATTACCATATGTCAATTGCATAAGAATCAGAATATATTTACGCGAGTTAGAGCGTGGACAGACGGACAGACAAATCGAATTCATAAACACATTTCAACTATGTTGGAAAGTGTTAATAATTAAAATTATTGTAATATACTTCACACTAACTACCTTAAATATACAGACGATTAACGTAAAAAAAAAGAAATCTCTCTTTCTATTTATTTCAAAAATGTGTATTCCAATGTTTCTGCCAAATTTCTTCAAAGAAAGATTTTTTATTTTTATACCTAATTGATCTGAGCTACAAACAGTGAGTTCTGACAAAGCTTAAAGTCTGTTTGTAAAAAGAAACTATTTGTTTTAAAAAAGAAATATGTAGTTTACTTGAATATTTTCAAAAATGAAAAAGGAATACACTCTTCAAAATCCAGAAAAGTTTTGTTTTAGAGTATAATACATATATATATTTATTTATTTTTCAAACATTTCTATTAAAATAATGAAACTCAAAATTTTAAAGAAAAAAATAGATTAAACTTCAAAATACATCTCATATTTGAAGGGTTTTTTCTTAAGTGAAAAAAGAAATTTGATTTTTTTTTAAAGCCTTGAAACAGTTCTTTATCCAAACATATATTTTTAATTGCGCTTCTTTTTAATTAATCCTATGAAGAAAAAAAACACATTTTATGCAACTCGGATCTCAAAATTAAAAATGTTCACAAAATGTAGTTCTTTTAAACATATGGCTGAGGACGCCGTTGCAGTGCTTTCCAGTTTAGAAAGAAGACTAAAGCGGTATCTCCGATGGGTGTAGGTTACCGTCGGCTCCCCACGTTTGATCTAAAGACAATATTTAACCTCTTAATTCTTGTTCCCGTCATATTCACGGTGTGTGTCTTTTACTCAGATTGTTTGATTCCCACCAGTTTTATAAAATAGGGAAATTGGCTATATTTTAGTATCGTTTTAACTGTCATTAAGTAAGGTGAATATTTCTTTTTCATAAAAGAGGTGCCAATAAGCAATTTGAATTTTTAAACAGTAATTTAATTCGAGCGTTAAGGGGTTAAAGAGCAGCACGTGCACCTGGATGGTCTGTCACTCGGAGTAGCATCTTGTGGACATCCACTATCCACTTAAGACTTGGTAGGGTGTAAGACACCGTTTCACTCGCGTGCATGAAAGCATCTGACGGTTCGGATGGCAGATGAATGAACAGTTCGGCCGGAGCAAAATTTTTTGCTGTCATTCCATGCCTCGTAGCCTTGAGACCTGGGTGAGAAGTTGGCTCTGTTACACACGATACAGAGGAATAACGTTACTATTTTCTTATTCTTTCCTTTATTTTATTTTAGAAATATTTTAATTTTTGTGTTGTTTTGTCCGCTATCTTGAATCACAGTGGTAACCTATTCATAGGGGATCCTCAATTCCGACTGGCTGTAAAATAGTATTGTCTAGGGTACCCTCACTAGTCCTTTAACCCTTTAGTGCTTAGCTTTGTATATATGCAAACAACAGTGTTTTGAAATTAATAGATCTCTTTTATTCGTATATACCTAATTCACACCAGAAAATTAAAATAGCAATAAATGCTTTAATTAATAACAGACATTCTGTCTTTAATTAAAGTGAAATTAATCATTGAAACTTTCTGGTGTAAAGTCAGATTCTCTGAACTACGTAATTTCAAGAATGTATTCTATTATGGGAATTAAAGGGTTAAAGGTTTAATTATATAAAATAAGTTATTTGGAGACATACTTATAAAATTATTTAGTATTTTGCAATATTTTAGCGTAAAACAGCCACACAACAGTAGTTTTTACTCGTATTGCAAATGTGCAACAGAAGAAAAGATTGACACATTACATGAAAAATGTATCTCTGATTTTTTTTTCATTATTTTCCCTGTGTAATAAACCTTTCAGAGAATCATATGCAGTGTGTCCACGTATAACCTGACCGACCTTTATTTTCGCAACCGTTGGTCCTAGATGCATACTTCCAATTACAAAAATGGATTAAATAAGGTAAAGAATTATTTTTAAAGCGATTTGGGTTAAGAAAACCATTTATTAAAAAAATACGAATTTAAATTTTTATTCGGTCCCCCGGTCCTATAAGTGATATTTAGTAAAAATTTACTGTGACACTAACAAGTAGGACAGAAAAAGTCCCATTCATTTAACATTAAAATTGACCGAGTTATGAAACTTTGAAATGCATGACTTATACCACTTTTTTGCATATCAAAACAGATGATTTCGACCATGCTTTCAGGGGTTGTATATAAAGTACTTAAACTTATATCAAGGTATCCGCGGTTTGAAAGAAATCGTACAACTATTACGATTGAGTTAAATTTATTAGTTGAGTTTCAGATTAGTTAAAATAATTGTATTTCAACATACGTTGTATTTTGTAAGGATTTGAGGCTATGATTTCTTTTATCAAAATTACGTTAATTTCATATGGATTTATTTAACTTGCAACGATTGTCTTTCCAGTTTAAAATTTGTACTCGAACTTTGACTGGCTTTCAAATATCCGGTCGAAGTTAAAATTTTGCATACTGACTTAAATTCGATTACAATGTAATATTGTTATGATTTTCGTCGCTTACCATCTTATATATACTCATATTAGAGGATAAAAGAAAAAAATTCGGATAGATTACCGTCAACAAGTTTAAGAAATGGTTTTAAATAAGATAACATAAACCTGCCATGGTTGTGTTTTTTAACTTTTATAATTACGTTTTATGTATTTTTTAACGCTAAATACAATAATTACCTTTACTTTTAACCATCTTGTCAGGATTTTTCGCAAATCGTAAATTTCAAGGTTAAAAAATAGCGAAAAGTCTGATACTATAAAATAGGTGTAAGACTTTTTTTATTCAGTTTAATTTTATTTAATGCAATAATTTATTCAATTTTGTAGCTTATACTGGGTTTCTTTGAGCTAAACAGCTCAGTGGTCCGATGAGGTTGGCGGGAGGGGGGATCAATTTTAGCTTTGAGCTTTTTAACTTTGAAATTGAGAAAAAGCCTGACGTGATGGTTTAAAATGAAGGTCATTTTCAGATTCAGCGCTAAAAAATTCATGTGAATCAATTTTCAAAAGCTAAAAAACATGCACAACCCAAAATTTGAAAGACGGTGTAATCTAACAGCATTTTAAAACATGTATCATTTTTGTAAAGAATTGGGACTTTTGTTTTTCATCATTTTATTTAACAAAAATTCTGTTATTTTTATCTCTTATATGCTGAGTACAAATTGCATATTTAGCAGTAATATGTCAGAACGATTAAAGATTTCAAATTTATATTGCAATGCTAATTTTACTCTCAACCATTTCTTTAATATATCTGACGAAATTATATTTCTACTAAATTTGTGAATGACCTTTAATTTGCAGCAAAAAATATGCCCCAGCTTTAAACAGCTATTACTCGGTCAATTTTAATCGTAGAATAACGGGACTTTTTTTGCCTTACTTGTCAGTGTAACCGAAAATTTGACTAAATATAACTTATAGGACCGGGGGACCGTATAAAAATTTTGATTCTGTAATTCTTCACTAAATTGTTTTTTCGCTTCAAACTTTTTATATCTTAACTCTGCACCTAATTTTGACCACTTTTGTAATTGAAAGTATGCATCTAGGACCAACGGTTACGAAAAGAAAGGTCGGTAAGGTTATACGTGGACACACTGTATAATTTTTTCGAAACAAAATAAAAAATTGCGTATTTATGGATTAAAGGGGTTCTCATCCTATTAGGTTCCACTTATGCGGTCGATGATGTGGCGGCCTAGCTGCAGAACGGGTCCTGTTCCAACCCCTAGATATGTGTTCAGTTGCGTTCTACACATTACGTCCGGAGGTGCTGGTAACTCACCGTGTGATGACTAGTATTGCACATCTGCACTTTGCAAAGTTGATCTTTTGAATTCTATGGAGATTTTTCAAAAGTGGGTTATATATTTTTCAGTGCCAGTTTGATGTGTTCCAAGCAACCCAAATAAAACAGAAAAAAATAACATTTTTATTTGAATATTGTTCGTAATCAATCTTTTGACTTCGAAAATAGCATATGAATCATCATTAAATATCATGTCTGACATCAGCGTTTTAAAATAAAGCGAATTTCAACATAATTCTGATAGTTTCAAATCAGATATTTTATGAAAAAATTAATTGTTAAAATAATTATTCAGAAGTAATTTTTTTTTCAATTTTACAATTTTAGGAGAGGGGATGGAATACAGTATTTGCTACTATTCAACAATGTTCTCATCACACATATAATGATAGTTTAATATTATTTTACATAACTATACAATTTCTGTTGATAATAATGTATTGATTCACAACCTAATTAATAAAATAAAATCTTTCAACGTTGTGACCTCAGATTATCTGATAATTTTTCATGTTTTCTGTATGTTAATCGACAAAGATAGCTGTAAAATTCCATGAAATTTCCAGATAATTATACCAATAGTTCATTACACAACTTTAATCGCATTTATTGTTTTTTTTTAAATAAATATATAGGTAATGTTTGCACATAGAAAGTTTTTCATAACTGATTTTTCACGAAAATCGCGTTTTATTTGTTCGAAAAACGCAATTAACGTACTTTATTAATTGGTAAAAAGTGTTAAAATAAAACCATAAAAACAGAAAAAAATCCTTATATATAAGCTAGCTACATTTTTTCGCTTCACCGATGCCTATTTCAAGGCAAATGAAAATTTTCCTGGAGTTGCAGAAAACTACTGTAGAAACTTCTAATTTGTCTTCAAAATGATTTAAATTAATCCGAAACATGCAGGCAGTTTATATATATATATATATATATATATAAACTTTTTAACAATTTTTATGGTTTTTATGTAACAAGTTTTAGCTATTAAGGAAGTGTATTATCACTGTGTGTTCGGATTTGTTATGTAACGGATTTAAGGTTTTTATTTCTGATAATATATTAAAAATATACACCTTCGATTTTTAAAAATATCCAGATTTATATTATTTTCCTTACTTAATACACATGGTATAACATATTTTCTTTGTTTAGATTACTTTTATATTTTGCACCCGAAAGGTGACTCTCAATCAACAAGAGTGTTGTCGAATGGCCAGCGTAAATCAATGCTCTAAATGCTCTGGACATCGCTAATTTCTTACAGTTTGTTCCGCCATCTTTAATTGCAGACATTTCTGCCTCAGAATTAAGGCGGAGAAAAATACCTTGACCATTTCGGGTTTGGTGTACTATAAATAATACATGTGTTTTCATCGAGTATTATTTTGTCTTAACAATTACTGTCGTTACTATCTACAACATACAGTAATGATACAGTAGCGCTCAAAGGTATTTTGACAACCTTATATTCTCTCTTATTTTAATTAATATAAAAATGCAAAAGAAAATATATTGCCTGTAATTGAGAACACTGTGACTGCAGTTATTTAAATGTATCAAGTTTCAACTTGTTTGTTTACATTCGGCGCCACCGAAGAAATATGACTCCGCCTTAGCTCAAAATTATTTTGACAATTAGTTTGCATTTAATTGTTGAAGATGTCAGTAGCGCTATAGCTTCGATTAGTGTTTTTATTGACTTATTGTGATTAATTTTAAGGATCAGGAATGCCGAAATGTAAAAAAAATATTGAAGTGATTCTAGAAAAGCCGCTGTAAATGCCCTTAAGAGAGGTGGACTGCAAGCAGAACTAGCTCGTTCTTTTAACGTGTCTCAGCAACTTGTTATTACATGGAATAAAGTTTTTAATAAACAGAAATACATCGAAAATAAGCCTCAAAGTGGCCATCCGAAAAAAAAACAACTTGAAGTATTGACTATATTATAAAAATTATATCTACAAGTGATTGTCGTAAGTCCGCTGTAATAATAAAAAATGAATTGAAAGAAAATTACGGCATAGACATACACGTTTCATCAGTCAAACGACGCCTAAACCTCTATGGTCTACATGGTAGAAATCCAGCAAAAACACGTTTGTTATCTACTAACAAGGAAGGTATCCATACTGGGCATACTCAGAATATGTTGAAAAAAATGCTAGTGAAAGTACTCATGTATGTAATAAAGGATCAGTTAAAATTAGCGGCGGAATTACAGTAGAAAATCTGTAAAAAAATAAAATATTTTCGATTAATTCGCGTGGAAAGACGAAAGCGACCCGCAATTTGGCGAGCAGCACTTTTCCTCGCCAAAAGCAAACGATTTTAATGAATCTGAAAATTTTTTGTTAATTGATTTTCAGAATATGCGGTATTTAATGAATTTAGACGTAAACCATGAAAGAATTTATTATTGTTATTATTATTACATTTTGTATTATACATGTTGCTTGTTGACGATTTGAATGAAATTTTGCCGTTGTTTTATTCTCCAATCCACAATTGTTTTTAAATTTAAACCACTTTATCGGTTATAAAAATAACTTTTAACGCCAGATGAATAATGCTGCCGTAATACATTTCCATACCGAAGAAGTTGTTTCCATAGCAAGAAAGTTGAATCCACAGTTACTCAATGGGGCATATTTTTGAGTTTGGAACAATTTTATTCAATTTAGATTTTATTTTAAATCGTAAAATATGATAGTTAAAAATCGTTATAAGTACATATAAATATATATGACAAAACTATAGTTAAAACAAACTAAAAATAATAAAGTTAAAGTTATTTAAATTAAACTTATTTAAACAAATTCAACATAAAAAATTTTTTTCCTTAAAGTGCATTCGACATGCGTATTTTTTGAAATTTTATTTCTTCGCCAAACGGTGATAAGTCGCCAAATAAACGAAATTTTCATTATTTTTTTACGGACGTTCTGCCGAGGTTCCGCCAAAAATGTTTTTATAAACATATATACCCATGGGAGAAGAACATTCTGCATTTTTTTCAGATTTTTCTGAGTATGCCCGTATGGAGACCTTCCTTGGAAGAATAGGAAGACTAGAGTTGCATTTGTAAAACGGCATAACCCATTCAGGGGCAAAGCAATTCCATTAAAAGTGTTGAAATTAATGATTGACACCAGAATTTGAAAACAAATTTATTTTTAAATAAGAAAAAACTATATTTCACACACATAATATACCGAATTTTATTTAACCAAAATTTTGGTGTCAGTCATTAATTTCAACACTTTAGTAATAACATTGCTTTGCCCCTGAATGTGTTATGCCGTTTTACAAATGCAACTCTAGTCTTCCTATTCTTAGTAGATAATAAACGTGTTTTTGCTGGTCTTTTACCATGTAAACCATAGAGGTTTATGCGTCGTTTGACTGATGAAACGTGTATGTCTATGCCGTAATTTTCTTTCAATTCATTTTTTATTATTTCAGCGGACTTATGACAATCACTTGTAGATATAATTTTTATAATATAGTCAATACTTCAAGTCGTTTTTTTTTTCGGATGGCCACTTTGAGGCTCATTTTCGATGTATTTCTGTTTATTAAAAACTTTATTCCATGTAATAACAAGTTGCTGAGACACGTTAAAAGAACGAGCTAGTTCTGCTTCCAGTCCACCTTTCTTAAGGGCATTTACAGCGGCTTTTCTAGAATCACTTCAATATTTTTTTTTACATTTCGGCATTCCTGATCATTAAAATTAATCACAATCTATACTCCTATTATAAAGAGGAAAAAGTTGTTTATTTGTCAGAGGTAAGCTCTGGAACTACCGAACCGATTCCAAAAGTAATGGTATCAAAATGATGGTGTTAGTCCAACTTAGAACATAGGCTATATCTTATATCGGTGCCACTACCCCAAAGGGGGTGTAGGAGCAAAAAACGTTCTAAAAATGCGATTTTAGCGTTACTGAAGGGCCTAGAAATATGAAATTTTGAATATTAGTTACTTATAAGATATAAATGATGTCTAAGAAAAGTTCTTAAACAATTCGAAATTTAAAAGGGGTGAAAATGCCCAAAAAGCGTTCTAAAAAACGTTCTGAATGGCATTTTCTACACAATCTCAGGAAACACCAAACCGATTAAAAAAATATTGGTGTTAAAATGATGGTGACAACGCTTGCTCCAAGATAGGCTATGTTTTATGTCGGTGCCACAACCCCAAAGGGGATGTAGGATCAAAAAACTTTCTAAAAATGCGATTTTAGCGTTACTGAAGGGTCTAGAAATACGAAATTTTGAATATTAGTTATTTATAAGATATAAATGATGTCTAAGACCAGTTCTTAAATAATTCGAAATTTAAAAAGGGTGAAAATGCACAAAAAACGTTCTAAAAAACGTTCTAAATGGCATTTTCTACACAATCTCAGGAAACACAAAACCGATTTAAAAAATATTGGTGTTAAAATGATCGTGACAACGCTTGCTCCAAGATAGGCTATCTTTTATATCGGTGCCACTAACCCAAAGGGGGTGTAGGAGCGAAAAACTTTCTGAAAATGCGATTTTAGCGTAACTGAAGGGCCTAGAAATATGAAATTTTGAATATTAGTTACTTATCAGATATAAATGATGTCTAAGAACAGTTCTTAAACAATTCGAAATTTAAAAGGGGTGAAAATGGACAAAAAGCGTTCTAAAAACGTTCTAAATGGTAGTTTCTACACAATCTCAGGAAATACCAAACCGATTTAAAAAATATTGGTGTCAAAATGATGGTGGCAACGCTTGCTCCAAGATAGGCTATGTTTTATGCCGGTGTCACGACCCCAAAGGGGGTGCAGGAGCAAAAAACATTCTAAAAATGCGATTTATGTGTTACTGAAGGGCCTAGAAATATGAAATTTGAAATATTAGCTATTTATTAGATAAAAAGGATTTCTAAGAACAGTTCTTAAAGAATTCGACATTTGAAAGGGGTGAAAAGGCGCGAAAATCGTTCTAAAAAACGTTCTAAATGTTGGTTTCTACATAATCTCAGAAAATACCAAACCGATTTAAAAAATAACGGTGTCAAAATGACGGTGACAACCCTTGCTCCAACATAGGCTATGATTTATGTCGGTGCCACTACCAGAAAGGGGGTACAGGAGCAAAAAACGTTCTAAAAATGCGATTTTTGCGTTACCGAATGGCCTAGAAATTTGAAATATTAGCTACTTATTAGATATAAAGGATTTCTAAGAACAGTTCTTAAGCAATTCGAATTTAAAATGGGTGAAAAGCGCGCTAAATACGTTCTAATGGTGGTTTCTACACAATCTCAGGAAATACCAGATTCAGCCAGGCGGAGAGGCCTACCAATTGGTTTGAGCTCAACTAGCCCCACCCATCAGGAAATACCAAACTGATCTAAAAAAATAATGGCGTCAAAATGATGGTGACAACCCTTGCTCCAACATAGGCGATGCTTTATGTCGGTGCTACTACCCCAAAGGGGGTGCAGGAGAAAAACGTTCTAAATTGCGGCTTTTGCGTTACGGAAAAGTCTAGAATCGTGAAATTTGGAATAGTAGTTAGTTATAAGATATCAATGATCTCTAAGGACATTTCCTAAAAAAATCGAAATTTAAAAGGGGGTCAAAATGGGCAAAAAGCATTGTAAAAAACTTTCTAAATTGCGATTTATGTACAATCTCAGGAAGTACTGAACCGATTTCAAATATAATGGTGTAAAAATGATGGTGACAGATCTTGCTCAAAGATAGGCTATATTTTATATCTGTTTCCACTACCCCAGAGGAGATGTAGGAGCAAAATGCGCGAAAAGCGTTCTAAAAACGTTCTAAATGCCGATTTGTCGGCAATACCTCAGGAAGAATGAATCTGATTTCAAACGTAATGGTAGGAAATTGATGCTGACAGCCCCTGCTCTAACATAGACGCTATTTTATGTCGGTATCACTATCACCAAGACGTTGTAGGAGCAAAAAAGCGTTCTAAATTTCGATTTTTGTGATCGGTAGGGGCTAGCAACTTAAAATTAGGCAAGGTGCATATTTATTAGATATAAATGATCTTTAAGAACAGTTTCGAAAAAATTGGAAATTTAAAAAGGGGTGAAAATGCGCTAAAAGCGTTTTAAAAACGTTCTAAATTGCGATTTCTACTCAATCTAAGGAAATACCAAAGCTATTTCAAAAGTAATGGTTGCAAATCAATAGTGACAGTCCCTGCCATAACATAGGTTATATTTTATGTTGCTGTCACTACCATATGAGGGTTTCAAAAGCAAAACATGTTCTAATTGGCGTTTTTGCACAACTGAGGGGTCTAACACTTTAAAGTATGGCATGGTATTTACTTACAAGATGCAACTGCTTTCTAAGAACAGACGAAGGAAAATTCCAAATTTAAAAAATGAAGTGAGTGAAAATCGTTATAAATTACAATTCTTAAGCAAGCTTATAAATTACCAAACCGATTAAAAAAATAATGATGAAACATTTTGGTGATACAACCTGCTCAAACTTAAGCTATATTTTATGTCTGTTCCACTACCACCAGAGGGTTGCAGGAGCTAAAAACTTTCTAAATTGCGATTTCTGTGATACTGAAAAGGCTAGAAACTTTAAATATGACATGGTAGTTACTTATAAAATATAAATGCCCTCGAAGGAACGTCGAAAACAAATTCGAATTAAAAAGTGGTGAAGCGAAGGGGAGGTGCGAAAAGCATTTTAAAAAATTCTAAATTACGGTTCTATGCAATTTCAGGGAATATAAACCGATTATAAAAGTAAATATTTGCGAATCAATGGTAACAGTCTCTGATCCTACACAGGCTATATTTTATGCAGGTGATTCTACCACCTGGGGTTCACAGGAACAAAAAACATTCTAAAAAAGGGCTTTAAGAGCTTTTTAAATTACGTTTCTGTGGAATATTAGGAAATAACAAACCGATTTAAAAATTAATGTTGGCAAATTAATGGTGACAGTTCCTATTTCAACATAGCTCTTTATGTTGAGAGAGGTCGTAGAACTTGGAATTTGACATGATGGTTAATTTTAAGATGTAAGAAGATGGTTTCTAAAAAATTCAAAACTTCAAATGAATACTGAAATGAGCGTATTAATTGAGCATAAAAGTTTCAAAATATTTTCTAAATTATCATTTATTTACTTTTATTTCATTTTATTAATTTAAGTCTCATTTCTGCCTAATGCAGTGTAATAATGATGTTTAATCAAACTGTGTTTTAAATAGTAATTTTTGAATTATTCCTAAAAGGAATAAGTACCTTTTAATAAAAATTAGGCATATAAATATCACTTGGCATATTTCAAATATTACGCGAGCAAAGCCGCGGGGTTTGCTAGTATGTTATAATTTTATGTATTTTAAAAGCGTGCAAAATGCATCCAGAAAATTGTTATCAATTTTATTTTTAAAAATGTTTTATTAGTTATCCTATTTATAGCACAGCGATCCAATATGGGTTAAATGACGTTTTCATTAGTCAAAAGTTATTTTAGAATGTCATCCGATTTGCACTACAGTGGTATATACATTTCTTAATCTTCAACGCCAACTAAACATTATTCCAAATTAATTAAATTTGCACCGGATATTTCTACATTTGGAAAAAAAAAAGTTTTTGTATTGAGCAAAAGTGTGATTTATTAAAGAAAATCTGATTCTTTTCTTTAAAAGTAGAAATACTGCATTGTTATTATTGCATTTTATACTTATTATACAGGTAATACTGTATATTGGGGTTGAAAGTTTGTCGCGAGAAAAAAATGGCTACCAAAAACTATTTACACTACCATTTCAAACAACAATCTACACAGCATATTTCTACAATATATTTAGGCGAAAAAAAGATGTTATAGAACAAATTCCCATTTGTGGAAAAGCCATCATGCGAGCATTCCGTGTTTTAATGTTGTTTTACACCATACAAATTAATACGAATAAGACCTTTATTTTTCACATCTTAGACCTTTATTTATCATCATCAAACGAATTTTTACAAATAATATTTGAAACATTATAATATGCATTAAATTTTGATTATTAATAATTTTTTTGAGCGTGATATATTTCGAAACATGCAATACAAAGTCCAACATCACAATCAGTGTCAAAAACCAAAGCCGAATGCTAATATCCAAAGACTTCACACGGAAATGTCAATTAAATTTTTCTGGTTTCAGAAGTTTTTTCCAGCAATAAATCTCCAACCCGGAAATATGATGGGCACCAGTGTTGTCAAATGGGTACTTTTTTTTTTTAATTCAGTTTCTTGATTGGCACCAATTTTTTGAAATGGTAAAGTGCGTCTTATTTAATGACATATTATTTAAGGCGAAAACAAAGGTAATTTTACCGTTTCAAAAAAGTGGAGGCAATCAAGAAATCTGAATTTTAAAAATGTAGCCCACTGGCAACACTGACGGGCACGAGAAATGACGAACGACACCTCTGCCCGTGATATTGACGGGAGCGAGAATTAAAGGGTTAAAAGAACAGCCTTTTCTCTAAGATAATAGTCGTGTGCAAAAAGCCGGAGACTTGGCAAGTCTGCGTATTCTATAGTTAAGCACCTTGCGGTGCACTTCAGAGATATATATAAATTTCAATGCGTTTGAAATTCCGAATCATTAAAACCACCGAAACCGATTTTCCCCCCATAGACCATTAATATAACTGAATTCTTTTGAGTGCCCCAGTAAATGAACTATTAACGCTCATTTTCACTACCGAACATGCCATATATTACTTTTTTTGTTGTCGATACGATGATGATTAACACACCAATTCTAGTAAGTCAATAAAAACACTATTCGAAGCTATAGCGCTACTGACACCTTCAACAATTAAATGCAAACTAATTGTCAAAATACTTTGGAGCTAAGGCGGAGTCATATTTCTTCGGTGGCGCCGAATGTAAACAAACAAGTTGAAACTTGATACATTTAAATAACTGCAGTCACAGTGTTCTCAATTATAGGGAATATATTTTCTTTTGCATTTTTATATTAATTAAAATAAGAGAGAATATAAGGTTGTCAAAATACTTTTGAGCGCTATTGTAGTATATGCCTATGCATTTCTTATTATGACTTCATTTATGTATGTTCATTTAGTAATAATATTAATAAAAGTTTGCTTAATTCCCTTCACCCCGTGTGCGATTCCTTTATTTTAAACATATATTTCACTGTTTAAATTAAAAATATAGCTCACTTTTCTGAACAAATCATCTGTGATAACGCCAAAAATATTAAAAAGGGCGTAGCCGGATAAGCATTGGAAATATGCCTTTCAATCAAATTTCCTGATTTGTACCCAGATGTGGCTAAATATCTGACAATATATTTCCCCTATTATCACCTTATGAATATTGATATTTAATGAGATAAAAGTGTTTTTTCGATTTTTTAAAAAACGCAAATTCTCAAAAACTGCTGTACGGAACTTCATGCCATTAACTGAGGATATATAGAGACCAAAGATGCATAACTGGTAAGTTTTGTATAATTTTCTGTTTATAAAAACTGTGTGAAACAGCGAAATAAATATTCAAAAAAATAAAAATCATATCTTATGGTTATCCGAAAATTACCATTTTCTTGTAAAAAATTCCCCATATGTGACCGTATATTCTGTATAAATCCCGAAAGCCTGCTTTTGGTACTATATATAAATATTTACAAAAATGTATAGTAAAATTATTGAAATTCATTTTAAGGCGTTACTTGGGGCGGTGCTACTCAACTTCGACATCCGAAGAATTTTTGGAACAAAGTCAGCAGGCAATGTGTCAACTGATTCATTTTATATTCCATTAAGCATATAAGCCATGTTTTTAAACTCCATGTTCATTTTGATATCGACAGCATGGAGAATGTTGCTGTGTTCATTAACACGTTCACGCCGGCGCGGTGGGTCACACTCGACTGTCTCAGAGCTGCCAAGTCTCCGGCTTTTTGAATACCAATATTTTAATACAGAAAATGTTGTTTTATATAATTAGAACAATTGAGCGATTTAAAAGAACAACATTTTCTCTAAAATAATAGTGGTGTGATAAAAGCCGGAGACTTGACAACTCTGAGAGTGCAGTGTGACCCACCGCGCTGGCGTGAACGTGTTAAAATTTAAAATTCAGCAATTCTGTAACTGTTTATTCAAAAATTTTTCGGGTTTCGATGTTTAGTAGCTCCGCCCCAAATGACGCCTTAAAATGAATTTTGGTAATTTTAATATACATTTTTGTATATATTTATATGTAGTACCCAGCGCAAACTTTCGGCATTTATATAGAATATACGGGTACATGTGGGGAATTTTTTGCAAGAAAATGGTAATTTTCGGATAACCATAAAATATGATTTTTATTTTTTTAAACTTTTATTTCGCTGTTTCACACAGTTTTTATAAATAGAAAATTATACAAAAATTATCAGTTATGCATCTTTGGTATCTATATATCTCCAGTTAATGGCAAGAAATTCCGTGCAGCAGTTTTTGAGTACATCCGTTTTTTAAAATATCGAAAAAACATTTTTATCTCATTAAATATCAATACTTATAGGGCATAGCTGCCAACTCTTCCGCTTTTTCAGACCACAAAAATTTAATAGAAATTTTTGCCTTATTTAATAGGCAGATTAAGGCGATTTAAAAAGGTAAAATTTACTATAAAATTTTTGTGGTCTGAAAAAGCGTAAGATGTTGGCAGCTATGTTATAGGGTTATAATAGGGATATATATTGTTAGATATGTAGCCACATCTGGGCAAAAAATCAGGAAGTTTTATTGAAAGACATGTTTCCAATGCTTATCCGGCTATGCACTTTATAATATCTGTTAAATATTGCTGTCATAGGATAGGTTCCAAACGTCTCCAAAAACTCTTCCTTAGCCCATTGTCATGTGAAAATGAAATGAATAAAACGCAAAATAACTACATTCGTTAGATTTCCGACAATGAGATATCCTTTAAACTTCAATAAATCTAATTGGATAGCTTAGATTAACGTTATTAACACAAAAGCAATTTTGTTCTCAAAATTGAAAAAAATGACCCGAAAGAGTTTAACAGTTATCTACTGGCGGTACATATAAGTACCACTCACTTTAAACTTTCATCCCATAGTGAATATTACTAATATTCTAATGGTACTTTGCAAAAACACTCTTATAACTCCACTTTATCCGGATACATGGCAGCAGTGGCTTTAGGTTTGTTGTTTTAGCGAGGAAGGAGGCTGACTTTGACACAGTCGATATGTTTTGAGCCGAAATTTTGTACAGATTGTCATGCTCGTCTTTTTGTCGCTACAAACGCAGTAAAGGATGTAAGATAAATGTTGGATTTTTTTATGTGTTCATTATGATTTAGAATACAGTTTAACTAGCTATTTTAGGTGAAAGGTGTATGTATTTGATTTAACAGTTGAGTTACTCGGTGGTACTTATAAGTACCGTCAGTACACTGGGTGTTGGAGAAAAACTTCTTGTTTACTTTTCGTTTATGTAGTTATCCATCCTTTTCATCTCCTTTAAACTGTAATTACTAAAATGTAGTGTAGTAATAATTTCCATGGTATTTTTTTCTGTTTATTTTTTATTTTTTATAGGAAATCGAACAACTTGTGGCACCGGCTCGTTTTTGCTATGCTAGAAATGGCATATGTAAATTCATATATTGCATATGTGCAGATGCAAGAGAGCATGTTGTCCCTGGAATAAAGACGTCTCATAACTAAAGGACTGCTAACAATATCGAAACCTAGAAACGGGTTTTTTTTTAACCCTTTCAAGGGCGAAGCATTTTTAAATCTAAAGTGTTGAAATAAATCATTGGCACCAGAATTTGCCGAAAGATTTATTTGTAAATAAGAAAAAAGGGGGCCTATATTCCGCATACTTATTAAATCGAAAATATTTTCTGGTGCCATTTGAAATACCTTGTGGGTTTTCTATTACTATATTTTAGTCATTGTGTACTGAAGATACTTTAAAATACCACATTAATAAATTACCTCTAAATAATTAAATTTCTCACTTGTGAGTATTTTTTTTGTGTTTATCCTTTAATTTTTATTGTAGTGACTGAAAAAAAATATTACATGAAAACAATTGCAGTAGATCATAATGCAGTAGATAAAGGGTTAAATACTGGAGTCCAGAGCATTTGGAGCTCCGATTTACGGGAGACACCGGCCAACCTAGTGGTGAGTGGAGTCACCACTAGAATGCAAAGGTTTAATAGATATCCCAGGTTACTTAAAAAACATCTGCCATTTTAAGAGCGGAAATAAAAACAGCCATAACGTCAAGTGCAATTGTTGTACGATGTGTAAAAAAGCAGATTCGTATAGAAAGTTGTACAGTTTTGAAATAAAAAAATTAAATATAAGTAGTGAAATTTGCCGAACATGTGCCTTTTAAACATAGTGCGATGTGTCGTATATTGCAAGGTATGTCTCGACATCATTATTTGAAAGAAATAATATGTCTTTTGGTTTGAATACCAGTAATTCCATATAGTAATCTTCGTCTTTTTTATTCGCATATAATTAATACGAAATCTGCTAATAACCCATTCAGGGGCAAGGTACTTGTATTAGTAAAATGTTGAAATAATTTAATGACACGAGTATTTACACGAAAATTTATTTGTAAACAAGTAAAAAAATATTTTCGCGTACTTAATAAAAGTAAAATATGTATTAAAATATTCTGGAGCCAATGTGGCAATTAGGGATTAAAGTTAGGCGATGCCACAGCGGCACTGTTCGAAAATAAAACCGTATTGAAGCCGAAGGAGCTATTAATTCTTTTGAAATTATTTCACCTTTACATGAGTATATACGATATTAGCCAAATGTACATGATCTTTTTTAAGTCGTTTTAAAAAAATCAATATTTTTCTTTTATTCTAGAGAAAAAACATTTTTTGCTAATTTCTTTGGAGATACTAACTCTAAAGAAGAAGTCTACTTTTTATGTTTATTTAGTTTTAAAGGAAATTTTGCGAAGATATACTTTAAACTTACAAAACTTTGTTCTTTAAGATAAACAAAACGAATGAAATTTCAGCAGTTAAATAACGTAAAAAGAATTTGCGGAGTTTCGTTTTAGTTCTATTCAAATTCTAATTGAATTCCAGTTTCTTTTCAATGTTTATATTTTATCAGAAATATAAATGCCAGAAATGAATTCAATCTCTATTTACAGCTTAAAAAAAGTTAAGTTTTTTAATATCAGTATTAGATTTTACTATATTGTACACTATTTGAGTTTTTTTCTGAATTATTATATCCATAACCTGTTATTCATAGTTGTAATAACAATGATTAAAACGTTAATATTTAGCGAATGGTGTTAGTGCGTTTTAAAAACTGAATGGGTAATAAGAATAAAATTAATATCTAATATTTTATCCAGAATAATTCTAAGGTATCTTGAATATATAATTAAATTTATGTCAAAAGTAACATCAGATTGTTTTAGGTATTTTTTAATTTAATTTAATTTGTTTATAGAAAATGTCCCTTGTGTATTACGTAACATACACGGTTCCTTACTTAGTTTTAACAAAGGAAAACTTAATTGCTATAAAAATCGTAATTACTTGATTATTCATAACTTTAAATGGTAAACAAACGTAGTATAAGGGATAATTTGAGTCGTATATAGGAGCCAAGCGTTTGCTAATAAATCTTACTTCCAAGGTATTTTGAATATTATTAAATAATTTTTTTTAAAGTAACACCAGAGTGCTTTATGTATTTTTTTAATTTTATGTAATTTGTTTATAGAAAGTATATCATTCGTATTTCATGATTTAAACTGTTCCTTAAAGACGTTTTTTCGTTTAACAAACGAAAGCTTAATTGCTATGAAAATCGTAATTACCTGATTATTCACAACTTTAAATGGTCAACAAACATGGCACAACAAACAGAGATGATTTGCGTAACATATAGGTGCCAAGTGTTATTGGTTTTGAATGCCACTAAATCTTACTTCTAAGGTGTTTCGAATACTATTTTAAATAAATTTATGTCAAAGGTAACAATATATTGCTTTAGGTATCTTTTAATTTTATGTAATTTGTTTATAGAAATTATTCATTTTGTTTTATTCAACACAAATGGTTCCATACAGACGTTTTTCTTTTTAACAAACTAAAACATAATTGCTATAGAAATGTAATCCCTTGATTATTCACAACTTTAAATGGTGATCAAACGAGATCATTTGCGAAACATTAGGTGCCAAGTGTTATTGAAGTTTGAATACCATTAAATCCTATTAGATATAATTACCTCATTTAATTGTAGAATTTTGCGATTAAAAAAGATAAGTTTTATGTTTGTTAAAGATAAACTATTTTTACATTTTAGCGGTTTAAAAAAAGTAACTCTTGATACCTGTAGTAACATAATGTGTAGGTGATAGTAAGATATGTTTTGCAAGAATGCGCTTGCTGATGAATATACAAAAGCGATGCACATAAGCTTAAGAAGACTCGGTACAAAAAAAATATTTTGTAACTATAACCTATACTGTAACATATTATTCAGAATCCGGGGTGGAAACTATCTTATGTTACGAAATAAAACTGGATAACTTATCATAGACTAATAAGTTTTAATATTTACATCGTATTTACATATTACTATTTACAAAATAACTCAGTTAATTTAAAATATGGCATAGCTCAAATGCCTTGTCGGCAACAACTTTGTAAACATCCTTCTCTCTCGTAAAGTCTAATTTACTCAGGTTGTCAGTTCTTTTGAAAGAAAAGAAAAAAGTAAAGGAGAGAAAAAATGATGGAGTGTGTATTGTTTGAGCGTTACACTCTTCCCCTCACACTGCATTACTGGTCCCTCAGATGCAGTGTGCATTTCCTGGGTGGATTCCTTCGGGATGCTTTCTGGTGCCTAAAATCCTCTATGGTTCTCGTGTTTTGTGATCCTTTCGTAAATATTTGCTTGCTGGGCGTCTGACGTTTCCCGGGTCTGCCTCTAGGACGAATAAAGCCTTTAGAAGATCCACCATCATCTTGCGTGTAAGGATACAAAGCTGATATATGGTAATTTCCTAAGGGGGAAAAGGGGTTTTCTTTAGTGGCAATGGTATATGAAGTAGCAGATCTTTGTTTTAAAATAACATATGGGCCATCTCAACGGGGTATGAATTTAGTTGTTTTGTTATTTTTCTTTTGACTAATCGGATGCAAAGTAACCCAGACGTGGTCGCCTGGTTTATATTGTTCAGATGCTTTTAATTGTTTGTCGGCATAATATTTATGCTTATCTTGGCTTTGTACTATGTGATCTCTTATCTGCATAGTAATTTTAGCAAAGTTTTTTAAATAAGGAGTTATTTCGGGTATGAAATTATCATTCGCAATTACAGGGCGTAAGTCATGAGCAACATCATCGGAGGTACGTAATTCACGACCGAACATTAAATATGCAGCTGCGTGACCTGTGGAACTACATCTTGCAGTATTAAGGGCAAAACGGATTACTGGTAATTTTTCATTCCAAGTTGTATGATCCTCTCCAACTAGCATCGCTAAGCGGGGTTTTAGATCTCGGTTTTTTCTTTCAACCGGATTTGCTTGAGGGTGGTACACCGGAGTTAAACTTTGATCTATCTTTAAGAGAAAACAAACTTGTTGCATCACAGCACTGATGAATTGCGGACCATTGTCGGTAATGATTTTTCTTGGAAAACCATATCTTAAATACACTTCCTCAATTAATGTAACAGCACATTCCGTGGCTGTTGCGTTATTTAATGCAAAAAATTCTACCCATTTTGTGCTACAGTCTTCGATTATAAAAATCCACTTTTTCATATCTGCTGTTTCTGGCAAGGGTCCAAATAAGTCTATTGAGAGGGTCTCAAATCTTTGACTATGAACAGGTGTTTGTAAAAGTCCAGCAGGTTCTTGGTTACTCGCTTTATAACGAACACAATGTCTACACAATGTTTAACATAATCTGCGATATCTTTTCTCATTCCGGTCCAGTAATATCTCTGGGATACTCTGTAATAGGTTCCATCGGCTCCATAATGGCCTGCGGTCGGTGAATCATGGTAATTCTTCAAGACTTCTTTCCGTTCTTGAACAGGAACAACCAATTGTGCTTCTTCTGAATCTGATTCTGGAGAGTAACGATATAAGACTCCTTGGTTTAAGAGGTAACCACGTTCAGTCCAATTAGCAAAATCTGTATTATTTTCTTTAGATTCAAACGCTACGATAATTTTCTTTAAATCTTCATCCTTTAATTGCTCTTCTCGGATATCTTTAGGAGATCTAATAGGCATATCAATCGAAATTGTTCAAATTTCACAAGAAGGTTCTTCATGACTGCAAATAGGCCGAGACAACATATCAGCAACAACGTTTGCTTTTCCAGGAATATATTCAATCTTGAGGTTGAAATATTGTAACTGCAAAGCCCATCGGGCTAGTCTGCCTGACGGTGACTTTAAACTCATAAGCCATTTTAGGGGCTGATGATCGGAGGCAACTGTTATTTCATGTCCTTCAATATAGCCACGGAATTTATTTAAAGCCCAAATGACAGCAAGTGCTTCGCGCTCGGTGGTAGAATAGTTTCTTTCTGGTGCAGTTAACAAACGACTTGCATATTCTATTGGATGCTCTTCTTCTCCCTGACCCTGGAGGAGGACAGTACCTAGAGCATATCCACTGGCATCTGTACGAAGAAGATAGGGCTTGGTCGGATCATTTTGTTTTAGTACTGGAGAATTGATTAATGAACTTTCCAATGTTTCGAAAGCGCTATGTTCTGCTTCTTCCCACTTCCAAGTTGCATCTTTCTTCGTAAGATTACTTAGAGGTTTAGCTATATCTGAAAATTTGGGAATAAAACGTCTGTACCAGGAGCAGGACTGCAAAAAAGATTGAACTTGTTTTACAGACTTAGGAGCAGGCATTTGTTGAATTACAGCGGTTTTTCCAGGATCAACTTCGATTCCAGAGCTTGTTATCCAATGCCCTAAATATTTAACACGGGAGCAAGCAAAATTGCATTTTTCACGATTAACATACAATTTGAATTCTGATAGTTTATTAAAAACTGCTTCTAAGTCAGACAAATATTTCTCAAAACTTTCCGGCATAATTATAATATCATCTAAATAAGACAATATAAAGATGTCTTTGAGGGACTTTCTAAAGTTATCTATTAATCTCTGAAAGGTTGCTGGGGCATTTTTCAATCCGAAAGGCATTCTAATGTACCGAAAAGCTCCGAATGGACAAATAAATGCAGTTTTGTCTCTATCAGCAGCATTTACTTCAATTTGGTGGTATCCAGACTTCAGATCAATAGTGGTCATATAAGGGGTATGTTTGGCTTCATGGAGCAAATCATCTATTCGCGGTAAGGGATAATTATCTGTCTTTGTGATGGCATTCAATTTTCGATAATCGATGCAAAGGCGAATTTTTTCATTTGGTTTTGGGACCAATACTACAGGAGAGGCATAAGGAGACTCGCACTCTTCGATTATACCCTTAGAGAGTAATTCGTCTGATTCTATACGCAAAATTTCCTTTCTCGCAGGTGACATGCGGTAAGGGGGTACTGCAACAGGAAGATGTGATCCAGTATCAATATAACGTTTAACTTTAGGTGTAGCCTCTTCCCCTAGTTCAAAGCTACTAGTAAATTTTTCAAGCAGTTCATTCAACCTAATTTGTTGCTCTGAAGTGAGATGTCTACCTTCATCTTCTCTAAGAAAAACGGTGTCAACGGATTTTATCGCTACTTCACTGGGAGGTCTATATGTATCTTCAGGGAATCTATACTTCCACCTACATCTATCAGCGAAGAACCATTCTTGATTTACTACATCCAAAACAAATTTTGTTTTGCGTAAAAATCAATTCCTAAAATTGTACGATTATTTCTGGCATTCGGCAGAGCATAAAGTGTTGTTTTAATATCGCGACCTTCAATTTTAACATGAACTTCTGTTTTATAAACTTCGGTAGTGTTTTGTAGCCCATCCGCTAAGACTACGATTATTTGAGTTTTTTCAAACTTCACACCTTGGTCTTTTAATAAAGAATACAAAACTTCACCCGCAACGCAATGTGTTGCGCCAGTGTCAGCACAAGTTGTGCTAGAGAGACCATTTATGCTTATTTTTACCAATAATGTTGGTGATGTTTGCATATTACATGTACAAAATTCTAGTGATTGAAAGTGCACCGATACATTTTTCGGAGAACAGGTTGGACACTTGGATTTAATAACTCCCTGGTTTCCACAACCATAGCAACTTAACATTGGTCGATTTAAATTCGAAGGATAGTTAATTTTATCTCTCTTGGACTCCTTTTGATTGCCAATTTTACCAAACTAATTTCTTTTAAAATCTAAAGGCGCTTTTTCAAAGCGATTAGAATTCCCGACCTCACTGATTTTATTTGATCTCTTTATTTCTACTTTGTGTGACCTCACATTATCATATAAATCTAACTTTTCAGCTAATTCAACAGGATCTGTTAAATTCTCCCATTGGTCTAAATAATGTTCTTTGCAATCAGGGGAAACCTTTTTCTTTAATTGGTCAGCAATAATTAATTCCGATAATTTTTCAAAGGAATTTATATTTAATTCGGATAGCCATCCCTCGAAATAGCTTCTAATTTCAAAATAATATTCCTTCCAGCTAATATCGGTTCGCTTTGGATGTCGACTAAACAAAACTTTAAACCTTTCAGCAGTTAACTTGAACCTCTGCAACAATATATCTTTAATATAAGAATAATCCTCAAATTTTTCTTCCGGTTCACGCGCTATTAATTTACCGATTTCATTTGGAAGGACTCCAATTAAATACGTAATCCACAGTTCTTTAGAAACCTTTAAAAGTTTCATTTGCCTCTCAAAAGTTATTAAAAATAAATTCATATCATCCTTTTCAGGATTGAAATCGGGTAAAATCTTTTTCAAGTCAACGCGGACTGAAGAAGTTTCTAGAGGGTTGCTTGTATTTGCAACAACATCACTTGTTCCTGCTTCTAACCTGAGCTTCTGTAGTTCAAATTCTCTTTCTTCGGCTAAACGTTTCTGTTCCTCAAGAGTCTTTCTTTCTTCTACGATGTTTTCAAAAATTCACTGTACAAAGTCTATGTTATCTTTAAATGCCTCACTATTTACAATTTTATCATGTAATTCGAGGACTTTATCATCGCTACTTATTTCTACTTTTAATTCTGAAGCCAATGTAATTAAATCAATTTTCATACCCTTAGAAAGAAACGCCATCATTTGAACTAAATGTGTTTTAGCTAACTTCAAACTTAATTCGTGTTACGAATAACTCTTAGCAAAATACGTAATTTTTAACATATATAGAACATAACTAACATACAATATCTTTCAAAACTCAATATAATGACACCAACTATTTGCCTTTTTTTTTCTTACACAATAATATCAATCATATAATAATTAAATAATGCCAAGCACTCATTTATAATAATAACTTCATAATAAAATAGCTCAGTGCAACTATATAAATGTATAAAATAAAGCAAACGATTTTTATTTTTCAAAAATAATTATTAGAATTATTTCTCTTATGAATATCTTCCTTTAATTCAGATACTAAAATACTTGAAGCTGCAGCCGACTTTTCGTATTTCAATTCTAGGAAAATAACATTCAGGCTGAATAGAACAATTCCAAAATATTTCGATTCTGGACGAATCAAATACAATTTTCAAAAATCCACAGATTCCGGATGAATCAAAAGTATTTTTGTATAAATTTTTGTACCTTAGTATCTATATTTTCTTATTAAAACAGTTTAACACAATTTAAAAATAATACTTATCTTCATATCTTGCTTCTGTTCAAGCCAGACGTTGGGGAGCCACTTCTGTAACATATTATTCAGAATCCGGGGTGGAAACTATTTTATGTTACGGGAAACATAACTGGACTAAACTTAATAAAACTGGATAACTTATCATTGACTAATAAGTTTTAATATTTACATCGTATTTACATATTACTATTTACAAAATAACTCAGTTAATTTAAAATACGGCATAGCTCAAATGCCTTGTCGCAACAACTTTGTAAACATCCTTCTCTCTCGTAAAGTCTAATTTACTCTGCTTGTCAGTTCTTTTGACAGAAAAGAAAAAAAAAGTAAAGGAGAGAAAAAATGATGGAGTGTGTATTCTTCCAGCGTTACAATACTACATTTTTGGGTTCGTGTTTGAATAAAGCATAGCCATAATAGATCATAA
Organism: Maratus speciosus; assembly: GCA_963932465.1. Classification (NCBI taxonomy): domain Eukaryota; kingdom Metazoa; phylum Arthropoda; class Arachnida; order Araneae; family Salticidae; genus Maratus; species Maratus speciosus. The sequence goes on along the minus strand of OZ010799.1, from coordinate 281,069,145 downwards.
AAAGTGTTAAATTCTATGTATAGCAATTATTTTTTTTATTGAAAAAAATTAAAAAATTTTAATTCCTTGTTTGTTTGTTTGTTTTCATTTTTACTTTCATCTATCTTTAATTGAATAAAGTATTGGAGTCATGAAAATTTTCGAATTCCGGTTTTCGATGAATTTACACGTTTTAAAGGTCAGAGATCCCGGAAAACAAGTTTTTACAAAATGTCTGTCTGTGAGTCTGTCTGTCTGTGTGTCTGTGTGTGACACAAATTTTGTGGGTGCTCTATCTCAAGAACTAATGCACGGAATTTAATAAAAATTTATATTCCGTTAGTCCCTGATATAAATTGGTGCTGATTAGTTTTTGGTGCAAATCGCTCAACATATATCGCTGCTATGCTGCATTTTTTACTATTTCCGCAATGGCATCTCAAGAACTAATGCGCGGATTTTCATGAAACTTCAAATTCAGTTAGTCCTTGATATGAGTTGGTGTTTACTACGATTTGGTGTAAATCGCCTACGAGGTGGCTCTACTATACTGTATTTTTCACGATTTTCGCAAGGTCTCTATCTCAAGAACTAATCCGTGGATTTTAATCAAACTACAGATTCAGCTAGTCATTGATATGAGTTGACGCTAACTAGGTTTTGGTGTAAATCGCCCAACAGGTGGCACTGCTATGCTTCATTTTTGCGTTTTCAGCAATGGTCCTATCTCAAGAACTATTGCACGCATTTTTATGAAACTTTAGATTCAGTTAGTCTTTGATATGACTTGTCGCTGACTACGTTTTAGTGTAAATCTCCTAACAGGTGACGCTGCTATCTATGCTGCATTTTTCCTGATTCCCGAAACAGTTTTATCTCAAGATGTAATGCACGGTTTGTAATCAAATTTCAGATTCAGTTACCAAGTTGACTTAAGTTGTTACTTATTAGGTTTTGGTATACATCGCCCAACAGGTGGTGCCGCTATGCAGTATTTTTTATGACTTCCACCATAGCTCTACTCAAAAAGTAATGCACGGATTTTCACGAAACTTTAGATTCAGTTAGAAGTTGACATAAGTTGTTGCTGATTAGATTTTGGTGCAAATAATCTAACCGGTGGCGCTGCTAAGCTGTATTTTTCAGAAGGTATTAACATGTATGAGGTAGTAGAAAGGTTTTGGATTGCCACATCCGTCTAGTTTAACTTATTCATATTTGGAAAAGAGTTTTTTATTCGTTGTTCAGAGTACTTTTCCCTATAAATGTAAGTATCGGATTTTTGATTAGTCCATTAAATCAGTAAAAAATAATAATAATAATAATAAAAATACTGAATGCATATGGGAAACACGTGGGAAAATAGCAGATTTTTGTGGTCATAATTTTATTTTTTAAGTTACAAACATATCAAAAATCCGATAATTAGTTATCAAACACATGGTCTAAAGTTACTTTTTAAAAGAATTCACACAATTTGCTTTATTATTGTACGAGCCTTAGAATTTCAATTAAAATGAAAATATAAAAAAATTCGAGCTGAAAAAGATGAGTTTAAATATTTCACTTACACAAAAATGACATTAAATTTCATCGTTATGACTTTGTTAACAATTACATTACATAACAATTTTACAATGCATTACCGATGGGTTTTTTTCAAAAAACATCACTGGTAAAGAGCGTATTTTCTGCTTTACAGCAAAACCATTTACAGTCGAACCTCTATTTAACGAAGTCGCTAAATCCCGGAAAAAAGTTCGTTATTTGGAAAATTCGTTAAATAGAGATTCACCTTTTAAAATACTTTAAACTACATAAAACAAATTTTAAATTCATAAACACTAAATATTTTTACTAAAAGTAATTAATCACATTTTTTAAAATAAATTATATCGATTTGTTTTATTTATTTTAACCACCAATATCCATCATCAATTCATTTTTTCTATGTGTTTAAATCTTTGAAATCTGCAAGGTACAAAACATTGTCCGGGAACACACTATATTTTCTGTTTAAAGTAAATAGTTTTACATTAAAATTAATGAATTTGAATGACCTTATCATATTTATTATTATTATAACAAATAATTTTAACCATACATTAACATATGCGATGCGTCCTTAAATTTAGTTTCTGAAAAACTCTGTTAATTTTGCCTGAGTTCTTTCTTTTAAAAAGTGCTTTCTCCCATAATACGTCTCGCATCTTTGCAATGCATTAAAAATCCCTTCATGCGTATTTTCTTCTAACTATAATCCGTGTCGGATTGTTTCAAATGATTTTAGCATTTCATCTTACGAAATTTTGTTAATTCCTGCATCATGATCATTTCCATCATCATCATATTCGTCTTCATCGCAATTCATTGCTGTATTATTTTTATTTTTCACACTGTCGAAAATATCCAATTCGGATAGTGTTTCCGAGGTCTCAATTTCAGAATTAAGTAAAATACAATCATCAATCAGCACATCGTGGTTAATTTCTTCTTTTTTTTCATCTGTATCCACATTTTTTTTAAGTTACTCTAAGGGATTATCGTCTTCGTCCTCCGTACTTACCGAATTTTCACTGCTGACAAAGAAGGTGCCTGGTTCAAGGCCATGGAACATCATAAAATGTGTTTAAAGAAGGAATAAGTTTGAAATGTCCAGAAATATTTTGAGAAATGGGGAGAAAAAAAAATTAGATCACAAGAAAAACTTCGTTAAAAGGAGAATGCACTTCGCTATTTGGAGGTTATTTTACGAAGAAATTCGCAAAATGTTCTTGGTTCCAAGGAAAAGTTCGCAAAATAGAGGTTCGTTAAATAGAGGTCCGACTGTATATCATTTTGTTCATATTTTCTTAGATTGTACGGCGTATTATATTCAGTTCGTACATTGAAAGATATTGACTGATGCAGAAAGTTGAAAACCTATCTAGGAAAGTAATTTACGACATACTTTCAGAAGATGGAGGAGCTTCTACTCTTTTAAAACACATATGTCACGAAACCATAAGGTCCGGAATATGTTACTTTTTCCAAATTATAGCCAAAAGAAAATTTCTACGCATAAAATGTCCTTATTAGAAAAATGAAATATTCTGTATATCGCGGCGGATCACCAATAAAACTTTAAAAAGGTCAAGCGTTGGATGCTTCTGGTAGAAATTATGTGAAAGTGTGGCAACACACTAGAATAGTACCTGTTATATGATAGACAGATTACTGGAACAAAAGCATAGATTTTGTCTAAATGCAACTAAATGTGGAGAAATAAATAATCTGACAACAAACCAGTGGACTATTTTAGAAAAATGGCTCAACCTATTAAAACCATTTGAAGAAATAACAAAACAAATTACCTCATAAAGATAATTAATTTCTGGAGTCATCCCGATACTTGCAGCATTAAAATTATATTTATCTAAATCTGGAGATTTTTTGGGTGTAGGCACCATAAAACATATTTTTCTACAAAATTTCGGAAAGCATTTTGCATCGATTCAAGACAAGAAACACTGTGCCATTACAACTGTTTTGTACGCCAGATTTAAAGTCTTCTTTTTCAACAAACATGAAGCAAAGCATATAAAACTAAATTCCAAATTAACTGCTATAGTAAGTCGAAGAAAGTCTAGAATGAAACCAGCAACAGAATCTGAACAAAATATTTCATCATAACCATTCCAGCTTTCCAAACTCAAATTATTATGTAATAGTTATTGCTGTAAAGCTTAAGTAATAATTGTATTATTATAAAGTAATATGTCTACAGTATTGAAAGCTCAGCGCACAGGTCTCTCGTGAAGCAAGCGCGTCTTTGAATGAGGCGTTAGGTTTTCAGAGTGACGTGGATTATCGAACAGAGATACGCCATAAAATTTTGTGTAAAACTAAACAAATTGGCTACTGAGAGGCTTCCCATGTTACAAGAAGCCTAGGGTAAGGATTTTTATGTCCAACTCTCAAGTGTTTATCTGGCGCAAAGCCTTCAAAGACTGAAGAGAGGACATCAAACGTGAAGAACGCCCTGGGCGTCCATAAAGTTCAAGAACTTCGGACAATGTGGCTAAAGTGTAAGTGCTTTTGATCTCTGATAGTCGAACAATTGTCCGAATGATTGCGGAGACATTAGGATTTACGAAATCGATCGTGCATCAAATTATCACAAAAGAAATTTAAATGTGGAAAATTTTTGACAAGTTGGTTCCAGCGCATCGTTTAAAGTGACCCAGCTCCTGGTAAAATACAGCATTAAAACACTACCTCTACCACCGTAAAACCAAAAGGTGTCACTTCTGGGTTTTTAAAGTGCGTTCGTAATTATATAAATACGTAGCACCTATAGTCGTCGTTCAGTCCGTCTGTCTGTCCGTCTCTCCGTCTGTCCGCATATAACAGATCATAAACTATCCAACCGAATGATCTGAAATTTTAAATATATAATTGTCGCAAAATTTTGTCGAGTCATAACAAATTTTATGAAAATTGGGTGTATAGTTTAATTACAGGAACCAGTAAGTTTCCGTTACATTACGGTCAATGGGAATAAATTGCAAGTGCATTTTAATGATGTTACAGCCTTCCGAATAGTTTGAAATTTTAAATATATAACTGTCGCAAAATTTTGTCGAGTCATTACAAATTTCATGAAAATCGGATGCATAGTTTAATTACAAGGAGAGTCAAAAATTTTCCGTGACATTGCGGCCAATGGGAAAAAAATATTTCAAGTGCATTTTAATGATTTTATAGCCTTTCGAACAGAATGAAATTGATATGCGCTTATGAAGTGCACTAAAATATGCATTCGGTACAATATGCGGTGCAAAAAATATTTATAAAACTAGTTACAGTACGAACGCACCTTAACTTTGCCACATTTAACGAGCAATTTCCAACTTGTTTCTATTCCTTTGGTTAAAGTCCAGCTTATCAGAACATCTTTTTGACAATCTGGAAAACTTGTTAAAAAGCGTAACGTTCGTTTTGAACAGCATTCCAAATGAAGACTTCCAGGTGGGCATAAACGCGTGGCAGAGTTGTTGGAAACGATGTTTTAATGCAAAAGGAGGTTATTTTGAAGGACATTAAGTATCTGTAAAAATAACTTCAAATAAACGAATTTAATGGAATAATTCTCATTACGTACTGGACAGAGCCTGTAAGTAGATTTTGCAATGTAGACTGACGTTTTAAAACCCTTTAGCTTCTTGCAAAACGTCAGGTATTAAATTTTCAACATTCCAAATGTACAAATATTAAAATAAGATGTAATTTTAACAGGCAAATTTTATTGTTATTAAACAAATAATAAAAGGAATTTGAATTAAACAGACTGTTTTCTTTTTTATTCTAAAAGGAAATTTTTGTTACACATAAAAAAAAAAAAACTGACATATAATCAGAAAGATACAATTACAGATTTTTCTGAAATATATGAAAGTTACCTTATCTTAAATTAAAACAAAATTTAAAGAAAGATTGCTGTTTATAAATCTTTTATTATTAATTTCACGAAAAAGAGCATGAAATCCACTGTTCTTTCAAAAATATATTTTTTAATTTATTTTTAATTCTTTCTAAGTATTTATATTCTCTAGATTAAATTTAAATGTGTTTTTATAAATCTCAATGCAGTTTTCTAATATTTCGATATAAATTCTAAATAAATATATAAAACAACAGTAGAATTCGCCGCTATTTATCGACTTCATTTTTCATAATATATATTTAATTAATCACTAATGTCTAATGTGTTATGTATTAGTAAATTAGTGTAAAAAATTATTTTATTCTCAGCCAAAATATCCCTGCATCTAAACTGACCTTTCTTTCGGCAAATACATTACATGCTATCTATCTTCACGAATTAGGAAAGAGAAGAATGGACAGGTGAAAAATGTTAAAGAAAGTACCAAGTAAAGCACCCGACAAATAAGTCAGACATCTGTTTTCTTGTTGGAGTTATATGTCTGTTTCCATCCGTTTAGAAACAATTATGTCTCACCTTTTAACGAAAACTGTTGTTAAATGAAATTATGATGTTATATTTTTCCGCTCTTGAAAATAGGATAAATTATTTAGTCCTTTACTACATAAAAAAGTCCTTCCGGCCAGTGCCGGGAGGAAGAGGTAGCTTTCATATTCCTTATTTTAAAAAAAGCCAACTTATACTATTCAAACACACGAAGCTCAATTAAGTGGAAGCCGAATGTAGGAGATTCAATACTAATTTTTATCAATACTAAATCATTATGAATGAGAATTTCGCGAAATTAGTCAGCTTTATCCAAGCTGCTTTTAATTAAAGTAACTTATATTTGGCTGCCAAATTCGGCGATTTCTTAAAGTGCCTGCCATTTTAAGACAACATGGTGGATGAGGCTAACCAGTGAACTTGGTCAAGACCTTAGTAATTGCTGTGCACATGCTCACTCACATCGGAACCGGTTGATATATACGTGTGCTGTCGCAGGCAAAAAATCAGATTTTTCAAAATGTCACCCACGTTAGGAATTGAAACTACTATATCTGAGCAATTTTTTAAGATAAAGGCAAACAAAAAATGCTCCTGAATCCTTATATCAAGGTCAAATACTTAAGAAAGAAACCTTTTTCAATTTCAAATTTTTTTGCACCTCACTTTAAATATATATTTTTTTTAATTTAATGGCCGCCATTTTGAAACAAAATGACTGATGAAGCTGGCCAGCGTACTTCGTCGAGATATTGATGTATACTATCCACATGCCTTCTTCCATCGAAATAGGCGAATACGTGTGGTATCGCGTGACAAATACAAGATCGTTTGAAAGTGTTAGCCATGATAGAAATTCAAAGTGCTATAATTCAACCACTTTTTAAGATATAAACAAAAGAACAAATTTTCAAAAACAAAAACTGCTCCGAATCTTTGTATCAAGGCCAAACACATAAAAAAAAAAACCTTTTTCATTTTCCAATTTTTTAATACCTCATTTTAAATTTTAAAATACATTTTTTTTTAAAAAATCGCAACCCTTTTGAAACAAGATGGCGAATTAAGCTGGCCAACAAACTCGGTCGAGACATTGGTATGCACTATGTACAGACCAAGTAATATCCAAATCGGTTCATAAATACGCCTGTTATCGAAAGACAAAAATCAGGTCGTTTTAAAATGTCAGCCACAATAGAAATTCAAAATGTTATAACTCAGCCATTTTTTTAGATATAGCGGAAACAAAACCTGTTCCGGAATCTTTGTATTAAGGTCAAACACATACGAAAAAATTTTTTTCATTTTCCAATTTTTTGGTATCTCGTTTTAAATTTAATTTTTTTTAATTTCTTTAAATGGCCGCCATTTTGAAACAAGATGGCGGATGAAGCTGGCCAACGAACTCGGTTGAGTTATTTGTATGTGCTATGTACACACCAAGGTACATCCAAATCGGTTCATAAATACATCTGTTATCACGTGGCAAAAATTAGGGCGTTTCAAAATGTCAGCCACGCTAGAAATTCAAAATGCTATAACTCAGCCATTTTTTAAGATATAAACGAAACAAAAACTGCTACCGAATCTTTTTATCAAGGTTAAACACATAAGAAAAAAATATTTTTTCAATTTTCAATTTTTTGGTACCACATTTCAAATTAAAATTTTTCTTAAAATTTTAAATGGCCGCCATTTTTAAACAAAATGGCGGATGAAGCTGCCCAACAAACTCGGTCGAGACATTGGTCTGTACTATGTATAAACGAAGTTACATCCAAATCGGTTCATAAATACGCCTTTTATCGCGTGACAAAATTCAGGACGTTTCAAAATGTCAGCTTCGCTAGAAATTCAAAATGCTATAACTCAGCCATTTTTTAAGATATAGACGAAACAAAAACTGCTACGGGGTCTTTGTATAAAGGTCAAATACATAAGAAAAAAATATTTTTCCATTTTCAATTTTTTGGTACCGCATTTGAAATTTTAAATAAAAAAAAATTTAAATGGCCGCCATTTTGTTTCAAAATGGCGGATGAAGCTGGCCAACGAACTCGGTTGAGACATTGGTATGTACTATGTACACACCGAATTACATCCAAATCGGTTCATAAATACGAGAGTTACAGTATGATATAGGTCAGATATATATATATATATATATATACAGGGTGTTCCGTTAAAGGGGTCCAATATTAATAGGGGTAATAGAGGAGATCACATGGAGCATAAATCAGTATATAAAGCCTGGTCGGATCTCAATAGTTTTCAAGTTACAGCAAATAGAATGAAAATTCGGAAAATTGTAAAAGAACCCTCATTGCTAAACTATCGATAATGCTACATAAAAACGAAGCACATATTTAGAAAGAGCAGAAAAAAACCTACAAAATGACATCAATTGTATTAAAATAGCAATATTTATTGACGAGTTACAAGCCCTGAAACAGTGAAAAAAGTACGAAATCCAATATACATCAAAATAGTTAATCGTTAATTCTAAAAAGACAACTCTAGCTACAACAAGGAAAATGTAGTAAAATTTGGTCCATTCCGAAAACTTTCGAAAAAGCTTACAATGAACCATATCGGTTTAATTGTGTGAGAGAAATTAATCAGTTTCTTAGTTACAACTCCGCTTTCTTTGACACTAGCAAAGGTTAAACTCCGCCCATCACGATTGGAAACACCGCCTTTTTTATTACTCTCAACTATACATTTTCGATCATGCTTCTTCTGAGATGCAACATTTTTAATTATTCAAGAGTTGAATGAACCAAAATAACTTTACAATAATAGTCTACATTTTTAAGTGGTCTTTTATTGATATAAAGCTTAAGTTAAATTCTTTAAAATTAAACTGGTGGTGAAAATTCGGAAATAATTAAAAATATTGCGATTTGTAACTATGCAAGAAGTTTCAGTACATGTTTTACATGGACAATTATTGTATGTATATGTGCATCATAATTTATGATAGGAAATAATAATAACAAATAGCATAATAATTTTATTAATTATAAATTTAAAAAAGACACTACATTTTTAATTAATTCATACAAACTTTGTAATTTACAATTTGAGTACACACAGTCTGTGACTTACAAACTACTGTGCCAAAAAGTGTTGAAAATAAAAGAAAAATGACAAATAAAGAATTACATTCCACGTACTTTATGACATATGTGAAGCATAGTCTTCTGGCCTGCGCTGCACAGTTCAATGTCGGAAGGCAGACGAACGGACATTATTATAATAGGTGTTCGAAGTTGCGCCCATTAACAGAATCGCACAGCCGACAGCGACGTCGTAAAGATTGGCGAACACGCCGAAAAACTCCGACGGAGTTGGGAATGTCTCCTGCAGCGACAACGATTCGCGCTAGTAAATCCTCCGGTGTATCCACAGGCGTTTCATACACCAGCGATTTAAGGTGTCCCCAAACAAAAAAGTCTAACGGATTGAGGTCTGGAGAGCGTGCAGGCCAAGCAACAGGTCCACTGCGTCCAATCCATTTCCCAGGATATGTTGAATTGAGGTGATTGCGAACACCTATGAAAAAATGTGCCGGTGCGCCATCGTGCATAAACCACATATTGTGGCGCAATGTTGCTGGCACATTTTGCAGTAACTGCGGTAAGATATCCCGTAGGAAAACCAAGTACGTACTGCCATTGAGTACATCTGGGAGTAAATATGGTCCTATGAGATAATCGCCGAGGACACCTGCCCATATGTTCACACTGAACTTTTGTTGTGCGTTCGACGGGAAAACAGTGTGCGGATTTGTATATGACCATGTGTGCATATTGTGCGTGTTTACCACGCCCTCTCTCGTAAATGTTGCTTCATCAGTAAATAAAATATTTTCCAGAAATTGTGGATTATTTTCTGTTACATTAAGCAACCAGCGTACGAATTCTGTCCGCTGAGCACAATCTGTTACTGATAACAGTTGTACCCGCTGCACATGAAAGGGGTGCATGTTTTCTGCACGCAGAACACGCCACACACTTTGGTGAGAAACACCGACTTCAGACGCAGCAGCTCGTGTACTCGTGGAGGGGTTATCTTTAAAAATATTCAGTACATCTTCTTCCATTGCAGGTGTTCGTACATGTCGAGGTTTCCCTGCATCAATGCTTGCTGTATTAAACGATCCAGTCTACCCTAATCGTCTATCGATTTTTATGAAGAGTTTCGAACTTGGGCAACGTCTCCTTGGAAATTGCTCACGGTACATGCGCTGTGCTAGACATGCATTTTCATGAGCTTGCCCGTACATCAGATGCATGTCCGCATATTCTTCGTTAGAGTATCCCGGCATAATTATTATACATCAACTTACTACAATCCCACTTACAACAGCCTCCCTTTAACATAACGCCCACTGATGATTGCTGTTTTATTACACTTTTATTCCTATACACATAGAAAATTTGCATAAAAAGTACTTCTTCTTCATCATCCTGAAAGTTCATGGAGGAAACGCAGCAGTCACGGAGTTTGCTTTAAGACAAGGCGAGAGCTGCACAATATGTCATTCACTTGACCAGACTGAATAATGAAAGGGTATTGATAGAGGTTGATCAGAAATGTATAATTGAAAGATATTAAAACGGGGTGTTTACAATCGTCATGGGCGGAGTTTCGCCCTTTCCGAGCGTGCAACAGTACAGAGTTGTAACTAGGGAACTGCTGGATTTCTCCCATACAATTAAACTGATATGGTTTATTGTCAGCTTCTTCGAAAGCTTTCGGAATGGACCAAATTTTATAACATTTTCCTTGATGTAGGTAGAGTTGGATTTTTGGAATTAACGATTAACTATTTTGCTAAATATTTGATTTTGTATTTTTTCACTGTTTCAGAGCTTGTAACTCGCCATTAATTCTCAATATTCTAAAACAACTTATGTCATTTCGTAGGATTTTTTCTGCTCTTTCTAAATATGTGCTTCGTTTTTATGTAGCATTATCGATAGTTTAGCAATGAGGGTTTTTTTACAAATTTCCGATTTTTCATTCTATTTGCTGTAACTTGAAAATTATTGAGATCCGGCCAGGCATTATATACTGATTTATGCTCCGTGTGATCTCCTCTATTACCCCTATTAATATTGGACCCCTTTAACGGAACACCCTGTATATATATATATTGATATATATATATATATATCAATTTTGAACGGAGGGTGGTTTCGGGGTCTGGGGGTCATGATCGATGAAAATATACCAACATTTTTTTAAATCGCTTTCCTCCGAACGGCTGCAATATGTAGCTTTTTGTAAAGAAAGCTACCTAAAAGAATTACTATTCAATAAAAAGTTAAAATTTCTGTCAAAATTCCCCTTGATTAATAATTAAAATTCATAAAGATATAAATAAATATAAATACATTTGTTAAAAGTGCGTCAAATATAATAAAATCATTTAAAACACATTGTTTTTAAAATCACTTTAATGTGTTTTTAAATTATTTTATTATATCTGACGCGCCTTTAAGCAATGTATTTTCATTTTTTTTAAATCTTTATCAATTTTAAGAGTTATTATTACTTGAATGCCATTTAAGCCTTTCAGTTGCGAAGTATCTCGTAAACTTCAAACAGTGTTATTGGAAAATAAATAATACCCATATCTTCTTCTTCAGGCGTTTCCACTAAACAGTGGGTTTCTTCGATCCATAAATATTGTTTAGTGAGATCCTTTCCATCTCTCTCTGTCCAGAGTAGTCTCATCATCTAACTTATATATGTTCATTGTCTCTCGAATAGAAATTTCCCAAGTCATCCTCGGTCTGCCCCTCCTTCGTCTACCAGCCGGACACCTTAATGCATATATACATTAATAGATCTACCGATAGCCAATATGCGTTTGAAGGATCCATTTTGTCGCTAATAAATTACCAAACATCAGACACCACAATACGCTGAAAATTTTAGAACAACATTATTTCAAAACGCGCCTGTCTTTTCTAGTTTTCACTTCCAGTAGATGAAACTGACCTTCAGTGTCGTGAAATAGATAATGTTATTTGACATTCAAAAAAAGAAAAGAAAACAAAACAAAAAAAAAAAAAAAAAAACGAAATGGTTATTTTGATTTCGGGATTTTCCGCCACATTTAGGAAGTAATGTCGGAGTTTGATAACGATGTATAATGCAATGCGAAATTCGCCTGGAGGAAAGCTTTAAATACATGCAGTAACGCTTAATTAGATGTGATGTTTCACGTTTGGTTCCTGAAATGCGTACAATTGATTATATCCCATTTAGATCCAAATTTTGCCTTGTGATTTTAGATACAGGACTTTTGTCGCATTTGTAGGTCATCACGTTTTGGGACAATGGCATATCAGGTGTTTAACACTTTCATCGCGGTAATGGCGCGCCTTTGTCCCACCCTCTGCGCTAAGACCCCGAGTCGCTCCTCGCAGCGCTAAAATTGAAACAAAACACAAATTCATTTAAAACGTGTTTATTTTATTTTGAAAAATAATAATCAATAACAATTCTCACTCTAATTATTTGTTTGTCCTTACAAACATAAAAATAATAATAAAATAAAAATCCTAAATATTGCATAAATTATTGGGTCTTTCGCAAAGTCGCAGGAAAATCAATTCGTACCGGAAAACTCTGCCAGGTAATTATTAGATATCGGAATCAATAGCAGTGTTTACAATGTCACCTCTAATCCTGATTCAATCCACGCCGATACCATCATTGTATTTCCGACCCCGTTTCCAATGAAAAAGCCAGTTTGAAGATGAAACTAGCCGAGGTCATTTTCACTCCTGCTAGCTCCTAGGGCAGTAATCGAGCATTTACGCATGATTCCTTTCGGGTAAACAAACATCGCCAGTTCACTCGTTTTAGCGTGTTGTTGTTTCCATCGTTTGAGAGTTTTGTCAATGCTTTTTTTTGCGCTATTTACGGTTTTTTTTACAACTTTATCAAGTGATTTGATTTTTTACCGATTTTTAATAAGATTTTCAATACGATTCTTCGCGGGGTTTTTTTTTGTTCTGCTGCGATTTTTTACAATCGTTAAGAAAAAAAAAATCAGTTTTAAACTTTTAGCCTAATATAGTAAATTTTGTCCACCACGATTTTGGAAGTTTTTGTAATTTTCAATGCAGTTTTTATCCCCCCCCCTTTTTTTTTCTTTCCGCGATGATTTTTTGATGACCACAAAAGGAATTCTGTTTTAAACATTTAGCATAATAAATTAAATTTTGTCTCCCGCGATTTTCAATACGATTTTTTACGTTGTTGCGCTTTTGCGCCAATTTTTTTTTTTTTATATTCAAAAACGAATTCCTGTTAGAATGTTTTAGCTCTCACTGTAGTAAATTTCAAAGTAACTGTAGTAAATTTCACTGTAGTAAAATTAAAGGTTTTTTTTTTTTTTTTTTTTTTTTTTTCTCGACGAATTTTTCAACGTTAATAATAAGGAATCCGGTTTTAATCTTTAAGTTGAATTAAAAGAAAAAAAAAAGTTTTCTTTTCAATAAAGTTTATTCGCAATTACGTACAGGGATTTTTATTTATTTATTTATTTATTTTATGTTCGTAAGAATAATTTGGTTTTAAGATTATTTTCTAAATTGATTATTGCGATATAAAAAACTCCTTTGACAAAGAAAATTCAAGGTGAATTTATTATCGAGTTAAATACTTCATTGTTGATAGTTGTGTTTTTGAAAATAGTATTACTATTGTAAAATTAAATCTTCATACAGATAATTTGAAATAATAAGGCAATTTTCTCTGCATATCATAATTTTTCTATTTAATTTCAATAATATATTGTGAAGTTTGCTCCAGTATGTTTATCTATCTATTTATTTATTTTTAGCTTGATAAACTGATGGCTTTATAACATTGACTTCGATATCGTACTAAATGACTTCCCCAAAGCAAAATAAAGGGAAATTAGGTCTTAAAAATTTGCCTTATTTTTAATAGCTATTTTCTTTTAAATATTACCAATATGCAATTTTTGATCGTTTATTAACAGAAAAATCTGCTTTTTGTAATGCACGTATTATAATTATATGTTAATTGATATACCATGCTATCAGGCATTATTGTTATTATGGAGAGCAACATCAGTACAGGCACTTCGTCTTTTTTTAAGTAACTAAATATTTTTTTTTTTTTATGAGAGTCAAAAATGTAAATTATTACAGACTATATAGAAGATTCTTTTGAGAGAAATGGTGTGTCTTCGTAAAAACCAAAAAATATAATATATAACGAAAGGTTTGTACTGATGTTGCTCTCCACAATAATAATAAAGCCTGGTAGCATGGCAGAGATCTGCACGGGCCGAGCTCGAGCCTGTTTTTATTCGCGGCACTCGGGCCGGGTCCGGCCATACTTTTTCTGAAAGCTCGGGCTGGCCCGGGATCGGGCCTTAATGTTTTCCTGAAGGATTGGGCCAGGCCGGTCTAACTTATTTTTTCCGTACCGAGCCGCCCCACCATTGGCCGAGAGATTCTGCCCTCGAAGCTGGTAGACGGGGGGTGCTGGGTTCGAACCCAATCGCGCACGTCGGCCTAATCGTTCGGAGTTTTCGTGGTTTTCTTCGAAGCTTGGATTTTTTAAGCATAAATACGGGTTAGGTTCCCTTAGAAAGATCCCCATGGAAGGCACTCCCCCTTCCCTTAGGGCCTATATCCCTCGTGTTGATAATTGGCCGTCATAAACACAACCAACCAACTAACCGTACCGAGCCGGCTCTGGTTTCATTCTTCCTACTCTTCGCGGTCCAAAATTTTAAGTCCCGGTTTTGACTATGAAAATCATTGTCTCGGCTCGGCGTCCGTTCAAAGATCAGTAAAATTTGGCCTGGAACAAAAAAAAAGGCACACATTTCTAAATCGCCATTATTCTATAATTAAACATTAAAATTTATTCTTTTTAAAGAATAGTGTATTTTTAGGCTTATTAAAATATAGTAAAACGTGTGAAAAAAGAACCTGCTTATAATGAAATCCTGTCTTAAACAGAAAAATGTGTTGATCCATACAAAATGAATTATACTAATACGTAAGAAAAGAATATTTAATATATTTACACCTGCGAAGAAGGGAACTTGTCTATAACGCATTTTTTTTTCTTTCCTGTGCAATTCCGTCTTAGAAGATTTTACTGTACAGCATTTTTCGGATTTTTAAATCTCTAATACATGGAATATGGATTAACAATATTAATGATAACTGAAACATTTACATACAACAAATAGCAATTCATAAAAAAAATAAATATCGCAGGGTACGACATTTCTATAAAAATGAAAATTATAAACATGAAAAAAAAAAAACTAGATAAGTGTTTTTGGTCAGAACTCCCCGTACGAGACAAATTTTTAACCAAGTGAACGAAAAGTCAACATTTTGTAGAAATTAGCTCGGGCCGGCCAATGAAGTTTTAACTTTTTTCTAGTCCGGGCCGGTCTCGGGACAAACTTTTAACTTTTATACTGGGGCGAACCGGGCTCGGGCCGAACTTTTAATTTTTATACTGGGCCGAATTTTTCTTTCTATGGGACGGGTTGGACCGTGCAGACCTTTATAACATATATCAATTAACATATAATGGGATTTTGTTTTGTGTATACGATTTCAAAAAGATATTTAACTTGTTACTGATATCATTATTTTGCTATTTGAAATTCATACACAAATTTTATACATAATTTGATTGATTAAATGTTTGACATGTTTTGGCTCAATACTGTTTATTAAACTTAGCCACAGCCCTCGCTAAGGGCGGGAGGGGGGGGGTAGTCTCCCCCCCCCAAAAAAAAAACTTTCGCGAAAGCTGTTACACTTGGCAAATTTTCAAACTTGGTTGGCAAATTTGTTTAAACATTAATAAAAACTATAATACACTTTCTATTTCTGATAGACTTGGCCAAAAATTAAAAATATAATTGTGAACATTATTAAGCCTTTTACAAATAAAAACTGTTTATATTTTCTAATTGTGGTAACTTGGCAAAATTATAAAACTAATTGGCAAACCTCAAGAACTATCTATTTTTGTTTGCCAATGGGTAGGCAGATACTGAGTCGGGCAGAGTCAGAGCCGAAACAAGAGAGGGTCAGTTGGGGCTTGTGCCCCAGGCGCCAGAATTTTATTTTCATAGATAGTGAAAATGAAATTTGTCAAAAATGCTCCCACAGTTTTAACATTAGCTTGCCATTAACTGTCTTCGCTTAACATTATCTGTCTTCATTTAGATAGATAATGCTAAGCATCTAGATAATGTTTTTTAATTAAGATGAAAATATTTTATTTGTAATAATTAAAATTCTAGTTTCGGTTTAAAAAATAAAATGGAATTTTAGTCTTTTCTGGAACCCCCTATAAAAGGGATTTTGAAGTGTAAGTTTTACTCTTTCTATGAGTCTTTCTTGTAACTACTAGTAGAATATGATTTATTCATTTAATGCTAAGTTAGCAGTATTAGTAGTATTTTTTTTTTAATGCAAAATATCTTACGTAGTTTTATTACTTTAAATTTCTTAAATGTAAAAAAAATTTATAAATATTTGTTTTCTTTAAAAAAAAATATAGTTATTATATTATTTACTTATTTTTTAAAAAAGTTTGTGTAATGGTGAAAAAACGATTGCGTCATAAGGGCGGCAAAATAATGTTCGCCTCAAGCAGAAAATTGGCTAGAGGCGGTCTTGGCTCTGGTGTTACAAAGATGTCAATCAAAGTTTGCCTTAACATTAAGCGGTAAAACATTTTAATCCTCAATAAAGCAAAAGAACGAAGATTATCACACGCGAAAATAACCGTAAACGGTTTCTGTGTACACTGGAACATGTTTACACTGGAATTTTGTGCCGCAGTACCTTAATCAGCCAATCATAATTCAGAAGGAAAAATTACGCAGCTTCCGGTTTTTCGCAGGGGTGGGGTTTTAAGCTTGCGTTTGTAAATGGGTGCAAACGGAAAGCAGGAATGATAGCAGCATCTGTAAATCCGGTTTGATACGAAGTGACATTCTAAACGCTGCTAATGTCTAATAATTAAATGATAGAATTTTCCGGTACGAATTGCTTTTCCTTTATTGATAGCTAATATTCCTGGAAGACGAGTTATCTCGTCCCTCGCGATGAAAGTGTTAATACTAGGCTTTTCCTAGAAATAATTCTATATTGCTTTTCATTGAAAATGGTACTTAACCAGTTTCGTTTATGTTTTATTTTTTTACTGCATAAACTTTACTTTTTCTTTGCTCAAAAACAAAATAGGCTATTTCCATGAGTACTTGTAGTGGAAGTCACATACTATGAGTTTTCTACCAGTATTTTATAATAGAAAATGTGACTTATTTTATCTGATATATCTCATTATTTGAATAAGGCATAGCAGACGTTTCGAAAATTACGGTGGCCAACAAACATAGCAGTTATCCGCTATGTGGCTTACACTACAAAAACCCATGGAACTAGCCAATAGCAAATAGTTATTAAGCGACAGTTATTGGACAGGATATTGCAGCATTTTTACGCTTATCTTTCTTTTTTAAAATTGATTCTCTAAAGGTAACTTTTAATAATCGATAAATGAAGGCGAAAATAAATTTCGAGATCTGAAGGACATTCTTAACATAATCGCATCATATACGTGCATTTTTGGAGTATCTCTTTATTCAGAAATTATGAGTTCATGCCTGAAATTACCTATGTTATTTTTTTGTTTTATTTAATAACAGATGTTTCATGTTTACCTCGACTAAAAATACTTCATTCGGAATTTCCTGTATGGTTTCGTAATTTCTGAATACAAAAGCAGTTCGCGATATGCTCTAATAAAAAAAATGAGTTAAGCCACTCACAAACATCCACAAAAAATTTTCCTTTCAACTTTAGTTGTACATTGTCATAGCTGCCAACTCTTCCGCTTTTTCAGACCACAAAAATTTAATAGAAATTTTTGCCTTATTTAATAGGCAGATTAAGGCGATTTAAAAAGGTAAAATTTACTATAAAATTTTTGTGGTCTGAAAAAGCGTAAGATGTTGGCAGCTATGCATTGTATGCACTTCCATTTCGTAACTTTTAATCAATTACAACATT